>QLNU02014802.1:148193643-148225230 GCA_006491805.2 Dysdera silvatica
CTGGTTGAAGACCTTTCTTTTTAGACACAAAGGCAATTTCCCCTTCAGGATAAAACTGTTTCTTCCAAATGCACTCCAGCCAAGTTTTTTTTTTTTTTTAACCATGTGCCTAGCTATGGAATCATGTTTTTACTACATGCCTAGCCACAGAACCCTGTTTTTACCACATGCCTAGCCATAGAACCCTGCTTTTATCACATGCCTAGCTACGGAACCTTTTTATAAATATCACTTATGAAAAACCTGTAGTGGCATTATTTATAACTGTCTGGAACATAAACATAAAGTAAGCAATAAATAAGCATAAAAAGGTCATTAATACAAAAGGTAATGTAGAGGTAAGAAAAATTTTAATGAAATGATACAAATAGTTGTTAATGAAAAATAGTAGTGGGATGAATGGCTTTGTTATTTACTGTTGCCAAGTCTTTAAAGTTTGCTTATATTGCAGAAAGTTTTACCTTCATATATATATGAAGCTATATCCCGCTGCACAACAAATGGTGACGTTGATTCATCATAAAAGTGTTAGCACCCCTGTGGGAAATTTGCAACGTCTGGATTTCTGGTAATGAAACCAGCAAAAATGTGTGGCAAGTACCACTATTCAAACAATACAGTGTATTCAAGGACAATTAGGGCCTGCTTCTAGTCTAACAGCTTTGCACTGTATGGGGCAACCAGACACAGGTGTTTGTGCTTAGGAAAACTCTTTATTAGGAAGTTTAAAGTCCCTTAGACATGCCTTATTCTGTTTGTTGGCCACGTACCTTCAATTGTATCGTATTCCCGCGCTATTAGGGAACTTGATGTCGCTGACGTGACTACTCGATTTTCTGTTTTAGTCATTAAAAATTTCGTTATATAGAAATTTATATCTTTACAGAGAAACATTTTCATGCGTAACGATCACAGGGATTTATCAAAACTTCGCTACATAGAGAATTTCGCTATATGGAAGTACGTTATATGGAGGTTCTACTATATATGGATGATTGTTATAAATAAAATTATAAATTTCAGTCTTGAATTTCACAAAGAGCAGTTTTGTATCTATCACCATTTTTTATTATTTTTTTTTAAATGTAAAGAAACTGTTTTGACACTCTGTATATATTATTAATTATTTACGTACAAAAGATTAAAAACACTGGTAAAATAGCAATGAAAAAGATCACTCAAGCTTTCGGACGCATCAGCAGCAGTCCTTCATCAGGAGTAATGCGTATGAGTACCATTCATCAGTCCTGATGAAGGACTGCTGCTGACGCGTCCGAAAGCTTGGGTGATCTTTTTCATTGCTATTTTACCAGTGTTTAACCTTTTGTATGTAAATTTCCTCCCTGGTACCCTGTATTTTATTTCTATGTGATTAATTATACAATAGGTTATTAAAAATCAGCAAACACTGTCAAAGATTTGGAACAACAATTACTTCGTTACATGTAATATTTCATTGAACTTCAGTGAGTAAATTTGCTGTTACGAAATTAGGTTCTCATTCCGGATAACTACCACCTGCTTCGTATTGGGCCATTATCGATGTGCAATGGCCATTCGACTCCCGTGGATGATATCTCTGGTGAATTGATGCTCTTTATATCCTTCGTTTTGAACTGCTTGTCAAAAAAGGATCTGACGCTTCCTACGTTAGAAAAAATGCTTCCCATTCAAAACTCGCAAAGCATAAGTGAGCGACTTGAAATGCAGATAGCCGATATCGTCAGGTTAGTTTCTAACATTATTATTATTATTATTATTATTCTACCATGCACCATGTGTCTATCATTGCTTGTGTGATTTGTTATTTTTAAGGGCTCAAGCCTGTTATATCATTTTGATATTTTCTTGGGACCGTTCTTTGTGTCATCATTAACATGTTATAATGACTTTGCAAAGAAGAATAAATAATGTATCATTATTTTGAACGTAGCAAAATTTCAATTTCCTAGACTATGACTTTCTACATTGTCCATTTAACCAGGTCGGTGTCCTTCATATGGAAGATCGCTGCTATGCACCGACGAAGATAGCTAACTATCTATACACTGCTTCTTTAACCGTTTTGATGTTGTTAAGTTTGAAAACAATCTTAGATTTTCATATATACCTAAGGTGAAATATACTCACCAACTACGCGTTGGTTGATGGCTTCTCTAGTTCGAAATATTATCATAGACGACACCCCCTCAAAATGGCAGAAGAAAGAATAACACCGAAATGTCAAAACGCATTAAAAAGGACTTTTACTTTAATATGCTTTTTCTGCTATTTCTTTACTCTTTGAGCTCCGAAACTGAATTGGTCAAATACAATACAAAAGCGTTCTGTTTTTGTTAAAAAATTATGTTGCTACTTAAAAGATTGAAATAAATTAAGTAAAGTAAAAATAGGAAAACAAGCACTTTGCTACTAAAATAACAAAATAAAGAAAGAAGTTAAAAGCAAGGAAATGTCTGTTGTCACTGAAAATTGTAAAAGGAAGAAACTGTGAATAATAAAAGAGGCACATTGCCGCTGAAATTATAAAAAGGAACGAATTACTTAAGAACAAAAAATAGGCATGTGGGCAACGATGAAACAGTATTCCGTAAATGCAACAGTATTCCGTAAATGCAACAATTATTGTGAAGGAATATGTATTTTGGAGAAAGGCAGCAATTCAATCTAGTTTAAATAATATTTATTAGAGCTTTAAATGTTTAGGTTAATCCAATAATTCACCAAAAGATAAAGTATTTCGAATACAGTGAAAACTGTATAAGGCGGAAACTTGCTCAACACGGAATTTTTTTACGGTCCCTTCAGAAGTCAATGGTAGTTAACATTAGCTACGGAAACTGTCTAACGCGGTATCGGAAAGTACTATTCAGTCCCGTCAAAGAGAAAAACCTGCATAAGGCGGAAAATCGCTGGCAGAAAGAAAATTTTCTCAGCAGAAAAAGGAAAGAGGGTTGTAATACAATGCAAATAGCAAAGTGGGGGATGACGAACAAAAGGCATTTTACAGATATAGAATGCCCTTGTCCGCATAGATTACAGCCATAATCGATCCCTTCCCCCTTGTCCACATAGATTACAACCATGATCGATCTCTCTTGCGTATGCCAGTGCCACCCACTTCTTAAATAAAAACGTTCATTATTAACCAGAACGAAAAGTCACTCATATCGACTTTATCAATTCATGGATAAACCCACTTTATCGTTACAATTTAAGCTTACATAATAGACTCTTTGTATATAATAGGCATGTATAGTTAGAGTGAAGTTTTGTACCATATTGATCGTAAGTACTAAAACCACAAAATAGTGCAAAAATTAAAATTAATAAAACAATATAAAATCAATAAAATAAAATGCGGGGATTAAATAAATATGTTTATCAAAGAAAAAAAAAAGGAAAGGTAAGACAAAGAAAAAAAAAAGCATATGCAGATCTCTTACCACTGAATTTAACTATGTATTTATTTTGCATGTAACCTCCATAAGGCGGAAACCTGCATACTACGGAATTTTTTTCCGGTCCCGTGAGTTTCCGCCTTAGACAGGTTTCACTGTAAATGAATGTAGCACACTTTTTTTTTTTTTGGTGGAGCCTTCGGTTAGAGGTGTGCTCACATTGATGGTAAATTGAAGACCGATTTGATTTTAGAATTCGGAAAACAATTACACAAACTGTTGCCAAATATAAAAAGTGAAATTATAATTATACAAAATATGTTGCCAGATACCTAAGACGAAATTATTTACATTTGGAAAACATGTAATAAAAGAAACAATTTGGCATTTTGCCAATTTTAGAAATTGAGTTTATTAAGTTTGTTTTCCTTGCGGTGCTAAGTAGCAAATGTTAGAAAGCCTGCAAAGTGAACAATTAAATTGTGGGAGTCTACAATTGCATCCACTTACCCGTCTTTTCAATTGTCTTAACGTCCAGATAATTGGAATTCTAGTGAATATTATAGTCAACAGGAGTGACTCAAAATAATGATTTCCTGGAAGTGAATGTGAGTAATAGATCCTTCACTTGCAAAGGAATGGACATCCTCACTCGCATTGAACACTGCTGAGTGGCAATGCATTCACTTCGTGTGCTGTTAATTCAGGCTTGACTTTCAATGGCGAAAAAAGAAACAACAATTTACCAACTAACCACTCACTGTAGTGAGGATATTGGTCCCCTAGGCCACGGTCACCACCCTTCCCGACCTCTCACACCACTAAGTTCATAATTTTAAATTCCCCGGACCATTAATATGAATTTTTAAAAAAAAATAAATACAGGGCTTCTCCTGGTAACTTCATTGCGGCAAGTGAGAAGTTTTTCGCTAATTGTCAATAATTATCTCAAGTGCATTCTAGATATAAAAATTTATAATTAATTATTTTAACAGAAAGTGAGAAATTAGCACTTAAACGTTTAAGATCCTTTGAAGCACATTTCTTGAATGTAGTGCAATATAAAGGCTAAAACTATCATTCAGATACAAGAATTTCTTGGAATATTTTTTTTTTATTATTAATAAAGCATTAAAAATGCAAATAATGTCCAGATTTTTCTGCGGACCACCAAAATTCTCTCGCAGGTCACCAGTGATCCACGGACCACTGGTTGGTGACTGCTGTTCTGGGCCACACAGCTTTGGATTGCGAGGGAAAACGTACGTCTGCTGTCATATGTGGACAAGATGGTAATGCATTTTTTTCCCCCCGTGATATCAACCCAGGTTTGACTCCCAATAGCATCATTGAACCCGTGCCATTTTTTTTACCTGTTGTTGCCTGGCATTTGGTTTTCTTGGCAGCAGCAGTTCAGATTCTTGGGGAAAACTGTACTTTTGCAGCATGACCTTTGCTGTTCTTGCACCATAAAAATATAAACTTTAATGTAAATAATGAATTATTACCCTTTGGTTACGCAGTGTGGTAATGTGTTTGCCTTACGCACCATTAACTCGGGTTTGACTCCCAATGGTGCAAAGAATGCTTAGAGATCTCATAAAAATTGCACTGCTTACTGTAGTCTAGGGTTTGATTCCCTATGCCTTAAATTCAGATTCCACGAAAAACAATAGGTCTCAGCACAGTATGACCATTGGTAGTTCTAGAGCTGTAAAACTGTTAAAAAAAAAAACACTCAGAGAATGGTCATTTTCATTTCTATTTCATTCAGTGAGTAAATGCATAATTCGAAATGTCCGATTACCCCTAAAGTGAATGAGTTCCCCCAAGACCGAATCATATTTAAAGAATGAGAACTGGTCAGAAGAATGCATTCACACTAAAGAGTGAATCTTCGTATAATATTCTTATCGATGTTAAGCATTTCATGTCCATTGTTATATTTTTCAGAATTCTTTCATTTTGCTTGATTTACTATTGTTTTACTTGGTGTGCATGCCTCGGTGTAATACTTTTTTTTTTCTTTTCCAGCTATGCTGTCAGCATAGGTATCGTCGATCGTTTATCCCAATTCTTCAATAGTATTAGAGGACCTACCGACTTTGACCACAAAGTTGCTTGTTTTGTTCAACGATCATTGGCGTTCTTGACAGCTGTGATGAAATTGTTGTGTGATAAGTACGAGTTTTTAATTTTATATTAATCACATTTAGGGCAGTAATTTTTCTGAATAAAAAAATCACAAAATGCACAGGACAGTTCTGGAAAAAAGTCTTGAATTTTGTGGAAAATTAAAATTAATTGCAGAAGTGTAACTTAAAAAACGTTACACTTTTTATTAGGCAAATCTACAAAGGCATCTGAAAATGTTACTGTTCTCGAGCACTTATATCTGTGCATAGGCTGATGTAGAAAGTTCACAAGGGGGAAGGGGTTACAGAGCTACAACTTCATATATATACAACTCCAGATATGTATATACACAAAATTTCGTTGCAGTGGGGATTACAACCCCCCATTTACCCCCACCCCTAAGTACGCCAATGCGTCTGTAAACAGCTGTTTTCAAAAATGAAGTTGATAAAATGAAAAGTTAGGACCAGAATAACTGACGTCCACCTTGGAAACACTCTTAGAGTTGCAATATCAAAAATAAGACCGGATATTGACAGGATTGTTAAAAATACGCAGTGCCAAAAATCTCGCTAAAAGGTTTGATTTCGCTTTACATATTAATAACTAAAAGTATTGTAAATGTATTTTGCTTCCATACGTATTTTACATTGTAATATATATATATATTGAGTCCCAAAGGCGGATACAGAAAATATTTTTGGGTGGGCATGCAAAACTAATATAGGGACTTAAGGAAAAACTATCAACAAAGGCTGGTCCAGGGGTGGGGACGAACCCCTTGAGCCGCATTTGTTTAGTCCTAATATTGCTGATACAGTAGTGCGGCCCATGGGCCTACAAGAATAAGCAAAATTGGCCCTTGGACTGAAAAAGGTTGAAGACCCCTGCGTTAGGGCAATGCAAAATATCTTGAACGCAGTTTAAATACATTTTTCTGTCAATCTTCACTCAAAAAATTATTCGATAATGGCAGTATTAAAGTTAGAAATAAAATACAGGGTACCAGGGAGGAAATTTACATACAAAAGGTTAAACACTGGTAAAATAGCAATGAAAAAGATCACTCAAGCTTTCGGACGCATCAGCAGCAGTCCTTCATCAGGAGTAATGACGATGTTATGTTTCTGTCTCTTTTTTATACTTGAAATTTCTGGAAAACCCTTCATCAGAGTAGTCCCGCAGAATGGGAAACCCTTGTGGTAACCAATGGGACTTTAACCTTTTGTATGTAAGTATTAAAGTTATTTAAATGTAAAAATCGATAAAAAAATATAAAAATTAGGTTAAAATTTTAATTAAATCATGTACAATGGATATAAAATTACAATTTCAATTATCGATGCCACACAATAATAGGAAAAATATCTAAACTTTACGAAATTGTTGAAAAAAAATCCTAAAACTTTCCAAAATCGTTGAAAAAGATCTAAAATTCCCCATAAACGTCGCTGAAATTCATGTCGCAATAAAATTACTGCCCTAATCATATTCTATTTCTGTACTGTGCTTTTAATACCAAAGCTTATGTTTTAATTCCCTAAAGTTATGAGTCGACTTTGGATCGCAAGAAAATTGACGATACCACTCAGTTTATGGCCACTTTGAAAGTTACAGACTTGGTTGGTGTTGTTTCACTTCTGTATTGTATCCTTCTGCATGACGGTTCAGCTCCCATTCAGCAGACAGCACCACCTCAGCTCCCAGAGCATATTACCCTGGCAGCAATAGCAGTTCTAAGATTTTTGAATCAAGTGGCTGTTCTGAATCTACACCTTATACAAGTAAGCACGCATAATCATAAACGATGAAGCAATTTTATTCTATTTCTATCCAGATCTCAATGAGTGAAGTTCTATAGATTTATTAGATAACTATACTAACCCTTTGTTAAATAACTACACAACTTTTTCAGAGTAGTCTCGGCTCTGAGGGACTATCATTGCAGTTACGTCACATTGCCAGCTATTTATTATGGTATTGCAGCCACTGGGAGAACCACATTCTGCTTCACGAACTCATTCTGTTACTTGGCTATTTTACGGTTTCAAATTCTGACAATCAGGTATGTTCCTTTTCAGAGTCATAGGTGTACTCATATATATATATCCTTTTGGGTATCCTCTACTTTCGCTGGTGATAATGACACACTGTTAACTAATGGAGTTGCCATTGCGATGATTTTCAAAAACCATCTATTTGCGGTTTTTCAAAAAGTTCTCTTAATGGGAACTTTGCAACTACGTGAATGGAAATGCCACTCTTGATTGTTGACATTTTAGTATCGTATATTCCTGAAAAAGGGTGACTGATTTGCTCGACAGAAACACATCTATTTTCGTTATTAAATCATGGTAGATATGGTTTTAACGCTGTTTTTAATGTATTTCACATGTCGATTCGTCATTTCTTACCACAAATTTACGAACATTTTTGTAATATTGAGGGTACAATTGTGGAAATGAGCTGCCAATGGGTGTACAGCTGCAAAAGGTGAGAACTATTAGTTTAGACTAGCCATTCTCAAACTTTTTGAGATGTGGCACACTCCTCAGAGATCAGTTCACCACAGAACATTATTTCTATCCTTATACCAAAGGCACCTGCATTTTTGGCCGTTGTTGCTTAATTATATATAATTATATATTTATTTAATATATATTTTTCAATTGTTAGTTGATATTTCATCGTATACCAAAGCATAAACTTTTTTTCTATTTCTAAGCAGCTAAAATTTTAATTTAAACTTAATTTTTCCAAATGAGATATTATCAAATATATCTTAGTTTATTTCCTTTCAAATATCTTCACGAGCACTTTGAGATGCAGTTGTATATCTCAGTTTGGAAACCACTGATTAATAGACAAAAGGTGGAGATAAAGTTTTCCAGACCGTGAGCGTAATCTGAGTTACGATAATTGTAACTCTGCTATATACCGAATTTATCTTTGGGAAAATTTAGTGATTTATTTTCACATTATGTTCTCAAACCAATTGTGTTTGTGAAACCTCATTTAATATTTACATAAGTAAAATGGTCTCTCAATAGGTTCTAATTCAAGCCGGCCAATGTCCCACCGTCCTTCAACAGCTCTGTGCACTTCCGTTCAGCTATTTTAGTAGTTCAAAGTTGATGGAAATTCTGTTCCCTACGTTATTGGCCTGCAGTTATAATAACGACTACAACAGAGCAGTGCTTCAACAGGAAATGGCAGTTGAACTGCTTTCCACATACTTAGAGGTAAATAAGCATTTAATGAATAATATTTTTTTAATGAAAGTAATTAAATTTAATTATTTTTTATGAAATTGTGTATAAGAAGAAACACTTAAATTGGCATAATTTTTTCACTTTTCAATCACAGAAAGAAAAAAAAAATTTTAACCTTTGTGAGGTTTAGTCTGAGCTAAAAAACCTTGTATATATGAACAACAGCATAGAGTTCTCAAAGTTATTGGGAAGGCAAACATATACATTACAATATATATAAAATTGCAATTTATTCTAAATTATTTGGGTGGGGGGTGCTTAGGCCCCCAAGGGCCAATGTAACTCTACCACCACTTTGTGCAAAAATAAATAAGCCTTGCAAGGGTAACATGCTCGTCTAGCATGCCATTATCCCAAATTCGACTCACAATGGTGTCCAAAAAAAATGCTTGTTAATGCAATAGTGCAGGGGTAACTTCACCTAACATGCCATTATCCCAAATTTGACTCAAAATAGTGTTTGAAAAAAATGCTTACTAATGCAGTGGTGTAGAGGTAATATGTTTGCCTAGCATGCCATTATTCCAAATTCGACTTCCAGTGGTGAAAAAATTCACATTGCTAATGCAGTGGTGTAGAGGTAATATGTTTGCCTAGCATGCCATTATTCCAAATTCGACTTCCAGTGGTGAAAAAATTCACATTGCTAATGCAGTGGTGTAGGGCTAGCGTGTTTGCCTAGCATTCCATTATCCCGAATTCGACTCCTAATAATGCCAGAAAAGCAATATATACTAATGAAGTGGTGTGGGAGTAACATGGTCACCTAATATGCCATTATCCCAAATTCGACTTCAAATGGTGACCCCCCCCCCCCAAAAAAAAACAAAAAAAAAAACATGCTTACTCACTGTAATCTGGTGGTTGATGTTCCCGGGGCATAAGGGGCTTTGTTTCCTCAGAAAGCTTTAAGTCCTGAGCAGTGGCGTAGCTAGATATTTTGCCACCTGGGGCGAGTGACTGTAATTGTTGTGCCTGTCATTATTTTTAAAGGCTATTTGCCGTCCCCGAATTATGGTGCCACGGGTGGCCCCCCCTTACTGCTGGTTCTAAGGCAACATGCATGACCTTTGCTCCGTAAAACAAATGAAAATGATTACGGCCAATCTCGATTATGAGGACCTTGGTTATAGCACCAACTTTATGGGAAAACAGTTGCCTTCGGTGATTCACCATTCCCAACCACGATCGAAAGCACAATATAAAAAGCAAATAGTACCAACTGTGTTATTACATTAAGATTCCAAAGTCCCTTCGTGGATTATTTGTATATGTTTATTCGTTATAGCAATTATGCAAACTTTTGTGGTACAGTGTTGGCATGTTCTCCTATTGTGCTATTAATCTGAGTTTGACTCTGTATGGCAGGGCTGCCATTTGTGGGGATATGGGTACCAGAGCTTGGAGCTTTTAGGGCCCTGCGGTACTGATTTTTTTTTTTCCATGTTAGGAACGTGTGGGGCCCATAGTACTGAATACAGTTTTATCAGGGGGAGCCCATTATTGTTAGTGGCAGCCCTGCCCTATGGTGCCAAAAAATGCTTATTGATTAATTAATTACTGTATAGTCCGGAAGTTGATTCTCTAAATCTTGGAAAGTTCAGACTCCTCGGAAAAGTGTAAACTCCTTGGAAGAGTGCAGGTTCACTGTCTTATGGTGATGTGGTTGTAACACATTCTCTTATCATGTCTTTAACCCAGGTTAAATTACTGATTGTAGTATCGAGTTCATGCTGGCTTTTTTTTTTTTTTTTACCCACTGTTGTCCGAAGTTGGTTTCCCTTGGTAGTGGAGGTTTGGATTTCTGAGAAAAATGTCGGTCTCAGCGCAGCATGATCTTTGCTGCCTTTGCACAATAAAATCACACGCCACATTCCAGTGATCTCCCTTGAACGATGTTATAACCGTTTTTGATCATATCTGAATTAATTCTCTCTCGCGAACCTCCACTTTAGTGCACAGGTTAAAAGTGTCATCATAAATGTGAAGCTAAGGCTGTGACATCTCTATCTCAGTGCACAAAACGTCAGGATATAAAAGCTTAAGATCATCGGATCGATACCAGCTCTTAATGTAGCCTCTTTTCCCTATTTTGTCAAAGGGCTTTAATTTGAACTAAAAAAATATGGGTGCATGACCCTAATTATTGCCATGTTTTTATGTCCAATTGTTGTTCACTTTGACTATATATAATGTGCATACGTATTTCATAAATTTGTTTGTCATTCGTGCAGGGCAAATTACTGGATGGTTACACTGGAACGCAAATGAAGAATAACTGTAAGTTAAAATTTGAAATCATGGAATTTCTGAAAATTTCTGCATCACCGCTACAATTTTATTATATCAACTAAACCATTATTAATTGATTAATTAATTAATTAATCATCATTAACTTTTTTATAATTGCACATGGCTTTTGAAAATTTTGGCCATTTGTTCCTATTATAATTTATCCTTATTTTTTTAGAATTTTTGGCATATGTATCAAATAATATTCATCAGTTTCAATATCAAATTACACAGATATTCAAACTGCATGCATTAATGGTAATTTGCATTACTAATTTAAATAGTAATATCAAGTACTGTTTAAACTATAATTGTAGAAATGTTCGACTCAAATTAATTACATTCGAAAACTATGTTTAACCTTTAGTAAACATTCACATTTGTAAATATTTGTGGTTTTATGGCTCAAGGATTACGGTGGTCACTCTGCACCGGGACCTACTGTTGTCCAAGGAATCTGAACCTCTAGACCTACAATTTTCCAAGGGCCCTGCGGTGGCGCAGTGTGGTAACGCGTTCTCCTAGTGCGCCGCTAATCCGGGTTCGACTCCCAGCAGTGCAAAGAACGCTTACTCAGAGATCTCATAAAGATCGCACTGCTCACTGTAGTCCGGGGTTTGGTTCCCTAGGCCTTAAGAGGTTCGGATTCCTCGGAAAACAGTAGGTCCCGGCGCAGCATGACCACTGTAGTCTTTGAGCCGTAAAACCACAAAACAAACAAACAAACAATTTTCCAAGGAGTCCAAATCTCTGGACCTACAATTTTCCAAGGAATCCGAACCTCTTTGACCTATAGTTTTCTGAGAAATCCTAGCCTTTTAAGGCATAACCTTTGTAGGCCAAACCCCAGACTACAGTGAGCAGTGCAATCTTTACGAGATCTCTGAATAAGTGTTCTTTGCACTGTTGGGAATTGAACATGAGTTAACGGCACACTAGGCGAGCGCGTTACTACTCTGTGCCAATTTCAGGACCATTTGTAAAGTGTATTGTGGTTTAATCATAAAGCCGAACCACATAACTGCTAAAATTTTGTTGCTGGTCCAACGTATAACAAAATATTCCACAATGTTTCGGGAACTACTGTTTCCTTCATCAAGCAAAGTCTCTTGATGAAGCATGTTGCATAAGTTACAAAATTTTACTAACTATGGCAGTCCTTGTTCAGTCATTGTATTCTGTTGTAAGAATAAACCAATAGCTACGTCGCAATAAAAGTGTTCGGAACTTATGACATTCAACAACAAGAAATGGTAATAATTTAAATAATTTGCTGTCGCTCTTTTTTTTTTAGATGCGACTGATATATGGGATGTCAAGAGTCATAGTAGTTTAAGTCAGTAAGCTTAAAATCGACAAATCACTATATAAAATACATTAAATATTGTATCAATATTATATAGCGTAGCTTTTGATGTTGGGTAAAGCGTATCTGCACATATGCAATGTTACCTTCCAATAAAGGACATTCATAGGAGGACCGGACATTTTGTCTCTTAAATAGAGATGTTCCTCTTCAGAGGTACATATGTTGATACATACATATACTGGGAGCCAGAGGAATTGTCCCTTATTCAGTGGTGTCCCTTATAGGAAGCAATACTGTATATAAAAATCTAGACTCTATAATGTTCATACTAAATATTTTACGTATTTTGCAAATACTATGTCTCTATTACACTTATTGACTTAAGCCACTATGATTCTCAACACCCTGTATAATAATGATACATAATTGGTGTACCTGATATAATTAACAAAGTATTTTTCTTGCATATTATGACTGTACATACAAACGTAACGTGTGTATTACTGTTTGGTTTTTGAGGAATTATAATTGTTTATGTAATTTGAATATTTTCAGCTGCCAACGTTCGCTGGTGTCTCCATACTAGATTTCCTAAATACCAGTGGTCGCCTGCCAAATTATATTTTTTAAACTAAATTGTAAGTCATTTACTCTTCTTATAATTTGTTTCCAGTTACCCACAATTCATTGCAAAATTTCAGTGAGCTGCGGAGGCTGCAGTGAAAGATAAGAGTGACTTTCTTAAGTCTAATTGCAGGTGTATCCTACAATGGCATCGTGGTAACTCATTGGTATATTGCAGCGATTCTTTAACTTTCCTAGACTGTGGACCCCCCCTTCAGAGATTGCTCGCCCTCGCGGACCCCCAAGAATTAACTCAAAGTTTAAAGCCCGGAATTTGCATCGTACATATTTATTTCTAGTGTTTCATCACTGATTTTCACTATTTAAGGAAAGAATTTTTCACTTCCTTATTATTCTTAGCATTAAATAGTGTTTCATCTAAAGCGAAATAGAAGGGCACGACGCCCTGTCCCTCAACTTGTCCGCCCTTGTGCCCAAATGTCCTTCTCAGTCCTCGGAAAATAACGCACCACCCTTCGATGGTAATTCAAATTCCCACGTTAGAATCCAAAATGAAGACTAGAAATTACATTCGGACTATAAAGTGCTGCAGCCCCCTCAATAGAGAGCTGCATTTCTATAATGAAGCAATTCATGGATTTAGCAAAACAAGGATTACTTCGACAAATCTTTAATAAAACAAATCACTGTTGCCAGGTTTGCAGACTTTCAACCATGGACTACTCCGACAAACGTTAGCGGTTCCACCTATTTTTGAGATCAAATTTTTGTTAAAATCAATTTGTTTGTCTTTAAGCACTAAATTAAGCATGTTTTACATCCCTATTTTATTACTCTTACTTGTCATATAGTATTTGAATAAATTATAGGATATTGTTTAACTAAATTATAGTTATATTAATTTAATTATTATTTTGTATGAAGTTGGGATTTTTTAATCTTGCCATCTGGCAACATTGCCGTTAGATTGCAATCGCGTGCACTTCCCCCACGCCTTTCACATATACTTTAAAAAAAAAAATGGTTACCTGCAAACAAAAACTAAAATATTTTTAAAAAAAAGCAACAATAGGAACTAAATAAATTAAGACGTTTAAAGGAATTAGTAGCTGTAAAGCTAACGTAACCGCGGATATTCAACATGAGTATTTGTGTATTTACAGCGCCAAAAAAAATTACCTTTTGCCAGGCCATGCACCCTGCCCTGATTATTTTGTGGATGAACCACTACGTTAAAGAGTAAATACTCTTGTCGGTATTTTTCGGAGACTTTATGGAACACTAGGAGGGTCCTACGGACCATAGTTGAAGAACCGCTGGTCTATGGCACCACTTACCAGAGTTTGATTCCAGTGGTGCCGTATAAGATATTCTATTTTTCTACCCACTGGTTCCCCTGACAATAGATCCTGTGGTAAACCACGTCACAGCACAACATGACGTTCACTGTCCTTGTGTTGCAAAATAAAGACTATCAATTAACTAAATTATAGGCAATGCTGCATTCATTGCACCCATTCTCCAGACCGATATTGTCTCTCTACCCCCTCCCCTATTATGTATATGCACCCTAGGTGGTATACCTTAGAATCCACTGGATTTGGCTCCCAGTACACTATGGCACGTAAATTTGGAGATCACGTAGAGCTGTCAGTCCTATCTTAGATAACCCGTAGCATAGTCGTGGGATGTCAAATATGCAAATGTATGCGTAAAGTGTGTTGTAATTTCCGAACAGGTATCATTGGCGTTGCCTTGAATTTTCATTTTCTGACTAACAGTTGACTAATCTGTCTTGCAAATTTCGGGACAGCTGCCCTTAGTGTCCACCACCATGCTTATTTTCCTCTTCCTTCGACTCGGCCCATTTTATACAGGATTTACTGTTTTTGATGAAGTTCCTTCAGCTTTCATGATTTCTAACCCAGTCCTTTCTTACGTTCTTTTTTCATCTTACATTTTCATTCATCAGTTCTTTCCATCTATTCTTTACTCCTTCCCCTTTCTTGCATTTTGCATCAATATCCACATTTGTCACTAGTTTCGTTGCATGATTCTCCTTCTCATCTCATGTCCGTACCATCTCAGTTTAGAATCTTGTGATTGTTTTGTGTTCTTTTTATTTCATTTATTTTTGATTCAGTTCTTTTTTGTAACTCCACACATCTATTGTTTGTTCACGAAAAGAAGTCCGGTGGAACAGTTAGAAATAACCGGTGACGTCACAAACGGGCAAGTTAATTACAACAGAGGAGGACTACAATTTCAGAACTGGCTTTTGGTGAACGTTTGTCAGCGCCAAAAAATCGAGTTCTGAAATTGGAGTCCTCCTCTGCTGCAATGGGATAGGCCGTTTATGACGTCACCTCCCGTTATTTCTAACTATTCCATCGGACTTCTTTTCGTGAACAAACAATACCTCAGTGTACTCATATATGTTACTTACAACCTGTTAACATTGGATTTTCTTAAGTGGTGATATTCAGCTCCATAAGTTAATGCTGGTCTAACGTATATGGCCTTAATATATTTTTCCTGTGTATTCGAACTGGAATATTTTTTGAATAAAGAAACTTTGGAAAAAGAAACTATGCAAAAGTGTGATTAAACCACAAGTCACCAATGTTTGGAGCTAAGACATTGACACTCAAGTGATCCAACGTTAACAGGATATGAGTAGCAGAGGTGTGAATGCAGAGATGTATGTGCGGACTGACAAGAAAAGACCGAACCAGAAGCAAACTAGATGGATAACAAAGGTGATGTGTCGATGCAAGAGATAACAGATATATAACACTATACTATTACTATAAAAGAGACAGAAAAATTAACAGTTGTAGATTGTAGCAGTGTAGTGGCTTGGGATGCCAGCTATTTGATGACTTAATCTGGCTGGTTACCTCTACACACATACACACACACACACACATATATATATCAGTGGCGGCTTGTGGCGAGATTTTAGGGTATGTGCATGAAGCCAATTCACCAAAACCCAAAGTTACCATAAATTTCTTTCTTATTTACTGAATGAGTTAATAACCAGTTTCTTGACAAGTATAGGCCGTAAATCGATGTGTTTTGGTGAATAAGCCTTCATGCGCACACCCTAAAATCTTGCCACGAGCCACTACTGATATATATTTGGTGTTTTTTTTTTTTATTATAGGAATGATCAACTATTTGCAAAAGTTTTCATATATTTGAGGGAGTTGGGATGCGATATTTTAATGTGTGGTATTTTTTAAATTGTTCTCCATTTTTCTGAATAGTTACTTTGAATAAAGTAGATGTTTTAAATAACGTAGTTGCTTTGAATTTCATTGCTAGGTAATTGAAATAGCATAAGGGAGAGAGGTATACTTTAAATATTGGTTAGATACTTTAAATAACCAGTTCTACATATGATAGAGTATCAGAATGCAGCCTAATAAAATTAATTAAATTAAATTTTAAATAGCATAAGGACTTTAAATAATGTAGTTACAGTAAATTCTCTTAATAACATCCTTCTAACGACTATTTCCATTTAATGGCGATGTTTTGTTGACCTAGCAAATTCTTTATAGTGTTCATGTCCTTTTCTGCTTAATGTTGTTCTTTCCTTGTCCGTTGAAAGTCCCTAATAGGAGAAATTAGTGTATGTACTTTGAATAACGTAGATGTCCTGAATAATGATTTAGTTAAATATTCTGAATAATGATTTAGTTAAATATTCTGAATAATGATTTAGTTAAATATTCTGAATACTGTAGTTAAATACTTTGAGGAACTTGATATATTCAATACATACCTACTACGTTACTCAATTGAATAGATACTTATTTTATGCTACAATATACTATTCGAATATGTTTATGGCATTTTTTCATTTTCAATACTTTTATTTTTAGGTTGTGCATAGGTGCCATTCTTGGAAAGCCCATTCGCCACATTTTGAGCAGAACTTACTAGGGCAAAAAACATATATAGCCGCTGCAGCAAACATTCCCCTAGTTCTTCACACGCTATTTGCTCAGCCTTAGTTGAAATATATCACCAAATGTATATAACTTCCGCCTTTCCTAACACAGCAGTACTTTTCGTATGTTTATATGTAAAAGTCAATGTGCTGAATATTAACGATTTCTGCAATAAATACGTTTCTACACTATATATGTGCTCCGCATGGTATAAACATAGTGCAGTTCAATCTTTTGTGTCATTTGTGTAGAGAAATAGACTGCTGTCTGTTTAGGGTTAGTGATTATAACAGATTGTCTTTTGAGTTTAGGCCATTCGTTTCTTTTTCCTGTACAACTGAGAAGAAATTTTCTGGACAGATATTAAATATTGCTGATACGCATATTTTCATTACAGATTTCAATAATTATTAATTAATGTACAAAACACTATAAAATGTGGTTTTAACACACAACTTTTATTTTAATTACTAAATATGGTAAGGAAATCCATACACAAGCTTGCGATGATGAAAGAAATGTCTCATTGTAAAACCCCTATGTTATTGAAAAAAAAACGACGTCATTTACACATACGTATATTTATTTAGTGAAAAGAAATGTCAATTTTTGATCAAAGCCCACTAATGCATCTCAAACACGGAATTAGATACACAATATGAATACTGTAGTCTTCGTATTCGGTATCTAGATTAACACAGCATGGTCATGGCTGTCTTTATGCCGTAAAATATCTAATACAGTGATTACAAACCTTTTTCAATTCACGCCGCCCTTTCTGTTTTAAAACCACATTGACTAAATAAGATTTACATGGTTGAAATATTTTCTCTGTATACAGGTCATACAATCTATTTGACGAGAAGCTCAGCCCCATCGATTTTTTAATGTTCAACGTAGGACATTTAATTAAACAGGAGAACAAGTGAAATTTTTATTATGTTCATTGGAATGTTTTGTTTGCATTTTTTTTTTTTTTTAAATTCTTAACTCAATCTCGAGTTGTGATTGATGTGGTTCAGTTCAGTAGTGAAGTTCGGCAAATTAGTTACACAAATCTGCTGAACTTCAAATTACCGGTTTTAATTGCAATTTGTTCAGTTTCGATAGCCCCAAGTCATCGACATTTATTGTCACCAGGGTATGTGTTTCCCTTTCGACTTGATGCATTGCGTTGCTTAATCAGTTGCAAAAAATATCAGGCATGAAGCCTGAAAGTTTTTTGATGCCTATCTATGCTCCCAATATTTTTTTAAGCGTTTTTTCATGTATAATTCCCTACTCAAATAAAGTGAGTGATATTCAGGAAGAAAAGAGCAAAATTGTTGTCGAGTAATTTGGTGTGGAAATCTGCAGAATTGTTAAATTAGAGGGTTTTTTTTTTCCCCCCCCAAATCTATTTTTAAACGATACTGCAAAATGTTGTTATCTTTGGAGCACATCGTTGAAACTAATGGTTGTGAGAAGAAGGTTGTGCAATTCAAACTTACCATTACAACCTTGAAGGAGATAATGATTTTTCTTATCTCCCTCACCCATCAAAAGTACTTCTATGGCATATGGGCACCACTGGCGACGTCCGTAGTTGTTTATGTTTGAATAATTCATGAATGTTCCTTGGAGGCAAACGTTACTCCCAATTTGTAAATAAGCATGGTTGCCCATTCTGAGTACTTTTAGGGTGGGGGTGGGGGCTAAGAAAGAAAATTATTAAAATTTCATTTAGTGTTAAATTTATGAAAAAATTGGTTGTACTAACGGCTAGGAGGGGGCGCTGCTCCCCTTTATGGGCGCCCATGTAAAAGACTTGTATTGTGTAGGTAGATCTTTTTTCTGATATCAAATTTGGAAAAATTGCAGTATTAATTGGCTAGTGTATTATAAAAGTATATTTATTAACGATGCAATTAAACACAAATATTACACTTTTGAAAAAGTTTACTGGGTTTTTGAAACATTAATTGAAAAAATAATAAAATCCCCCTCCCCCCCACAAATGGAATTTATGTGCATAATTTATTTTATGTATGGTTCATATTTAAAACGATGAACAACAATTATATTCATTTTACTTTTGGTATCTTAATATCATTATATCTTATATTTAAGACATTTTGATTTGAAATTGCACAGTAATAAAAACAGTAAAATTTTTCCAAACTTCCTTAAAATCAGACAATTTTCAACTGAGATTGCCTATAAAAAAAATGGTATACAAATTTGAATGCATATTCATGAAAAAGAATCTTCAAATGATAATTTCTTGATATGAAGTAGAGATGACAGTGATTTCCTTGTGAATTACCATTTGTTGATTAAATAGTTTTTAGTGACCAGGTATATGTATATACAATTCTGAAAAACAGGGAATGTTGACATTTACCGAATTAATTGGGCGTTAAGCAGCGTCGGAGGCTTTGATAAAAGAAACAAAATATGAGCGGGTGGGCAGCGACACCTAACGGCAGAAATAGTAACTCAAGCTGCGAATTCGCTGCAAATTTACGGCGATTTTATGCTGAAACGGATGGCATCTAGTGAGGGAAGCTTTGGTATAACCGTTTCGAAACTTTTTTTTTTGCGTCAAACTTCTGCTGGTTTTGTTTTTTTTTAATTTCCACAAAATTCGAGATTTTTCGCATCTTTTTTTTTTTTGCAAGGGTTTCATTGGGAAGGGTGGCCGCCGGAGGCGGCGCTGTAATCCCAGACAGGAACCTTTTTTTTTTTCCCTCCGCAACAAAATTAATTACTGACTTATAACCCATTACTACTCAGCTTTAAAGCAACTTATACTTTCAATAATAGACCATTAAATAGCGCTAGCTTGAATAGAAATTTCATTATCGTGCTTCACGCTTATAATGTTAAACATATTCCAGTTTGTACTAAATGCATGAAATATTTATATTAATTCTTTTATAATATGTTCAATAAAAACGTCTTCCAAAAGGATAACGTTTTGGGATTGACTGATGAAAAAAACTGTAGCAAATTGTGCATACAAATTCATACTTTTTTGTAGACCAATAGATGGCGCTCATTTCGGATTATTGCGAATTTTTGTATTTCCTCTTGTTATTAAGTACTCAGCCTTCACAACTCCTCCACTTTTTTCATGTTGCTAAACTTTTTTTTAATAATTTATACTCATCAAATTTTTTGATTAAAATAAATTTGAAAAATTTTATTTAAAAGCAAATCTTTTAAATAAAATTGAGCACTTTGCTAACCCTCGGCGGAACAGTTCCTAACGCCCCCACGGACAACTAGATTCTAGATTCTAGTAGCAATCTAGTTGGCCGTGGTTGGTTTCTAATTTGCTGGTCCTTAGACCGTGGATATGTTATACAGTATCTTGGTATGCCTGTAGCTTATAGAGATCGTATTACGCAAAGATTTTGACAATATATTATTGTTAAAAAATATTAAATTTAATTTTTTTTATAAAATATTAAATTCTTCTTTTTTTCATATTAAATTTATTTTTTATAAAATATTTAATTTAATAATTTAATTTCGCAATAATATTATAAAATATTAAATTTATTATTTTATAAGATATTTAATTTAATAACAATATTAAATCGAATAGGGAATTTTGAAATGATTTAGAATGTTTCCTAGACTCATACTGAGGAAGAAAAATAAAATTATCGGAAATCATAAGATTTGAAAATTTTGTGTAGGGGTCTGTAGATAAGGATTAGTTGAGGTATTCAACACCAGAGGGAGCATGACAAGCAACAAGAATTTAACATGAAGAAAAATAAAAATTATAAGTCTGATATATTAAGATTTTTTTTAATTAACCTTTGTTAATTTGTTAAAATTTGTAACTTTAGTAACTGTAATTTAAGCACCATCTAACGAAAAGCTTGAATCTATTATGGGATTGTCAGGAGAAAATTGCCTTAGAAAATTAGCATGGAAAATTACCATGTACAAATGAAAACAAAAGTAATAATAATAACTTTATAACTCAACCTGATACATCTTAAACAAAAAATACTTTAAAATTGCAGAATTTGAAAAAATATTTAGCAAACACTACATGGTTTTACATAAAAATTATATAGTTGTAGCTTGTCGCTCTTCTTTTGAGACATACGCTGCAAACTTCTTTTGATCGAAGATTACCTGCAACGACATTTGACGATGTTTGCGGGTGGGTTTGCCAATTATTAGGAACATGTACCTCCGGAGCGTGTGTTGTTTGTATTGAGTGAAAATGGAGATATTATCTCAATTTCTAGTTGGGTAGCAATATCATCATATTCAACCATTATCTATCCACTGCTGGATGAAGGTCTCTCCAAATGCTTTCCACACAAGTCTATCCTGGGCCATTCGTTTCCACGTCACCCCAACCTGTTTTCTTATTTCATCCACCCATCTAGTTTGAGGACGTTTTCTAGGTCTTCGGTGGTCTCTTGGAATCCAGTTCAGAATTTCAGTTGCGATCTTTATGAGATCTCTGAGTAAGCGTTCTTTTGCACTGCTGGGAGTCGAACCCGGATTAGCGGCGCACTAGGAGAACGCGTTACCACACTGCGCCACCGCAGGGCCCCACGATTAAAGATCGATACTTCACAAAACTAAAAGAAAATGTACAGATGCTTTGCTCATCTTCTTCCAAGACCGTGGGGGGGAAACGCTGCAAACCGTTGGCACATCCTCGATTAGATGTTAATTAATTAAGTAAATAGGTCAAATAAAATTAATCACAAAATAACCATCTGAACGATTTACAATTTTACTGAGTAGATATTATTATTTTTTTTTTTTAGAAATAGAGAGGTCACTTTCTAAGCAGTATTATTGACAGTATAATGAGGAAATATATTGCCAGGACTTGAAATTAGAACCGAAATTTGTTTCAGCTTGTCTACCTTAGTGGCAATGTTAAATGCCATTTTTTAAGTTAAAATTTGAATAGTATTCCACGATAGTTGGCGTGGGGAGCGAAATATACCTTTCGGTTCCTCATTTTCGAGACGGGGTGAAAAACGGCCCTACCCTCCTGTTGGAACGTGCCTGATAGCAGCTTTATTTGCCTATTACTGATTGATTAGTGTCAGCGCCACCTATCCGTAAGCTTTTCACTAAAATTTTAATTACACTTAAAAAAACTTTCAATTTTTTTTATGAATTTTTAAAGTTTGTGTACACATTTTGTTAACCCAGTATGTATTTCGATTTTCGAAAAAATAAACAACGCAGTGCTCAATAAAATATGTGAAAATGAAATGCAATTGTGTTGGTATGCATTTCGTTTTTAAATATTTAAACCTTCTTTGGATTTCTTCCAAATTAATTAATTTTAAGGTCATCGATAGGTGGCGCTTTCGACATTTGCAAACCATGAAATGGACAGTGTACTATACAAGTTCACTGACAAAGCTCATTTTGGCGAAGTTAAAAAAAAATTTCAGAAACTTATTCTTTAAATAGAGTTTATGAATGAATCGAATGATGCACTCGCCGAGCATTTACCTCTTCCGTAACAGCTTTATTTACATACTTTTGGTGGAGGGTTTAGTATCAGCGCCATTTATCAGTGATATTTCAGCCATTTTTTTTTTAATGTGTTGAAAAACTACATGTAGATAATATTTATCCCTTAAAACCGCACTTCAATGCGATGATGTTTCCCTTTTTTTTATGAAAAATTAAAAATTGTACGAATTCTTGGTTGACCTTGTAGGATTAAATGATATATGATAACGCATTCTCCAGTTTCTTATTTTAAAATTTCTAAAACGGAATTGCAGATATGGAAGAAAAAATATTAAATTAAACGTTTTTAATTAAATAACGCTTTTTGAAATTATAAAGTTATTAATTAAAGAGAACGTTGTACAACGTAGCGGTGTTTATTTTTTACACTAAAGTGCAACAGAGAAATCTGGAGTAAAATCAGGTCTGATGTTGCTGATTGTGGCGCCATCTTTAAAACTCAAAATATAACTCATAAATTTTAATTATTATTTATGTATTTGAAATCGCTAAAACACATGGATATTTGCAATTATTATTAATTCATTTGAAATAATATTGAACAATTAAAAAGAAATGTATACAGCTGCCGTTCAAAATCAGGAAACCATTTAGAATTAATACTGCTGCCATATCCAACGAAGCATACTTACCTGGCACTGGGAAGTCCTTGATCATCTAGGGTGACTCCCCGAGTTGAGGCTTTCCATTGTACTTTGGGCGGTTGCGATTGCTTGGAGTGCACAATTTTTGGTATCGGGGACTGCGCTTGCGCGGTCCCTAATATTTTATATAAAAGTATAACGACTCACGTGTGTAACTTTGAACCTCAACGTTTGTTTCCCCATGTACAGATCGCTTCTACAAACAATGCAAATTCGAATCAGCGGAAGTATTTAACTCTTTAAGCCTCACAACGGCCTTGGTCGGCCGACCAGAAAGTTAGCCCTATTTCTGGCACGTAAAGAGGGAGTAGACCCCCCATAGCACATATAAGTACGTGTCAAAAGCACGAAATAATAGCGTATACAAAATGCGAACCTTCATAGATTGGGTTACAGATACAAATGCAAATAGCGGTTGGCGGAAAAATTTACTACTTTCGCCAGTGGCATAAAATAAATATCCGTCAAAATTTTGTCAACCCAAAAGCCATGTTGTAATATTGGGTGTAGGGAGCGTGTACATATAATTATTTTAAGCCATCATGTATAAGTCTCTCAATTACTAAATAGACTAGCTCCATTTTTCACTGATTATGATACTTATTTATTACGTCAGACACTATTTAATATCTAATTTTCCAGAGACCAAATTAATCATTTCCTTGTATACTTAACAGATAATCTTCAAATTTCATAATTATTTATTAAACATGATTTTTTTAAATATCTGTGATATAGACAGAAAGAAAATAAAATATTTTTTGAGAAAAAAAATATTCAAAAGGAACCTATAATATAAAACCTTCTCGTCCCAATCATTCAAGGGGAATTCCCAAATATTCAAGGGGGAGGGGCAGGACTTTTCGAATGGCTGACGTTTTAATTATCGAAACCCAAAAAAATTAATGTTGTTTGATACTCCCTGCAAAAATTACGGATCATCTTTGCAGAGAGATAAAGGTGATTCTTCCGGCAGAAGTGGGGAAGGGGCACAAAATCGATATAAAGAGAAATAATGGACACGTTTGGTGCTACATTTCCGAAAAAAATTCGGGGGTGATACACCCGCGAGCGGCTTTATTACGGGTATTTTTTGTTCTTTTTAGTGACGAGGGCACCAAATTATTACTAGTCGTATAGGTGATATACTAATTTCATTATGTATACGATTTTAATGAACCAAGGCTTATTATATCAGTAATTCGCAAACTCTTGGGCATGACCTGCTGGCGGAGTTCGGTAATGTCTAAAGCGGGCAGTATAAGTATATTAAAATTATTATAAATGTTTTTTGTCGCAGAATACGCACCTGATATTAATTTGTAAATATTAAATAAAAGCGGAAGGGGCGAAACTGTAACATACTATAGTATAGAAAACAAATATAATAAATAATATTTATTATACCAATGACTTCCTTACTTCCTGCCGGTTTAAGAATTTTATGGGCCCTAGACTGAAATAATAAAACGGGATAAAAAATGTGGCACTTGTAATAGTCAATCAAAAAAAACACTAGATTTTTTTTTTTTATGTATATTACCTTCAACATTCACGTTTAACAATAATAAAAATGTCTTGGGACATTTGTAAATAATCAAGATTAGAATAACGCTTAAATTTTAATAACACAACTCTCCTTCAAGATCCCTGTGGGGTTCCAAAATGGCGCCGTGTTAGAAATTATTGGGGGGGAAGCACATAGTATATACATTTATGCATTGCAATGTATTCAAAATCTCAATGTAATTCAAATTACTAGAGAGGATGAAGGCCGGGCCCCACAAGCCCATATAATTCTGCACCCACTGGCGCACCCAGGAGGTGTTAATGTGGGTTGTAATTCCCAATTCCGATTGAATTTTGTATATTTATATATGAATATATGGAGTTGTAGTTCTGTAACTCTCCATTGAGCTTATAACGCCCCACTAGACTTTATGCCTACGTCTTTGTCTATACCCCCCTCTATTTCGCATTAGAAGTTTAACAAAAATAAGAAATTCAATTCATTTGAGCTCAGTGGCGTAGCTAGATATTTTACCGGCCGGGGCGAGTGACTGTCATTATTTTTTAAAGTCGAATTGCCGCCCGGGTCGGCCGCCCCCCTCTCTACGCTACTATTTGAACGAATTATGCGCCCGACTTCTTTTATTTGAACAGAACATTATGATTCCAGCGTTGTCACAAATCCATGCGTTTCCAATGTATGACTGAAAAGCCGTGTCATTATATCCAATAGAAATTGTCCTACTTGAATCAACCTAGGCTACAAAATCGCTCCCCCCCCCACCTCCAAGAACGGACTTTATCCATCATTTAACTCGCCGACGGCTTTTTCGAAAAATTACTCGTTTGGGATCGGGGGAGGGGTGTACACTTTGGAAAACGCTGTAAATAATAAAATTTAAAGATTTATATAAATTGTTTACTGTTCTAATTTTCTATGAAGGCTCAATAATAAGTTATTGCACATGAACTTAAAATTAAGCAATGGTGGATTTTCGCCAAATCTGTTAACCCCAAACCAGTTTAGCGAAAAACACCTTTGTAATGGAGTCCTTTGTAAAGAAATTGTCTTCAGCCCTCATGTTGTTAAATCAATTCTATCGCAAAAAGGTGAAAGCGCAGTCTGCCATTCATAAAAATAAAGGGCAGTAGACGAAAGGGGGTAGGAAATTTTTGGGTCAGTCCATTTGGAAACTGGGCCGTTTGTCGACAGAGAGAGCATCGCATTTTACCCTGCCTGAGGCAAGATTTAAAGTCCACGCATGTTGGATTCACTTTTAAGACTAGTTCAAAAAGAAAGATTCGTTTTCGTAAACAAGTCATCACTATCATCGAATTTTAATGCACATCTACTAAATAGTGCGAAGAATGATGGATGTATTCGTGTACCGCTAGGAAGCTACCTTATTCATGTGTGTGGGTGGTGGTGTTCAAGAAGCTTTTCTTCAAATACTACTTGCAATATATTATAATTATCTTGATCGTTCCAGGCAGGGATGCAAAAAGTGCGCCCGCAGGCAATTTATTATAATCAATATTTATTTACATTCGCAATATATATATATATATATCCATGAATACATATTCACATTGTACATAGTTGAAAGCTGGTCACGAGTAAATAATCAATAATTGGCCCAATATATTTAATTATTTCATCCACCCATCTCGTCTTTGGCCTTTTCCTTTGGTGTGTAGTGTCCAGTGGGATCCATTTTAGGATGTTTTTGGTCCAAAATTTTGAACGGATAGGGGGACTCGAGACCCCCATATGTACATCCATGCTCTGAAATATAGATTGGTAGGAAAAACAGCAGAAGCAAAAGCCTGATATCAGTTGGATTTATTCGTAGATTTCCCATGATATAGGATTCTTAGATAAAAGTGTTTCCTCGATGCTCTTCATGGCTATTTTGTGGTGTCAAATTGAAGCAAAGTCAGTAAAAATAAACACTCAGAAATCCAATGCTTTATTTAACAATTTGCCACAAACACGGTTGCTAAATAAATACCAGAAAATCAGAACACATCGAGCAAATATAACACAAATATAGTCATCATCAAAGAACAATTCATTGAACAAATTAACACATGTTTTTAAGCAGTTGCTATTTTTTAGATTTGTTAAAAGTGCAATATAAGGTATTTTTAACTATACATCAATGGCATTTATTAAAACTTCACCTTTATCACTTCATTATGTGTTCAGTTTAAAAAATATATATATAAATATTTATTTATTTATGACCAATAGTGGCCCCTAGGAAAATGTAGCATTATCATTTATTGTATAACCAATTAAAATATAAACTGTTAATTCTAATTTGAAATTATTATTAGAAGTAATTTTCCGATGGAGGGGACGTTGAAAACACCACAGCAGTCATATTCAGTGGACAACAAGGGACCATTTAGAAAATACCAAACAGCGAATAAAGCATTTAAATCATATTAAAATAATCAAATACAGAATTTCAACTCAAAAAGAAAAATCCAAGGTCTAATTTTTCATAAGAATATATTAGGAACTGGCACAAAATATAGTTAGATCGAATCGAGTCTAATAGGATTGAATATTTTGTTATACATTTTGAATATAAAAAACCATGGCTACAAATCGATGTAAAAATATAATCAATATAGTGTTTTTAAAAGATTGGCTAGGGTGTTATACAGATCACTTGCTCATATATTGATCTAGCTTTTCCGACATTTCTGGTACGGCTTTAAACAGGTTTGCAACGAGGCCTAAATCTGCGACTTGGAATATTGGAGCTTCTGGGTCTTTGTTAATGGCAACGATAGTTTTAGAATCTTTCATTCCAGCGAGATGTTGAATGGCTCCTGATATACCAATAGCTATGTATAATTCCTGAAAAGTGTTCATAAAAGTCAAATATTTAAATGACATTTTATAAAATATTTATATAAATGTTAATATTTGAACATTATCTATATGGTGCTCATATATTTATAATTCTTGTGCACCAATTAATTATAATACACTGAAAATCGCTTACAATGACCTCCATGGGACCGTGAAAATTCGGTCGTCGTAAACGACATTTTTTTAAAATCATATTATAGTAATACATTTTAAAGTTATAACAAAGCAATCAGACAACTTTGAGCGGTTTGTTAGATTATTGGTACATGAGCCGGCTTTCGGCTGCGCTAAAGGGCAGACTTCATCAGATTTATCTGGAGCGAATCGAACATACAGCAGATACTATAATCAAGGAATACAAATGGGGAAAAACAATGATGTAAAAGAAGTAAGAACAAAGATAAAAATAAGAAATATAAACCACGCGCGCGAAAAAATAAGGGTTTTTGTCAAATACTTTTAGGCCGAGTAAGTTAAAAGATGGAGTTTAAGAAGAGAGAGAAAGGTACATAAGATATGGTGTAGTAAAGAGTTATGGAGGGTTGCTAAGAATGTATTGCTATGCACGGAACAACCAATGTGAATTGGTTGTTCCGTGTTAATTGTGGAGGAGCGCCTATGGTATATCTCCAGTGCTTCCCTGAATCTGAGACTTTTAAGGCTATTTCCGGCATGTGCCAACAGTCTGGTATGGTGGAATAATGGGGTGGCGCCATTGGATTGGATGTATTGGGCAAGACTAGTATTAAATCTATTGTGACTTATATCTGCCATGTGCTCTTTGAGCCTAGTCTGTAATTTCCTAACTGTACTACAGATGTATTGTGTATGGGAGTTACTGGAATTATTAGTAATGGGGATGGTGTATACCCCCGCCTTTTCAGTGGTGTGCATGGGGTCCCTATCCTTTTTGAGGCGTTGTAGTATGCTATGACCATGTTTGTACGCAAGAGCAAGGTGATGTTTTCGTAAGGCCTGTTTAATAGATGCAAAAATGGATGGAAAAAATGAACAAACTCCAACATACCTGAGTGGTGTGGTGTGAGCAGAAAGAGTGGAAGGTTGGAGGTTAAAGAGTTCCTTATGGAGTCTGTTAAAAATTTTATAGACCCTCTTAAGGGGAATGCCTGTGTGTAAAGTTTTTGAAGGATGCAGTTATATTCAATATTAAAAAGGGAGTCACTGCTACACACCATAAGCGCTCTACGTATATGTGCTGTGATGGCTGCTTCAATATGAGATTTAGGTTGTGCTGAGTGATAAGTCGGAAAACAGCTGGGTTCGGTCGCCTTGTGGAACACAGTGAAATCAAGTTGTGTGTCAGATCTAATAATAATTAAATCCAAGTATGGAATGGTTCTATTGTCATCTTCATCCATTGTGGTGAATTTGATGGCTCGGTGGTAGTTATTCAGTCTACCAAGCATTTGAATTATGTTAACCGATTTGGTATCGTATAAGAGAAATGCATCATCTACGTACCTTAAGTAACACGTGTTTTCAGCAAACGGTGTAACTACAATCTGCTCCATATGTCTTAGCACATACTCTGCCATAATACCCGACATGGGGCACCCCATGGGTACCCCTGGGGTTTGTAGGAATGTTTGGTTATCAAATTGGAAAAAATTGTTATTGGTAACGAGGCGTATGGCAGACGCTATTGATAATACATCCTGGTTAGAGAATATATTAGATGTAGATAATGTGCGCTGAATGATATCTATCGCAAGGTCAACAGGTGTGTTTGGGTATAAATTTACGACATCTAGGGTCAACATTTTAAAGTCAGAATTGATTGGGGTATTCTCCAAGCTACCCTTAGCTTGTAAAGATGATTCTATGGAATAGGGGCTAGGGGGGCAGTTATCCTTAAGGATTTTTGAAAGCGCTTTCTCCAAATTAAATGTAGGGGAACACCTCTTAGCGACGAGTGGTCGGAATGGCGGGGGGCGAGAAGGTTTATGTGTCTTAACCGTGAAGAAAATTCGCGGGATATTAAAGCAACTGGGAGGGTTACAAGCATGTTTGAGGGGAGGGTACACTGTGGGAGAATTCTTGATTTGTGTCAAAGCTCGAGTGAGGCTAGGTAAAGGGTTTCTCAGTACCGGGGTGCATGATAGGGACGACATAGTAGAGTTGGCTTGATTGATGAAATCACTGTAATCCATGATGACCAATTCTTTAGTTTTGTCGGCCCGAAGGATACGAATATTGGAGTTGTTTTTCAATCCTTTGATAGCCCTGATTTCCTCCTTTTGGCTAGCAGATGGACCCTTGTGTTTGCACTTCATGGCGTCGCGTGCAACCTTCCAACGTGCTGCTTCTTGCTGGTTGTTGGGGAGGAACGAAATTGCATGTTCAGCCTCTTGAATGATATCTTTGTAGGGGGGTTTTGTTGCTGGGTAAACAAATGACGGTCCTCTAGCTAACGCCCTCTTTTCAATATCCGTGAGTTGATATGATGAGAAGTTGCAGACATTAAATCCTGCCTGGTAATCTGGTGGAGGATCCTGGGAAGGCAATTGTTGTGATACCAACTTATCGAATTTCTTGGAAAGACACTGTTTATGTAAATGAACATGGCGCTGAGCTCTGGCAGCAGAATTAGTGTCAATCATGCGGAAAGACTCGTGAAAAGCAGCAAGCTTTAGGTGAAGGTAGTACAATTCCTCTTCAACCTTAGCAATATCGGACCTCAGTTGTCGAATGACATTACGAAGTAGAGACATTCGGCACTGGTGAAGAATAGATGAAACTTTTTGAGAGTAAGGAAGGTTGGTACTGACGTCGATGAAGTTGGGTATAATCCCACGGTTCCTACACTTAACAAGAAAGCTGAGACTGGATAACTTCTTAGCCTTTGCGACGCGTAAACGGTGGAAGCGGTTAACGTCTAGGTTCATGCTGTGGAAAAAGCCACGTTTTATGGCGTAGAGATGTTGAGTAGGTAACACCGCTTGACATAAATATAATAAAAGCAATCAGACAACTTTGAGCGGTTTGTAAATTATTAGTACATGAGCCGGCTTTCGGCTGCGCTAAAGGGCAGCCTTCATCAGATGTATATAGAGCGAATCGAACATACAGCAGATACTATAATCAAGGAATACAAATGGGAAAAAACAATAATGTAAAAGAAGTAAGAACAAAGATAAAAATAAGAAATAAAAATCACGCGCGCGAAAAAGTAAGGGTTTTTGTCAAATACTTTTAGGCAGAGTAAGTTAAAAGATGGAGTTTAAGAAGAGATAATCCTCCCACAACATAAAGGAGATGTGATGTAAAGGATGTGAGGCCTTAATAAATATAACACAAACATAAAAGGAGATCCCTCCACAATTAACACGGAACAACCAATTCACATTAGTCATGCCTGGCAATACATACTTAGCAACCCTCCATAACTCTTCACTACACCATATCTTATACACCTTTCTATCTCTTCTAAAACTCCATCTTTTAACTTACTCTGCCTAAAAGTATTTGACCAAAAACCCTTACTTTTTCGCGCGCGTGATTTTTATTTCTTATTTTTATCTTTGTTCTTCTTTTACATTATTGTTTTTCCCCATTTGTATTCCTTAATTATATTATCTGCTGTATGTTCCATTCGCTCCATATACATCTGATGAAGGCTGCCCTTGAGCGCAGCCGAAAGCCGGCTCATGTACCAATAATCTAACAAACCGCTCAAAGTTGTCTTTATTGCTTTTATTATATGCTCTGTAGTCAATGCGTTGCCATACTGGACCTCACACTGAGGGTTGGATCTGTTAAATCAGGGTTATCCAACCTTTTAGTACAGCAGACTACTTATAAAAATTTCATGATTCTCACGGCATCGGTTCAGTAAGAAAAAATAAAAACAGCCTCTCTTCAGTTTTTTCCGGTAATTTGTTTGTTCACTTGCGATATGGGAAGGGGTCACCTATGCTGTCCCTGTGGCTTTTCTGGGGAAAAAATCTAATATTTTTGTTTGGGAAACTTTTTTTATTTCAAACAGTTGTCAGGGACTGGATTGTGACCCGCGGGCCATGTGTTGGACAACCCTGTGTTAAGTGATATTATTC
>QLNU02014802.1:148225330-148269246 GCA_006491805.2 Dysdera silvatica
TTATAAAGCACATTCTTTAACCAAGAATAGCCACTTGAAAGTCTTGATTATAGCATTCTCACAAAATCAATAGTTGAAATCATAGTTTTATAAGAAACTTACGTGCACACCCGACCTGTTTTGTTGGTGGCATTTTTATGGCGCGAGGACAGCAAGGGTCATTCTGCGCTCGACAAGGTGAAAACTTGCGCAGTTATAAAATAAAAGTAAATTAAAGCTAAAATGGTAAAAACATTGAAAATAACGTACGCCCTGTTTAGTTGTACTAAAAGAGTTCCAATTTAAGATTAAATGAAAAAATGATAATATCGTAAATGGACTCGATAACACTTAAATTATGGACCATGCAGTTAATATACGAGAAATGAAGTCATGTACACACGTATTAGGTAATTATAAATGCATAGAGAGAAATGTATTTTATTACTTGCAATATTTTTAGTACAGTAGAAGTTAATTAAAAACCAATTCGTTGGTTTTTATTACAATATTAATTCTAGTACCGTTATCCGTAACTGGCGTACATTCCTCTGTTAAGAAACGGACAGCCTCCTCCGAAATTATAGGATTCTTGAATTTCCGGTTGGAACTGGAAAATAGTTTTATAAAAAGTAAATCAAAACAATTTCCCAACAACGTCATTCTTGTTAACTATTTTCATTTAACGGCGGTATTTCGCTGTTCATGTAAATGCATTAGACTTACGAACGTTTTGGTTAACACGTTAAACGCCACGCCGGTCCCGACGGACCGGCGCTAAACTTTCCGTTTACGCCTCGCCGGTCTGCACGGACTGGCCGCAGATTTTTCGCTCGCGTTATTCCCACGCGCGTGTGGGTCCTTGCGTACTTGCGAGACTGAACATTTAATTTAGGCGACATCGGTTTTTGTTTGGTCAATGCTTTAAGGAAAACAATACTTAAAAACATTAATGTAATTTATTAAAACAAGGGAAACAAAGGAGAGTTTTGTACATTGATTACAGAAGGTTGTGACTTTTTGGGTTGAATTTTTCGCCGTCTCTGAACCTAACATTTGTGAATTTGTATTATAACATTCGATGCAGTATCTCCCAACTTTATGCGCACTGCATTCCTTTTTCCAAATTCTTATTTTAAAGTATACTCTATGATTATTTCATTTCAACCCCAGCTCTCACTTTCGTTCCTGACAACTATCAACGTTTTCCAACTAAGTTTAGCGTGAATTTTCACGTTGGGTTTGGTTCTAGACATTTTGTCAGCAAATCAATAGGGGGTCCCCCACCTCCACGACCATCTGATTATATAGCATTATTTCATTAAAAACGTCCAATTTTACAGGGAACAATAAGTGGAATTTCCACTTTGTCACCCTACCCCAAAGATTGTGACTTTGAAGGCAACAGGAAAGAGTTTGGCCAGTTTCAGAAGCAAGGGTGGACTGTTCTTTTAACATATTGTAAGTTGTGGGGTGTGAAACACCTTGCTCGACTAGCATCTATATCCTGACATGAATCCCAGGAAAATGATGCATTGCGCATGCCCACGGACTTTGTCGGATTGTCGATGCTCCTGAGCCTTACCTAAGGGGGTGGTATAAGAATTGAAGAAATATTGTACTTCTACAAATACATTACGACTGTAATCGTAAACAGAGAAGAATAGTAAATTAGTGTTGACGTTTTATCCTGCTTTGGATCCCAATATGTTAGGTATTTTCTTTTAATGCGTGTTACGATGTGACTGAATTTGTAAATGCATTCCATTGAATACGTACCTTAGGATATTGCGTTATCTGGTAGGAGCTCCTGCCCACAACCCCGGTTTTTTTTTTTAGAAAAGAGGCAAAATCGTACTTTCCTCCATACAATTGAGGTTTACCCCAGCCCCCAAGTGACACCTATGCATTGGGACTACGATAATAAAAATTAACGTTAATATTTACAGAGTTTCTTTGTTACTGCAAGAAGTGAATCTAGAGAGGGATTTCGGTGCAGACGCGTAACAGCGCGATTCTTTCTCTGTTTACGATTATAGTCGTAGCGCATTTGTCGAAGTCTGACGTTTCCGCAATTCTTTCTTATATTACCCATTAAGGAAAGATTCAGAAGCATCGACAATGAAGTCCGTGGGCATGCGCAACGCATCGTTTTCGTGGGATTCATGTCTGGATATAGATGCTAGTCCCTGCTCGCGGGTTAAGTATAAACTGTTGTTCGTATGCTTACCGTGAATTTGTGACAAGTTGGCCATTGGGGAAGAACTGCTTTTACTCGTGAAAACACTCGTTGTAAGATGTCGTAATGCAAATATAAACAGCCTTTAAAAAGAAGAGAATTGTCGTTTTCATCCAATTGGTATCCTCTCCATGGTTTTCCTGAAAATGAGTTTAGAAGATTGGCTCACAATAGTTAAACTTTACTACACTCGCGGCAAAGCTTACCTGGTACAATGCTAATGCTACGGTGACCTATTCACGCCCCTTGCAACGAGTACTGTTGGCCGCTGGAGATACCCAGCGAAACTGTCAATCAAAGCAGATGATTATTTTGCGGGGGAATTGGAAAGACTCTGGGATGGGTAACACGAAAAGAGAATATGGTTGCTATGCTTTACAAAAGGTCCCCGGATCGCTACCCTTACCTTATTTTGGTCAGTTAACTCTTCCAAATTAAACTAGTCTAATAACTTCTGGAGATCTTTGGCGGCTGAGAGTATTCATTCATAAACTGGCGAAAAATGTGAGAGCCCTCAACATTAGGCTATTAATCGCTTAATTCAGATAGCAGAAAAAGCGGTTGCCAAAGTTATACGCGCCAAATATCCCGCCAAGCGAACAAAGTCCTCTGAGTGGTCAGTTACATGCGTGCAGGCCCGTAGCCAGAGGGAGAAATTAGGACGGGCAAACGAAAATTTTTGCGTTTTAATCTGCAGCTTTTACGCCTCGGGCATAAGTAGTTCGTCTTGGGGGGGGGATTATTTAACCTCTCCAGAGTTTGGGATAGAGATGCTCCAAAGTTTGAAACATTTTGCGACGACAGCGGTTTAGAAATTCATCCCGATAAGGACCATATAGATTTGAAAGAGAAACAATGAATGGTTTCTATAAAGGAAAGCCATCCCCATTGGAAATTGTAATCTTTAGTAAATCATGGCTGCAAAAAAATGACAAATAAAACATTTGCGTTTTAAAAAAGACACTGCAGATGGAGGCACGACATTTGGTAAGTATGAAGCAATTGACAAATGTGGGAAAAATTTCTTGGAATCGGGGATAACAAGCTGCGAATTGTTTATGGTTCTGATATTAGTAAATGGTCGAATGACTTATCCTCACGTTATCACAAATTTAAGTTCATTGCATCCACTATATGGTTAAAGAAATTTTGCAAACGACACGGAATAAAATCCAGAAAGTCACGAAATTAGTAACCAAAAAAATACGTAACCTCACCAGAAAGTATACAAAGAATTGCTCACAAATTTCAAACAAATACTTAACCTTCATAAAACACCCTACATATATTTTTTTAATACAGATCAAAGCGGCTTTAATTATGAACTGTCAGATAGCCGAACTCGCATTTCGCGGTGAAAAAATAACGCTTGGATACACATCTTCCCCAAACAATCGATGTAGACCCTCATATACTGTACAATATTTAATAAATGCTGATAGTTACGTTATTGGAAACGTATTTTTATGTTTACAAGAAAGGAGCGGCCAGTTTGGTGTCCGTATAAAATCTCTTTCAGGCTCCAAATGTTACTTCGTCTTGCAGTGTGTCAGGAAAATTAAATACGCGTTTAAAATATTTTTGGACGAAAAGTTTTTTTTTTTCAAAATGTAATAGAAAATCGTTCCCTTGCGATTCCTGGGCAGTTCATAAAAACGCTTGGATTTTAAGGAAGTTGCGGCGTTGGAGAAAAAGCAGATGGGGTGGTCAAAATCATTTCTGAAAATACAACGGCAATATGTCAACCGCTAGAGTGTTATTTGTTTTAGGGAGATTAAATATGACTCGCGAAATATACCGCTTTGGAAAGTTAAGCAGTGATGGAACCGAACTTATTTAGAAATAATATTATCCGGTTACAATCTCTCGTACATTTCCAAATAAGTTCCAATATTTTGCGACCTATAATTCGATATGCCTGGTTTGCATCAGGATTAATAAAAGGAGAAAAGCTGGATTTTGTAAACATCCTCCAAGTTTGTTTTACATTAACAAACAAAAAAAAAAGTGTGAGAAAACTGACATATGTAAGGAATTTCCATTTATAATATGCAGCCATTTCAGAAAACATGCGAGACTTCTGGGACTTTTACACTGTATTACGATACATTAATTACATACATGTTCTTCCTATAATATAACATGAAAAAAGTTAATTTCTGGAGAACAATGCAATCCTTTTACTCTTCTAGAAAGTGATCGATATAAGATGAAGTACATTCTAACGCAGTGACGCACCCACGAGGGGAAAGGAGCAATGGGGCCCTAACCTTGGGCTAACCAAATAGAAAAACTATTTTGATATTGCTCTTGAAAAAAAAAAAATGCAGAGAATACAACAGTCTTAATATGACAGTAATTCGCCAATTAATATGACAGTTGAAAAAAGGAGTAGGAAAAATTGGCGTAATTTTCCGAAACTGAACAGAGCGGACTGAAAGTTGGCCCAGATATGAACAAACATGACCGTAAAATGAGTTTCATGCAAGCGCGTTTCCAATGGGAAGGCAATTACGGCGATAGCCCACAAAGCCAATATTTTTTCATGTTTATTTTCTCATTTATGTTTGTTTCCTTCCACTCTTACGTTAGTTTTTCTACTGTACTAAAATCGCTTCCCTTCCAAATGCTTCCCAAAGAACCGCCCTCGGTATCATGTGGGTGGAGGCTTATAAAATAATCAGGGGTTATATCACTGGCGTAGTGGAAAATCTCTGCCCTCCCCCCCCCTCCCCTTGAAAGCACTGAATTTGTTTTTTGGTTTTACGGCTCAAAGACTACAGTGGTCATGCTGCGCCGGGACCTACAGTTTTCCGAGGAATCCGAACCTCTTAAGGCCTGGGGAACCAAACCCCGGACTACAGTGAGCAGTGCGATCTTTTATGAGATCTCTGAGTAAGCGTTCTTTTTGCACTGCTGGGAGTCGAACCCGGATTAGCCGCGCAATAGGAGAACGCGTTACCACACTGCGCCACCGCAGGGCCCACTGAATTTGTAGTTTTGGAGGTAACAAAAAGAAACGTCTTAGGCTTCAGGGGCCCTCTGCGCTGGGGGGCGAGGGCTTCCCCCCTCGCCGATACGGCCTGCATGAAACTCATTTTATGGTTATATTTGTTCCGATATAGGCTCGAATTACGTATTAACATTTGTGCTTTCAACCTTCAGCCCAATCTGTTCGGTTTCTCAAAATTATGCCAATTTTCCTTACACCTTTCTCTGAATTTATCGATGTTAACCCCCCCATAAGTACATACTTTAAAAATTGTGCCACTGCATCCTCCCCACTTTGAAAAATTTTTGCAATTCTGATGCAAGGTAGTTTTTGGGGTATTACGAATGCAAATTAATGAGTGAAGATTTCACTCTTTGTGTCAAACGTTACTAAATGATTATAAACAATACATGCATGATATGTCCCGCGAAGAATAAGATCTTCGCTTATTATAATGTGAATTTATATTTCAACCTTTTATAAGTTTCATGCATATTCAATAATACAAACGCAAACAGCCAGCTTTCTAGAAAGATCGCCAATGATTTCACCAAATTGCCAAGAAGTCTTTCGATAAATAGCAGTAATAGAGGCGATATCCAAAATTACACCCAATGTTTTATCCAAAAAATCCTGAAACACGTATTCGATATATTTGAAAGATGTGTACAATGCATCAAAACTTAATTTTTAGCTCTAAATTTTAACCGAGATACAGCCGTTTGAAATCTTCAAAAATGCCCCAAATTTTGCCCTTCTTTGGCACCTGACATCTATATTAAGGCGTATGCTGAAAAACGCTCCAATATATGCCTAACAATTTTTTGAGAGCTTTCAAATGAGACCACTCCCATTAAAATTGGCGTCGTCCAGCTCGGGCCCTTCCCTTATTAGATTTGTTTTACGGCGCAAGGATATCTAAGATAAGGCTGTGATCTGCAGTTTTCTTGGGATTTCGAATTTCTTAGGGGCTATGGAATCAATTTCCGAACCTCTTAAAATAATTCATAACAAATGCATTTTACTGTGCAAATTTACAATTTTTGAAAAATCCGAATGTCCATTGTTTATATACTGGAGCAGAAAAATTGTATGCGTTCTATGCCACTACAAGAGTCCCTCTGGTTACTGAGAGGGTAGACAAATGCGTTAGTTTATGTCAGTTTTCATTATGAACGATTATTTATGCTCACTGGGTATTCAGTTAATGCAAGCAGGTAGGTTCTATCACACTATCGCGGTAATAAAATAGAACACAAATAATAACTAGGGTTCGAGACATACCCTCAATTGATGGCAAAATATGATCTACGACTGCTCTAACTTGATCTAAAAGTAGCTTCTGAGGAAAGTGCGAAAGAGTTGACAAGAACTTTGGAGCACCCCTTCCAACCTAAAAATATCCATTTTTGAAAAAAAAGGTTTTTATATTCAAAGTTTTCTTTAATTTGGAAGCATATTGCCAGACTTACATTTCGCTGTGATCTGTTTGGAGCACAATCCACTTCATCTGAATACCCTGAAAGAAACTTATTTTAATAACAGTTTTAAAACTTCGGACAACTTAAATTTTCACAAGTTTAAAGTCAGGGATCATCTCAGATATCCCCAACACTACTTTAAATGGAGAATACGAGAGCTACGCTGAACAAAAAGTTTAAGTTTTAGACATAGTATGCGAATTTTTTACATTGAAATTACGTGTAATATTGGGATACTCCAATCTTGGGTAATTCAAATAATTCTTTAAACAATTTCAAGTTTACGAGGTTTATGTTTAATGTAGTTAAAATTTTACGGAGCAAAGACGGCAAGGATCACGTTGCTTCGGGACCTACGGTTTCCCCGAGGAATCAACTTATGGCCTAGGGAACCAACCCCCGGACCACAGTAAGCAGCTAATCGGTGGTGAGTTTTTTTTTGCACCGTTGGAAGCCGAATTCGGGATAACTGCGTGCTAAGCAAACGCATTGCCGCTACACCATCGTAGGTAATTCAAAACCACACCAAAAGAACTTAGCGCAAAGACTGCTTAGGTCACTTTACGGCACAGACGGTTTAGGTCACGCGACCCCAGAACCTACAGTTTCCTAAGGAACCAAAGCCTCTTTCGCCGAGGTGAATCAAATCGAAGACCACGGTGTGTGTGTGTGTGGGGGGGAACCCCTGAAAAATGTTATGTACCTGATGGAATAGTCTATTTTTCTCTACGTGTTCAAATGCGTTACTATTACGCCACATGAAGGACTTTCACATGAAAAGTATATATTATATAAGGTAAAAGGTATACAATAATTCGGGCTTATTTTTGAGGCCTGAGCCTGAAGACTTGGAATTTGAGCCCGTAATATTTGTGGGAATTTGAGCTTAAGCCCGCCTGAAGATACGAATCTAACCTTTAATATTTTACGTACAATTTGATGGGTTGGTTGTATTTTTATGACGCATGGACAGCAAGGGTCATTCTGCGCCAAATAAAGTGAGACAACCTACGATTTTGACTTACAATTTGAATTAAAAAGAATTTGCTCAACTACACTATTTGCCTTTGAATTTTCATATACACGTGTTTATACAATCCTCGAAAACAAATCGCAGTTGTATTCCTTGGAAAATTTCGATATAGAAAAGTCAGTTTTCAGCTTCAACTGCAGTCTAGTAAGCCCGGGCCTGTTTGAGCCCGAAAACTAGGGAACAGAGCCCGTCTTATCTCTAGTATACAAAGAGTGCGTGGACGCCATTTCCATTACTCCACTATAAACCACACCTTTTCTAAACTATACCTATTTCTATGGAAGAATACTGGAAATGGCAGTGTCTGTTCATTAATAACCTTTAATTTTTTATCAAGTAGCGCAACAATGCCAATATCAAGGGCGGACTGGGCCTAGAGTTGTAAAAAATTCGGAAAGTTTTGACACATTGGAAACTGATGGAAAGAAATCAAGATAGCTAGAATAAAGGGAAGTAATCACGTCCGAACCTTTCTTCCTATTGGTCGATTGTGTCGATTCAACCAATAGGAAGAAAGGTGCGGACGGGACTACCTCCTTTATTCTAGCTATCTTGGTTTCTATGCTCAAAGTTTCCAATGTGCCCAAAATTTGTTTTTTTTTTACAACTAATTGGGCCCCTGGCCATGCAGAGCGCATCCCTCAACCACGTTTCTATCCGATGTCTGCCAGGAGCAAATACATTAGACGTTTGCGAGTCGCAAGTAGAGAATATGGTATGACTTTTTTCATGCAAATTCCCGATTTAAATTTGGATGAAAGACACCAATGAAACATTGCTTATATGAGGATATTATTTGAACAATCTGGGACTCATTCGTTTAGAGAGTTCTAAACATAAATTAAGGAAAATTCGGTGTTCCTCTGCTCACTGCTGGCCATGGTACTTGAAGATAGGTCTAGTCAAGCCGAGGCGTGGCCCCCCAGTTGCCCTATGAGCTATTTAACTATATACAGAAAAATCCCAGGGTTCCCTGTGCCCCAAAGACCTTTACCTTGCCCAAGTTGCCCCTTCATCCTGGCCACAGGCCTGCTTGGAGGTGAACGAGTTTCGAAGTAAAAACAGTACCGTGTGATCCCGAAGTTGTGTTGAACTTCATTTTTTAAAACATGGAATCGCACCACTGCTAAAATAACGTTCTCGCATGTTTTAAATTAAGACTACACGGTGGGCTATTTACGGTGGAACCAATGTCTCAAGGTGAGTTCCGAATTGAGATACATTTAAACGTAATCGAACTTTCTGCAAATCGAACCCAAACCAGAGATCGAAGGCGCCTATAACCCCTTGAGTTGTGATTACATATTAAGGAACCAATTTGTTATACATAAAAAGGATTTGAGTTATACGGCGTAAGGACAGGTTGAGCCGGGACTTAAAGAGTTAGGATTCTTCGGAAAATAAGACCTAGAGAACTGACCCGCAGGCTACGGTCAGCAGTTAGAAAGCATTCGTTTTTGGTACAGTTGAGAATCGAACCTGCGATAACCGCATACTAGGCCAAATATATTGCCACTTCACAAACGTAGGACCACACGCCCAAGGCCTAGAATTGTATGGGCCCTAGCTCCCCCAATAATCTGAAATAAATTGCGATTTTACATATACTGTAATGTATAAATGTACATAAAATATGATTTGGTGTCCTCAATAACTTTGAGAATTACATTCATGGCAACACGTAAAAGGGATAATAAGCTTACTAAGTTTTTCCCCATAAAAGGCGAGTTTTCCTAGATGCGCATATTTTGCGGGGCAATAATGAAAAACGTCGAAAACTGATTCAATAGAAAACCAATGAAGTGTTTTTCCTGGAATGCGCAAAACGCTTCTATTGGTTTTTATTGCCCGAGTTACATTTCAGCGTTTTATGTTGCTGCGCCGCAAAACATGCGCATCTAGATAAACGCGCTTTACACAAAGAATTTACGAACAAGAAAACTGTTGAAACAAAATTCATAAGTTAAAATTACCGTTCATTTCATGAAAGCAATTTTTAGGAGTTTGTCAAATTAAACGTAGTTTAAATTATATTCGACGCTAAAGAGTTTTAGGAGCAAAAATCAGCATTACCTTTATCTTCGGGAAATACTGCTTTTGCGAAAGGATTCAACGATGAAACTGAGTTTTTAATAAGTTTTTTGACACAGTCTTTCAGGCTTATGACAGCGAAATAAATTAGTAAGCAGCTGACATGGATTTTGGTTTTCTTTTCAGAAATGGCCGTTTTCGTGACGTATTGTTGAAATTCCATAAATAGCTGGGTTCTGCTTTCGAGAGGATGAATACCATTGGATAAATCAGACGATTCTATTCTTCGACGTTTCTGTGGTGCACAAAATTCGGAATTTTCTGTCATCGCCTGTAAGAAAGAGGAAATTTGAATCGGTTTATACAAGGACTGGTGTATAAATAGTTCAATGTAAAATGCCAATTCATCGAGCTTTTTCAACGTTCAGGTTCACCGCTAATGTTAAAGCGCTCTGATAAACCTATTCAGCATCATGGGCCCCTAAAAGCTTCGATCCGCGTAATAAAACATTTCAGTGCCCCCAAAAGCTACCGGTACTGCGGTACCTGTATCTCCACTCCCAAAACGGTGGACTTATAAACTTTTTTCCTTCCTTACATTAATTTAAAATTAAAGCTACACGTAATAACGATGTTACATAAATTCTTAAAAATTTGTTGACTTTGCAAGTACATAATTTAAAGATATTTATAAAAATTGCATACAACTATATAGTTTCAATTTCGTTAAAAATTTGTTTTGAGCTAACTTACATGAAGTGCATTTTTACACTCCATTCGCCTTTTTTTGGCCACACTGCATATTACGTCCTTGTTTTTGTCGCCAATTGCGCCAACCACATCTTGGATTACATCACGACTTGTCGTTTTGTATGTATTTCCGGTGGCCATGATGGAATACCGTTTGCAAACAGACCGACTTTATTTCTTTTCTTTTTTTTTTAAGAAACTTAACTACGTATATTAAACATCTTCACTTCCCCACCCTCTAACTCCTAAAACCTATTCCTCCCCCTTCAACTCCTAAAGCCTATTCCTCATTTCTCTCCAACTTTTAAAACATATCCCTCATTCATCCATCTTTTTTGTACTTTTACCAAATATACTCTTCCCTTGTATAAAACTGAAATCAAAAAACTTTAAGGTGCTTATCTACGTGTTGTCGCTGGAGGGAAAGTTTTTACGGCCGCTATTTTATTTCGTTGCAGCACACGACAGACGTCCAAAATCTATACTGCTCCACGACAAAATGGCAACGGGGACGCTAGTGATACGTCCAGACGATCGTTAGCGAATGCGACCGTACTCCGCGCACATGATAGGGGTGGAGCTGCGTCTCAAAAAATACTTTTCGTTTTTAGAAAAGTATCAGTTTCAGCGACGCAGCGTACCTTTGGCGAAAAAGGACGTAATATACAGTTTCCCCGCATATTTGAATATTTTATGTCTCCAAACTGTCCCATGGATCATACAGGACGGGATCAACGGCTTGACGTCACCAACGAATCACGATACATTTACAACGCTTATTAGGAGTGGAATTCTGTCCAGTTTGGCCTGAAGGCGTTTATAACCATTGGGTTGCTTTTTTAACAGATCACGTTAAGGATAATTCAAAATAGGATTAATGGTTTAACATTTTAAAAGCGATACGTACATGACGTTGAACCATTGGTTCTATTCCAAATGGCTTAACGTCTCAAATACTATACATACATACACACACACACGTGTACGGAGAAGCGAGCCTAGATCCGTATTCGTAGGTGGTAGTGGCTTAACGTTTTTACACATTAAGAGTACATAATGGGTCATTTGGAATGCTATTAGAGACTTGACGTCGTTGTCAGATCAGGATACTGTCAGAGGTGACAAAGCATTCTAGTTGCTTGTATTTTATGGCGCAAGGACAATCATTCTGCGCCGCGCAAGGACAATGACAATTCTGCGTCAAGCAAAGAGACCGTACGTACGGTTACGAAGCACTATAATATTGTTCAGTGAGATTATAGTAAAGGCGGAAAAAAACTCATTTTAAATAATTTCTTTTATTCTTATTGATTTAAGTTTTTTTTTTTTTTGGATTCATTCTTTTGAGTCATTCACGAGATGGGAATGGTTGTTTTATATTGTGAATAAAGCTATTCTCATAGGCCTTTCCAAAGTATAAGTGGATCTAATGAATTAAACTTAAAGATCCAAAATTTGGATGGATTCATTGATTGAAAAGATCCAAAATTTGGATGGATTCATTGATTGAAAAGATCCAAAATTTGGATGGATTCATTGATTGAAAAGATCCAAAGTTCGAACGACTCTATTGATTAAAAAGACCGGCAATGGAAGTTAACCATCGTAGCCCATCTGAAAAGAAAAATCAACACGCATCCTGTTTGAAACTTTAATTCTTTTAGAACAAACATTGTAACTAACAAGATTTGATACTGCATGAGAATTGAAAGTTAAATCGTAAATAACACTATCGTAACCAGTCGATTGAAGTACTTCGTAAACTTCAAAAACTTCATTTGAAGATGAAGTGCAATATTTGAATTGCTACCTTTTATTTATAAGTGAAATAAAAGAGCGTTCTTTTAAAAATAAGCAACAGATATTTGATATAAAATTATGTTAACTTACGGCGTTATGTGATTTGTGGCTCTTCAGCAATCCGAACGATATCACTCTGATCAGTTCCTTAAGGTTCAATCACAGGAGGTTGTCCCAGTAGCTTCAACCCGGGTAAGCGAAAAACTAAAAATTGCGTTACATCATTTATGACGTATTGAAAGCTACTACTTGATCATGCGCAGCTACTAGCAAGATACCAAAATCTCTGCGGGGTGTCACATTCTTCTAGTTTACATTTCCCCGCCAATGCGATGGTAGCGTCACTTAAACTACTATCACTATAGATGGCTACTACATGCAATACTGTCATGCAATCTAGTATTTTATTAAGTAGTAGCTATTTCACCGCCAAACCGGTGATATTGCATAATACCAGATACCAAAGTTGAGGGCTTTTCGCCTTTTTTCTGAAAACAAACGAGTATCATGCTTCAGTAGCAGATATCAAAAGCGCAGATAATAAGCTAGTAAATATGCCCATGTGGCTGAGTCTTTATCAACATGTAAATTCATGTAAATTTTCCGTGACGTAAATTTTAGTAACATTGCACATTCGTCTTCTTGATCATAGTGAAACTTTCCCAGATGGAGCTTCAACCGTTAGTAATCTTTCTTGTAGCGGTTGAAAACTGTTGCAGAGACATCTGCAGATGAATTCAGTATTTTAGAAGTACGTTTTCGCAAACGTTTTTTATGATAGGAAGGTTCCTGGTGGTTAACGTCTTTCTTTCAAATGCTTCCAAATATAGCAGCCTCTTCCCTGTTGTAGATATTCAAGACTTTTCCCATGAAACTCTGTTTTCGTTAAATTTTTAATGCAATTTCAAACGTTGGTGTTATACGGAATGGTTTGTAGCGGTCGTCATTTCTCATGCTATCGGTAACGATAGCTCGCAAGAAAAATTTCCTACGGTCAGCTAACACAGCTATATCTTCTTTTTAAGAAATGAAAGACGATTCCGTGAACTTTACATGGGAATTTACCTTTCACACACAAATGAGAGATCGTATGCCATTGTCAATGAAACATACAACCTGCTAGATCATACGAACTTCCAAGTACTTGTGAAAGTTTAATGTCTCTTTACCGCTCCTAGCCCCTGCCCAATGAAACAGTTTATAGTTGCTGTCGTCATATACAAACTGACCAATCAGCGCATTTAAAAAAACAACAACACTTCAATGTTATTGAATATTAGAACGTTGAAAATGTATTCAATAACATTGAATAGTTTTAAATTTAGCGGGTTTCAATTAACATTAATCCGCAATTCTCTAATTCGCAACTCTCTAATCCGCAACTCTCTAATCCGCGACTCGCTAATCAACAACTCTCTAACCCGCAACCCGCTAATCCGAAACTCGCCATCTCACATATCTATAATCTGAAAGTCGATAATACGAAGAAACCCACTAATCCGATACCCTCTAATTCCTCACTCGCCGATCCGTAACTCGGTAATCCACAACTCCGTAAACCGCAATTCGCTAATCCGAAACTCGATGATATGTCACTCGTTAATCCGTTACTCTAATCCACCGTTCTCTACTTTAATAAAAGTATGAGGCTGAAACAACCCTTGCCCCCCCGCCAAAAGCCGGATCCAGGCAGGGGGTGTGCGCCTCTCTGAGAATAATAAATTTACATTAAAAATTATTATTTTCAAGTAAAAAGATACTTAAAATCAAATTTACAAGTGAAATTTTCGAGCTTTGCGCCTCCCTGAAATTTTGTTTTGCATCCGACTTTACCCCCTCTCCCAATATGGAAAAAAAAAAATTATATATATACTTTTTCTGCTAGTATGGCGGGGTGGGGGCCCGTAACTAGCTTCAAAGTTTAGGGTGCTAACTTTTTTTTCTTTGGTGTTTTGTGGGGGCTAAACCGTATACCTCAATGCTTAGAAGAAAGTTTCTAGGGGGTTAGATCCCTCTAGTTAGGGCAGTGGTGGTGGGGGGGGGAGGCTCCAAAAAACGTTGTACCCAGGGCGCTTCGCACCCAAAATCTGGCCTGATGGTAATATTGGTATTGCAGCTATTTTATATCAATTTAGCTACTGAATCAATAGCTTGAAACTTAAACGAATAATTAAATAAAGTTTTCTATTACAAAATTAGCTTTAAGAATTTGCCAGAACAAAAGAAGTAAACAAAGCCCAATACTTTCCAGATTGACTGGATGCTACCTAATTAAAATTTAACATCTTGGGTGCATGAACTTATGACGTCAGCTATGGATCAGCATTTTTTAACCAAGGATTTGCCGCCATTGCTACTTATTAGAAGCAGAAGACATCCGCACCCCTGTAATGCTATATACAGAGGGGGTGGGAGCAGCAAGGGCTGTAGCCGTGGACCAGGATGAAGTCCAGGAGCCGCACCGGCAAGGATCTATATGGGGGGGGGGAGAAAGGCAGTGGGCATGGGGCCAGTGGAAGTGAGCCTGGTGGCCGGCCTTTTCCCTCGGTGCCCTTGACTATACAGGGTCAACTGGAAGTCCATATAAACTACAAAAATTCAAAAAGAGAGAAAAAAAAAAAAGGAAAACTCATTGCATTGTAGTGCGGATAATTGAAGTCGCGAATAATTTTGTCTGAACGTGTTAATGAAATATTTTTAGGACAATAAAATATTTCATTCAAAAGTCACCGATAGGTGGCACTGACACTAACATATCCGCTAGAAGTGTGAATATAAAGCTGTTATAGCTCAGTGGGTTCTTCGTTCGATCCATTAATAAACTCTGTGTAAAAATAATTTTTTTCATAAATGCCAACTTTACTAAAGCAAGTTTTATTAGTGATATTGCATCACGCAGTAGCCATTTAATTGTTTTCAAATGTCTAAAGCGCCCCTATCGGTTGCCCTTAAAATAAAAACTTTTCTGTTAAAAAAAACAAACTCACATCAGATAATATTTATCGCGCAAACTACATTTCAATACGATGATTTTTCCAATTTTATGAATTTATAAAGTATATATAGATTTTTGGGTGACCATGTACAATGTGACCCACTTATATCGGGCCCTCGTTTAACGAATTTCCGAATGCAGCTAGGAAAATTAATGTTGGCCGGATAGAATTATTAATTGCAATAGAATGAATCGTTTTTAGGGAAGACGACTTTGAGAAACTCCTAATTTAATGAGTAAAAATTGGCAAAATCTTTTTTAATGCGATGCAGATAATTAAAAAAGAATTATTAAAAAAAATCAGTGATTGAGGATGTTCTTTAACTCGGGCGATTGTGATGATACAAAATTCAATGCAAATAATTTCCGTAAAAATGTTTTCCCCATTTGAAAATTACGGAAGACCACACCCTCTTTTTTTTTTAAAACCTGTATAATTTTAGTTCCATTTAGTGCCAATAGATGGAGCAACTGTGTTATATTTATACCGATTTATGGATATATCGAAACATTTTATATATTTCTTACGAAAGATCAATTGATGGATATACATATACAGTGAAAATCGGTTATAACGACCTTCAAGGGACCGTGCAAATTCGGTCGTTATAACCGATAGTCGTTATAAACGATATCTTTTTAAAATCATTGTAGCCTATAGCAATGCACTCTAGAGTTTTATAAATTATTTTGATAGCAAAAACTATTAAACTTTTTGGTTTCAAAATTAAATAAAAATATACTTAATTATAATGAATTTAATTTCAGTTTATATTATGTTATAGCCAAACTAAGTACATAGTACTTTCTTAGTTTTTTAAATTGAAAAGATTGTAGAAAATACTACTAAAGTAGTGTAATGAAAATAATGCGTTATAAAAAATTGTTCAAGATGTTTACAATTTCTGTATTAATGAAAAAAAAAAAAAAAAAAGGTAGGAGAGGTATTTTATGTTCTCTTGTCGTTTTGATGGCATATATACTCATACACACATATACTTAAAACAAATTACACACAAACGCAGTGTTTTGTTTTAAATATTATTTTTGCGCAGTGTGTCGCTTACATTTCTCACACATATACACATTTTCATGTGTAAAAACTAAAGATACGAAAAACTCATCCCTAATATGCTCAGTTCCATTTTAGGCATTTGTAAAATGAATTTTAACGAACAAATCGCCAATTATGGTACTCTTGGGAGCAATATATAAAACGTCCCGTCACGAAACCGGTCGAAACTTCATTACATTCATTCCCTAATCGTAATTGTAAGAAGTATGCACTACAAGGAAGCTTTGGAATTAGCCTTTGGTTTTTAATTCTTGCTGTGAAAATATTGAATAAACTTCGGCTTTTTTGACTATGAGAGGGTTTAAATAAGTTTTGGGGTCTTTTTTCGAGAGCGTTGAAATCAGATTTTTGGTGGTGGTCCCTTTTTTTTTTTTTAAGAATTAACAGCGTTTGTATAATAGTTGAATACCATTTCTATCGCTATTACAGTTTTATTAGTATATTTTCACTTTTCTAATACAAATTTCAATAACTGCATTATGAGGACCAGATTTGAAAATATTGTTTATTTTCGTTTACAATACATTTCTTATAATATACAACTAATTTAATTCATTATAGTTCACTTTATTTTGTATTTGTCATGATTTTTGTTGGAAGAAAAAGCAATGGTCAGTATATCAAATATTGCTAAATACTTTTTTGACGTAATACAAAAGAAATATGGCAAAGCCAATAGCTTTGTGAATTATTCAGAAATTCATATTGGGAATGAAGTAATTCCCATTGCCGAAACATTGGTGCATTTTTTTTTAATAATTTTTTTGATTGGTGCAAATTTTGATAATAGTAGAGAATTTACTTGCGATATTGACAATGAGAGAAATGTAGAAATTACTGAAAACATTAGTAAAGACGAGTTAAATGAAATTTTTCCTGATGATAGTGTATCACATGATTTAACGTTCTACTCGCTTGCCTACGTGAAACAAGTCGTTGGTTTTTCATGGACAGCATCAGGCAAACGAAAACGGGAGCATACACTTCAACATTGTTTTCGTAACCCCAGTCTTAAATATAGACAAATTTATAAGATGAAAAAATACGTCACTAATATCGGAAATAAGATTGAAAAATTGTATTCAATAAAGAAGCATAGTTTTGAAAATTTCAAAATTGCGAGACAGAATGGTTTTCCTGTTCACGATATTGGTCTTCAAACTTGGGCACACAAATATAGTAGAGAAATTAAATACAAAAATTTCAAAGCATCTCCTAGTTTTATAGCACGTTTCAAGAGACAATGTGGCATTTCTGGTATAAAAAATAACAAAATTCCTTACAAAAAGCAAAGTACAAAATTCAGAATATTTGATATAATAAAAAGCTATTTACCGATTCACATTTTAAATAAGGATCAAAGCAGTTTCAGTCAAGAAATGACATCAATTCATTATTTCAAAACAAACACGTTCACAGAACTATTCAATCGGCAAATGCAGTCTCGCATTCTTTCATAATACAGCCAGCAATTTCTATGGATTGGACACTGTTGTCAAAATTTTTGCTCATACATCGAGAGCCAAAGGGAACTTTTGGCCCTCGCGTTTGTGCTACTTTGTTTTAACATCCAAGTGTCATTATCACATGCACAAAAAGTGGGAAATCGTCAAAATATATACATAATTCTTTTCTATTAGATAACATTATCAAGCTCACTTTAACAATTGATGACAAAGTGTTGGTATTATTGGACCGTTGAAGTGGCCAAAAAGGTGAATATGCCGAGGAAACATTTTCTATTGGGGAACACTCACGTCAGCTCCTACATATTCCACCAGACACAACTTCTTTAGTTCAACCTTGTGATGTTTATTTTTTCCGGCAATGGAAATATTTTGAAAAAAACAAAACAAAACAAAACACCCTTTATTATAGTTCACTACATAAATGAAATTAACATCCATGAACAAAACAACATTACAAAATTACACTGTTTAATTCATAACCAATTGTCCTCTTCTGCATTTAATAACATGATAATATATGCCTGGTAAAAATCAGCTTACCCTCTTTCGAAACTATAAGCATTTAAAAATGTTAAAAAATTTGCTTCACTTTTCAACAAAATCAATCATATTTAAAACATGAGAGAAATATGAGCGATACACTGCGCAAAAATAATATTTAAAACAAATTACACACAAACGCAGTTTAATTTGAGCAGGAGAAACATTTTACAATTGTTTCGGTGGAAAATCAAGCGTCCACCATCGTCAGAAAATTCGTCCAAACTGATTTGTTGCCACTAAATCAAAATCAATCCTGTTTAGAGACCCTGAAAATTCGCGACTCACGAAATGCGCAAAAAATTAAAAATTTCAGATAATGATGGGAAATATGTTTTTATTTCAAATAAAACATATTTACGTGTATTTTGACTCGCGAATTTTTGCAAATTTGTCCACATAACCGAGTTTTTACTTCTACTCGAGAAATTTAAGAGTATCTGCCGAAGAAAATCGTAAATTTACACCATTTTATGCGTTTCTTGCAAAGAAATTAAAATATTGTCTGGAAATCACGCCACTATCGTGAAATAGGAAATATCTATCAACCGTCAGGTGGTATTTGGCGCAGTTACAGAAAGTTGGAATCCAAACTTTCAGGGCCCTATTTAGGATGGGGGCTAGAGGGGGCTAAGCCCCACCTCCACCCCGAAAATATTTTTTCTCAAAATAGATCTTAATTGAATTTTATTTTAAATTTTATACTTTGTATGAATTTTACATGACAATTGAAATTGTTCTTTGATGTTAAAAATGTATTCAACATAGCTTTCTACGGTAGATCTGGTTTACATAATGTTTTTTACAGAGGTTTGTCCCCATCTACTTTATAATAAGGATAAGAGAAATTATTGGGAGATATATTAAAATTTATAAATTTTCAATGTAAAATTTACGTTAAGAAATCTATTCGTTAATGTCAAATACAGTAACACCACTACTAAAGCCACTGTCAGAGAGGTTGGAAATCAATTGTAAACCAATTGCCGCAGACGTTTACCCAAAGCTGAGTAATTTGAAGAAGCGTCTACAAGCGCTTGCGAGGGGATCCTTCAACAACAAAGTGGGGGAGAGGTTGAATATCCTGGAAGGCAATCTGAGGGACATGATAAACGAGGAAATAAAGAAAACAGCCAATCATATGCATGCGAAGCTAGAATCGCTTAAGAAAGGGGGATCATACTCGCACGTTTCTGGAGCATGTGGCAGATCTTTTCTATAGACAGAACGTGATCTCACAGGCAGCAACAAGAGAAAAGCTGAAGACTGTTCACCAAAATACCGATATTGAAGGGCATTTCTGGTGACGAATGAGAACATGTCTACAGGGAACCGAAATAAACTCTGAAGAACAATCCAAGTATCTTGGTAGAAGACGCTCTTGAGGCAATGCGCGAGGACCATCAATATTTCGTTGATGGTGCACTAAGAGCACTATAGGTTCCAGTTTCAAATGTAAACTGTGAAGGGTTTATCTTCAAATTTTCCTGTGTCTTACGTGACTGCAAGACAAATCTCAGCTCCACAAACTTGGAACTGCTGACAGTATACAATTATGTAAATCAGAAGTGAAATTTTGTATAGATTAGGGAGCTAAATTTACTTATATTTGGATATTAACTATAATTAATAAATCGTTAGTATTGTACCTATATAAGTTAAATATGATTATTTTGTGTATAGTTTTCTGTGTAAAGTGTCAATACGTAGAAAATGTGCTTGAGAATTTAACTCGTACGGCCTTCAGAATCCAAGAATTTTTCACTCAAGATTTTTTTCTATTTACTCAAGATTTTTTTCTATTTACTCAAGAATTTTTCCCATTTACTCAAGAATTCTTCCTATTTACTCAAGAATTTTCCCTATTTACTCAAGAATTCTTCCTATTTACTCAAGAATTCTTCCTATTTACTCAAGAATTTTTCCTATTTACTCAAGAATTTTTCCTATTTACTCAAGAATATTTACCTCTGTTACCTAAGAAATTAAGGGTATTTTATTCAAGAAGTTTGAGGGTCTCTAATCATGTTATACTGAAAACTGCACAACCAGTGTATTTACATGTTGTAGTCATTTCGTAAACTTCATATGTTTTTCTCATTTTTTTTTTATTTGTTTTTACTCTCATTTTTAGTTTTTGCAGTAAAATAAAATAAGCTTATACTTCTTATAAATCATACCAATAAATCATATCTTCTTATAAATCATCATATTCTATACAAAAAAGAAACAAATATTTATCGTCAATGCACAACTTCGTCTTAACTTTTTGTACATTTTTGTCATGCCGGCTATTAGCAATGAGTAGTTCAAAGCCATCACAAGTTAATGCATCATTGTATGTAGTTCATTTTTATATTTCATATAGTTTATCATATTGTGCATGATTGTGAGAAATATTAAGTATGCTATTAGATGGTATGAAATTGTAACTGATACGAATAATTCAAATTTTTACATAAATTTTCTTACACTTATTTCTGACACTGGAAAGTTTTTCTGCAAACCTGATAAATGAATATTTTTCAATAACACTTTAATAGATTACTGGGTTATATATAGTGTTTTCACATCCACTAGTATTGATGATTTCAGCGAAACAATGGATATTTTTTCAAATTTCATGAAAAATCGCCAAATTTGGTGAAAAATTCAATATTTCGCCAAATTTCAATGGCTTCAACCTCTGCTTGAGGGTCGATTGGGGCAAATTTTATTTTTTATATGTTTTATTTTCGTACTGGCTATCTACTGAATAAATATCAAACCGATCCGAGAGAGAGACACATGGGGTATTTCCCTTGTTAGAAGAGTTGAAGAATTCTACAAAAAACTATATGAAAGTAACAGTGGATTAAACGAAGACTCTGAAATAGTCGAAGGAACAGCTCCTAAAATCTTAAAAGAAGAAGTAGCATTTGCAATAAAAAGTATGAAGAAAGGAAGAGCCCCTGGTGATGATGGTATTACATTAGATATCCTAAAAGAAGCTGGAGAATATGTAGAAGACATACTTGCAAAATTCTTTACCAAATGTCTTAACAGCGGTAACATACCAAACCAATGGGATTCTGCAACAGTAATTCTTTTGCATAAAAAAGGTGATAAAGAGGATTTGAAAAATTACCGACCAATTAGCTTGTTACCTGCTATTTATAAAATCTTCACAAAAGTGCTAACACATCGCCTGCAGAAAAAATTAGATGCAGCTCAACCAAGAGAACAAGCTGGATTTCGAAGTGGATTCAGTACAGTGGACCATATTCAAGTATTAAGAGAATTAATTGAAAGAACACATGAATATGAACTTCCATTGTGTGTGGCATTTATTGACTATGAGAAGGCCTTTGACTCTATTAAAACATCAGCAGTCATCAACTCTTTAAGATCAACAGACATTGAGGATGTGTACATTGACATATTGTTTGTTTGTTTGTTTGGATTTTTTATGGCGCAAGAGCATCTGGGCTATACTGCGCCAAACATTGACATGGTGAAACGTGTGTATAAAAATGCAAGTGCAAAATTTCGGTTACATAAAGATACCAAAACTATCAAAATTGGTAAAGGTGTGAGGCAGGGAGATACCATTTCTCCAAAACTTTTTACTTCAGCTTTACAGATGATTTTTCAGCAGATAAATTGGAATAACAAGGGAATAAAAATAAATGGTGAATATTTAAATCATTTGCGGTTTGCTGATGACATTGTTATTTTTTCAACGAACCCATTAGAACTCCAAGACATGGTACAGGAGCTCTCAACTAGAAGTAAAGAAGTTGGACTCAAGATGAACCTACAAAAAACTAAGATCATGTTCAATAATTTCGTAGAGGAAACAAAAATACAAGTTGACAACATTGAGCTAGAAATTGCTGATTCATATATTTACCTTGGCCAGCTGATTTCAATGGATGGCAACATTATGAAAGAACTCAACAGACGTATTAAACTTGGCTGGAGTGCATTTGGAAGAAACAGTTTTATCCTGAAGGGGAAATTGCCTTTGTGTCTAAAAAGAAAGGTCTTCAACCAGTGTGTATTGCCAGTCCTCTCTTATGGATCAGAGACATGGAGTCTAACAGTTGGAGCAATACGAAAGTTACAGACAACGCAAAGGAGCATGGAGAGGTGCATGCTTGGAATAACTAGGAGAGATCGAAAAAGAAACACTTGGGTGAGAGAGCAAACTAGAGTAGAGGACATCATTGTTAAAGTAAAAGGGCTGAAATGGCGATGGGCTGGGCATATTGCAAGAAGAACTGATCAACGATGGACAACAGAAATTCTGAACTGGATTCCAAGAGACCACCGAAGACCTAGAAAACGTCCTCAAACTAGATGGGTGGATGAAATAAGAAAACAGGTTGGGGTGACGTGGAAGCGAATTGCTCAGGATAGACTTGTGTGGAAAGCATTTGGAGAGACCTTCATCCAGCAGTGGATAGATAATGGTTGAATATGATGATGATGATATATATATATATATATATATATATATATATATATATATATATAACCTCCTTAACAGACCCCAAGTCCGATCCGCTATTCAGAGGTTTTGCTATATCCATATTTGTATTACAAATAATGTATTTTTTCTTCTCTATTGTTTCTAATAGATGAATAACCTATAGTTTGTAGTTTTTAAAACGTATAATATGTTTATTATAAATTATTATTTATAAACAAGCAAGTGAAAGAAAATCGCCTAAGGTCGATATTTAAATTTAGCAGGTTTCAATTAACATTAATTTGCTGCCCTCTAATTTGCGACTCTCTATTTCTCGACTCGCCACCTTTAATTTACCACCCTCTAATTCACAACTCCCTGACTATTGACCTTCTATTTCGCGACTCTTTAATTCGCGACTCGCCATCCTCTAATTCACAACCCCCTAATTTGCGACTCTTATTCTCGACCCTCTACATCGCGGCCCTCTAATTCGTGGCTCTACTTCGCCACCCTCTAATTTGCGACTCGCCACTCTCTAATTCACCACCCTCTAATTCGCGACTAATTCTCGACCCTCTACTTCCCGACCTTCTAATTCGCCACCTTCTAATTCTTGGTCCTCTAATTCGCCACCATCTAATTTGTGAGTCTCTAATTTACGACCTTTTAATTCGCCATTCTCTAATTCGCCACCCTCTAATTCGCCACTCTCTAATTCGCGGCCCTCTAATTCTCAAGTAACTTGGTAAGATTTCAACGTTAACAATAGCCATCATTATTGCATTTACGGAAGACTTTTACTTTACCCTTTTTATTGACGACAGACAGACAGACAGACAAACCAAGATCCATATAGGGTTCGATAACTATAAAAACCCGCTAATTATTTTAAAAAAATTAAAAATTTATTAAAAATATGTTTATTACATTTTGTTAGCAACCGCCATAAAAATAGTCTTAATTTGCAATTTAAAAACAAATTCCCTTCCCAATCGCGAGGTCCCCTTTGAGCACGGGGTCCCGTGTCAGCCAAATCGGTTGAATCGATATACTGCCGGCCCTTTAGCTAATACTAATGTTTATACTCTTATAAAGTAGCAACAATGGTTTTCTTTTGGCTTTAATACAAATATTTATATTGTTCATTTTACTGTAATACAGTGGCAACAGCCAATCCACTTTTTCCGCACGTGAAACGATAACGAAGTCATTCAAGGTATATTATTATGAACATTTAAAAAATCATAATAAATTAACGAACGCATCAACGAATATAAAAATGAGTGATTTCTATAAAGTAATTCATATACTATATTTTCATACTTCAATTAAAGCTTTATCATCTGTAATTTAGGAGCTAAAATATGTTTTGTGGAGGTTACTTTTTTTGGTTTTTCAACTACTGAATTTACTATGTTGCGTCATCATGGAACCAAATGAGTAAGTATTGCGAAAACAAAATTAGAAATCTATCGTATAGTTTTGGTTTCATGATCCTAGCTTCAATACTTTTGGATTTGATTTAATTGTAAGAGTTTGCCATAGACTAATATAGAGTATAGTATGGCGCCATCTATGGAGTGAGAATCAAACTAAAGTTGGTCCGCGTGCAACCTTAAAAAGCTAGCACCACTTGTTGTTCCACACGCACATTTTCCATTCCTCTATAATAAAACAAATGTCTGCTTTTAAGTTCCACCAACTCTTCACCTTTCTTCTAACTTCACTGAATCCTACAATGTCCCATTTGATCTTGTCAAGTTTCAACTCTTGGTCTTGCTTCAGAAGCAAGGGATCGTCCATTAAACGTAGCCAAGGTCAATAACAAACGGCAGCCTGGGCCATTCCAGTGATTCTTAGCACCCCCTGCTTTCATGCCACACTGACCGCTGCCTTGATCAGGAGCACTCCAGCACCTGGAGACTAGGGGCCATGGTTTCTGGTGTGTCAACATAATGGAGGAATTAGCCATAATTTCACCACGCTGGCTAGACGGGTTGGTGAATTAGCCCTCCCCTTCCGCCTTTCTATCCGTGCAGCAAATATTAATTTACTTCATAAAGAAAAAGCCCGGCTCGTATCATTCGAAGGCGGGGTAGGACACTGCTTTATTGGCTAGCCCGGCCGTTTCCACACATCGTCACATACGTTCAGCGTGTGGGTCTCCTTCCAGTTAGAGAAATTGCGGAAAACTTTTTTTTTGTCTGCCAGTTAATATTAAAACGCCATTGTCTCTACCTGGAGTTTCATATTATCCATTTGCAACATTACTTCCGATCAGAGCATAAACAAACGGCCGGTTGGTTGGTTGGTTGGTTGCATTTTTATGGCACAAGGATAGCAAGGGTCATTCTGCTCCGAACAAGATGTGGCCGTACAAACCGAATGGCGGGTGAACAGAATTAAACTTAGACTAGAAGACTAAGACTTAAACTAGAGTTTCCTATACATAATAAAGATGATTTAGCTGAAGTAAAATACGAACTGCCAGGGAAGACGTGAATTCACATGCAAGAGGTGTTAAACACTGGTAAAATAACAAATAAAATAATAATACCCATGCTTTCAGACGCGTGGACAGCAGTCCTTCATTAGGAGCAATGTGAGGACAACCTTTTACGTGTGAAATCTAATTTATGTTTATTTAAAAGGTAACTCATACAGTAATTAATTAAACATTTATTTAAATATTTCATTTGCATATTTTTCCACAGTATAACGATACTCAATCAAACAACTCCTGGTTAAGTTTAGTTCAAAAAAAAAAAATCAGAGTCAAAGAAAAGAAGAGGATTATAATATATTTTTTGAAGTATATTCGTATAATCATGAATAGTAATAATAATTAATACTAATAATAAGTAATAGTAATTCAAAACTTCTTATTCCAATTTTGTAACTTGTGTTGATCTTGAGAGCTGAAAATAAAAGACAAATTTTGATATAAATTATATAAAAATATAAAATTTTTATCAAGAAAGGTACTTGTAAAAAGTATGACGAGTTTGAGTGATGCATATTATGCTAAACTATTATTAATAGTCATTAAAATTGGGGTACGTTGCCAAATGTATAAAAATTTCCTAATTACTATCTGAAAAAAAAATCTGTAGCACTTACAATCCAAGCAGGACTTTAGCCTACTAGCTCTAGTGCATCATTCGCAACTCTTCGCGTTTTTTCTTAATTTCCTCACCAAATTTACTTTTCCCGATGTTTTGGAGCATCCAACGTATATACCATTCCGGCGGTTTTTTTTTAAATGACTACTTTTTTACCGATGATTTTGCAAGAATTGCTGATTCAGGAAGGTACTCTACTGTGGCTCAATGGAAGAATCCAAAAAAGGGCTCAAAACGAAAAAAACACGACTGTTCAAAATGGCGGACGCTTCTTTGGCCAGTCGCTAAGGGTTGCGAATTCTGCACTATTACCAGCTTACCATTCCAGGTTTTCGTAATCGTTGATATCGAAATTTTCTGAGGTGCGGTTGATAGCTTCATTCTTAGAGGGCCTGTAGGTGAGCGAGGAATCTGAAGCTAGGCCAGCTTATTGCGCCACGTATGTTCGTTTGTACGTTTACGGCGCCAAGGCAGCAAAGGTCGTGCTACGCCGGGACCTACAACATTTCGAGGAATCCGAACTCTTTCAGGCTTAGGAAGCCAAACCCCGAACTACGGTGAATCCGGATTTGTAGCATACTTGGGGAATGCGTTACTACTGCGCAGAGCCAGCCATATACCGTTGGACGCTAAGAAGAAGATCCCTAGACGTTATTAGACCAGTTTAACTTGGAATAGTTGACTAACCAAAATAGGGCAAGGGTAGGATCCGGGGGCGAGATTTGAATTTCCATAACACTTTTAGCATTATGACCGATTTAAGCGATCTGATTGGCTGAGCAGGTGATGTGCGGCCTGGTTTCCAGATCGAAATCGGCCACCCTTCCCACAATCCCCCCACCTCTCCTAGATCGAAAGAATTCCCGTCAAAAAGAATTGGCGTTATTTTTTTTGGCGAAATTAGGGTTGTATGTGAGCCAAAAGAACCGTTAATAATTACAAAAGAAAGTGATGTCATTGTCTTCCTGCAGGTGCTCCAATATAAGAAATGTAATTGAGCAAACGTTTTTAAAAGTAATGTATTTTCTAACTATTCAAATCATTTAATGAGTTATTAAATAATGGATTCATATAGACTTAACTTGGATGCAGGGCAAACAGGGTTGGCAAATACCCGGGTTTTTACATGAAAACGCAACCTAGTTGTGTTTTTGTTTTCCATGCTTTTTGGGGAATTGCGGTCATCGTGAAAATTGCCGAATATGCATTTTCCATAAATACAAAACAACTCGGAAATAATTTTCAACTATATGCAGAAAAATCTTTCGTAACGATCACCTCTATTCTGCGACCATCTCTCTTAACAACCATCAATTCTGAAAATGGATTTCCTTTCTCCTCCATAGACCCAATGCTAAATTTAGCTCCATTCTGAGACCAGATCTCCGAACAACCGCCTTTTACCGTACCCGATGATGGCCGCCTTAGGGAGGTTTTACTCTATTTCAAAAATACTAATTTTCAATTTCAATCTAAGAAGGATCCAGGAATCAAGAGAGATTCGAAAACGTTTTATTTTGGTAAAAAATCCAGCGACCATTTACTTAAAAACTGAGGCAAAAGATGATTTTTCTATAAAAATATAAGCTAGCAGCACAATATTTCAAAAATTTTGTTTTGTTTTAAAGATTTCTAACCATTTATTACGTTTTAAATTTAAATTAAAGAAAAAAATCAACTCATGGTAATATTAAAAATAAATTGGGAGTATTATTGAAGAGTGTCGTTCTAAAATTCCCCCGCGATTAAAATCTGATTTACGTAAAGGACGATTACGAACTCTGAAGTGGTTGATCTTTTGGTGCCTGTTACATTGGCGACCAAAATTGCGTAGCAAACCTATAAGTGATGTCATCGTTAGCCAATCAGATTGTTTAAATCGGTCCTAATGCTAAAAGTGTTATGGAAATTCAAATCTCGAGATCCGGGGACCTTTGTAAAGCATAACAAGTGTGTTTTCTTTTCGTGTTACCTACAGCTCCTAGAGTTATAGGCCGACGCATAAGCCACCATTTTCTTGTACACTTCCGGTTTCATAACACAACGTTTGCCATTGGAAAATTAATAATCCATTTTCTTCTCACAGAATCTGTTGCAAATCTCAACATTCTATATTTATTCCTCGAATGATTAGAACAATTCTCAGCGGAACACCCACACATTTCACCTTATTTTATTAAAAATAACACACTTGTAAATCACTCAACTTTAACACAGCAGTGAATGGGATCACGTGACACGATGGTAAGAAAATGGCGAATATATGCCAGCTCTCTTTTCTAGGAGCCTTAGTGTTACTAATCGCGGGGCCTTTCCAACTCCCCCCGCAAAACAATCGACCTGCTTTGATTGGCAGTTTCGCTAGGGATCTTCTCCTCAGCGGCAGAGAGTACCGATTCAATCGATTTGGCTGACTGTTTTTTGGCCACTTTCGTTGTTAATGACCATCAAACTGCCAGTTACTAAACGCAGACTTCTATTTTTCTGTTAACACACGTTTTGTTGTCTTGTCATGGACAATGCTTACTTAAATTTAAAAGGGCAAAACTAGTCTTTTCTTAAAAAAAAAAAAACCCTCTCAATCCGGGGATCGAACCCATGGTCCCAATGCAGTGAAGGAAAGCCACTTGCATCGGTTATAACCATCAACCTGCCCACTGGTGTACGTAGGGGTGTTGATGGGGGTTGTAACTCCCATTGCAATAAAATTTTGTATATTTAGCATAGGACTATGCGAGTTGTAGCTCTGTAACCCCTCAATGAGCCTATAACCCCCTCTTATAAACTTTCTGCGTACACCTATGAACCTGCCTTCAAATTGTTTTTTCTTCCCTTTTTTTTTCTGTGTGTCATGTCATTTGGAGAAGAGTGCAAATACTTTTTTTTTGAGACTTTCTGCGCATATTTGGGGTTCGTAATTCAACAGAGGCTTCCGCGTTTTCCACGTATTTAGTTAGGAAGCGTTTAATACCAAAATATATGTGTTTTCGCCTGTTATAAACCATTTTTTTTTTAAATCTCGTGGAATCTGTCTATAAAGATATTGACTACAACGATAAATCTGTCTATAACGATACTTACTTTAACGATAAATCTGTCTATAAAGATACTGCCTATAACGATAAATCTATCTATAACGATAATGACTATTCTTATAAATCTGTCTACAAAGGTATGGACTATAATGATAAATCTGTCTATAAGGATACTGACATTAACGATAAATCTGTCTATAAAGATACCGACTTTAACGATAAATCTGTCTATAAGGGTACTGGCTTTAACGATAAATCTGTCTGTAAAAGTATTTTCCACGTTTTCGACGGTTATAAAGTGCATCAGGATCACACTTATCTATAACGGTGAACTGCTCATGACGCTATTTCTCTCAGTCCTTAGAACGTCCTTGTAGATAGATTTCACTGAATTTAGTTTCATAACTTTAAACGCAAATGTAGGTTCGAAGTTAACGGGGAGGTTTTCAAGAAGTCATTACTAGGGGCGTAGAAAGTAAAAAAAGAAATGAGGGGGGATTCAAGTGGTTTTCAAAAATATCATATGATTCGGCGTTATAGGGTAGGCGGGGGGAGGAAGGGTGGCCACCGGATTCGCACTGTAATCCCAGACAGGATACTCAAACGGTGTAACCTACTTCCGAGGCGGTTGGGGGAAGAAAAGGGGGTATTCGAGAGTCAACCATACAAAGTACACAAAGGTGCAAGCCCGCATAGATGTCGTCATTTAAATTCAAAGTGATAGAGAATTACGTAGGTACTTTGACATCCAATAGAAGGGGCCTGAGCGGCTTTTTCTACGCCACTGATTATTAGTAAATTGTTTAAAAAACAAAACATGTATTTTAATAACTTCATTCAGAATTTCCATTTTTATTAATGTATATTAAAAAATCTATTGATAATTGAAGTTCATGATCCAACTTCCCAGACATCCGTAATGGTAGATACCGATATTTTTAAACCTTTGCACTCCACAGGCTCCGCTGGAGCGACATTCAGTATATGGCTTTGAATTCCTTTGGCTAAATAGCCTGGAGTGCAAAGGGTTAAAGGGCGGGGTTGTTAGTTATGCACTCAGAGGACCTACCGTTTGATAAATTGGCATCACCGCCTACCTCTTCCACGGTGAGAGTTGAATCCGGGGATACAGGACTGTCGAAAAACGTTCGGCGCCATGATATATATTATGAAGTAAGTTGGTTGGTTACATTTTATGGCGCAAGGACAGCGAGAGTCATTCTGCGTCAAACATTATGAAGTAAATCCATTTTCTGCATGGCAGTAGAAGAACACCTGCTTTAACTCTTCACCGCGGCAACGATTTTGACCAACAACCCCCACCAAGACTACTCGCAGTTTTCAGGTAGTCACCCTCCCACTTTCTAACATGGCTCTAGGCTGCTTAAACTTCAATGTTAGACGGTAACAGATACAGTAATTCCAGCATGGTACGGTCGTTGGCCGTAAAATAGGTCAATGCTATTGATAAATTCATGATTTACTTCTATAAACCAGAGGCGGATTCAGAGCAGTGGTGTAGGCAGAAAGTTCATAAGGGAGGGATTATAGGCTTAATGTGAGGGGTTACAGAGCTACAACTCATATATTCCTACGTTAAATATACAAAATTTTATTGAAATGGGGGTTACAACCCCCAAAATCCCGATACGCCTCTGATTCAGAGAGAGGGATATTGGTGAGTGGGTGGGGGAGAGAAATGTAAAATACAGTAGGATTCGCTTATAACGAGCCCGCATTTAGCGAGTTTCTGGATACAGCGAGGAAAATATGGATTTTGTTTGGTATAATGGTTAAGCGCAATACAATTTACCGCTTTTAACGAATAAGTCTTTTTTTGGACCCCGGATTTAACGAGCAATTTAAAAAATAAAATAAGCAATCAAACTTTTTGTAAAAATTCCGTCGTTATATGCGGGTGGTCGTTATAAAAGGCGCTCGTTATAACCGATTTTCACCGCATTTTTATGGATTTGGGAGGGGAAATTTCCCCGTTTCCCCCCCCCCCACCCATGGACCCGTCACTGTGTAAGCTACGTTTAGGCTTTCCCGGCGTAAAAATCATTATTAAAGCAAAATTTTTTTTAAATATTTATTGTTGCCACATCATCGGTTAATATGAAAGAAAAAATCGTTGCTTTAATAATATTAAAATCTAGTTCGTCATATCGGACACTCTTGCTTCTTTCATAACGGTAGCCACAGCACTCTCACACCAATAGCGAACTTGTCCATGCAAAGTTATATATATATACTCGTAAGGGAGAGAATGGTTGCGCCTGTAGCTTAGTAGGTAGAGCACCTGACCGGCAATCAGGAGGTCGTGGGTTCGCATCTCACCAGGCCCCTGAAAATTCTTTTCTTTACGAGTAATTTAACATCGAGTAAAGGTCATGTTTCTCTGGGATCTACAGTTTTCAGAATACTCCGAACCTTTGCTGCCACAAGGGAATCAAACGCCGGACTACGGCGGACAGAAAAACGGCACGCGTGACACGGTGCTGTTTTGCAGTCGAGACCTGTTAACGGCACGGCAGACGAAGGTCTTACCACTACGCTATAGTAGAGCATTGCACTTCCATTTCTCGAGGAAGAATTCCTCTTTACCTTTTAAGGACTAGGGAACCCAAACCCTGACTACAGTGAGTGAGCAGTTAGTAAGCGTTCTTTTTTTGGCGCCGCTGGGAGTTGAATTCGAATTAACGGTTCGCTACGTGAGCGCGTTAGTATTACTTCAAGGCCTATTTTTATAAGTACAGAGATATGACGACAACAGAGAAGTAACGCTGTCGCCCAAGGCCGTAGCCAGCACTTAATTTCGATGTGTGTGTGTTCAAAATTTTTTACAGCATGTATCGATGCAATCACAGCATGCAAGGCTGTAGCCAAATTCAATTAATAATTTAGTTTCGGGGGTGGGGGGGAACCGCTCCCTAAGATCCTCCCCCCCCCGTGGATACAGTCACGCTTTCGCTTATCGGTCTTTAACCCGGGTGCGATTTTAGTGGTATCGTATGCCTTTTTAACGTCCATCCTCATGCAAGGCAGTGGCCGCTCGTGGCGATATTTTAGTGGGGCAGAACCAGGCTAATTCGCCAAAGTAAGTTGCATTAAGGCCTATATTCGTCAAGAAACCGCCAGAATGCACTGACTGAGTAAACACGTAAGTTAATGTATTTTGGTGAATTGGCTTAACTCCTGCCACCGTAAATTTTCGCCACGAGCCACCACTGATGCAAGGTTCGGTTTCCTAAACAACAAGGGTTTAGAGTCCTCGAAAAATCGTAGATCTCGACGCAGCATGACTTTGTCTGTTGCTGCGCCCAGACAAACGAACTTTACGAGTACGATAATTTGCGAGTTACGTACTGAAAACTGTAAAATGAGACGAAATTTAAAATTACCGTGATAAAAGGAAATACTCTTTTCAAAATGCTTTCGATAAGATCTGAGGACAGGTAGAGAATTGCAGTTGAAAACCGGTTCTTCAGGGTCTTAGCAGATCTATGCAGATTCTGAAATGAAAAAACAATAACAAAATAACTCTCAAAATGAAAGTTAAAAACAATGTCATTAACTTTAACGGATATACATTACGTGCTATATAGTATAAAATATACATAATCGCAGTTAAATATTAAATTAGTTAAACATCGATAGCTCCATTTCGGAAGCGTGGAGCTCCCATCTTTAGAACGTAACCATTGATGTGAGTGATAAAACCAGTGTTGTTTACGTTCTAAAGGAGGAAGCTCCGAACAGTGCTTCCGAAACAGTTATCGACGTTTGATTAATTTAATATTTAACCGCGATTATGTGCATTTTATATTTTTTTATGTGCAATGTGTCGTTTATTTAAGTACACGTTATGTGCTGTCTGTTTCTTACAACTACACCCCTTCATTACAGTGATATTATACACTTGGTGTAAAATGTTGTCGCTTCCCATTTATCGCTTAACTGTACATGGTAATAATCTTTTTTTTTTCATTGCTCTATCAGACTTTCAAACATGCACACACGCATCTTAGCGCCTGGCTATTCACTAGCTATTTACAGGTAAAACCCCAGCTAAATAGGTATAACCCTATCTTGTTTATTGATATTGATCACACTTAATCCGTAACCGTCTGATTAATACTACTTAATATTTAGCATATTAGTAACAGTCGAATTAAGCATTCTCTATATTAGCATATCATTTTATTCAACAGTCGTTTAATGACTAGTGTGAATTAGCTATTCGCGATGGATGGGACATAACATCTCCGAGATAGCGACAAAATTTGGATTTTCGCGTACGACCATTTCACGGGTATACCGTGAATATCAGGAATCCGGTAAAACATCAAATCTCCGACAGCGGTGCGGCCGGAAAAAGACCTTGAAAGAACGGGACCTTCGACGACTGACGAGAATCGTTAAACGAGATAGACGTGCAACACTTCCTCAAATTGCCGCGGATTTCAATGCTGGGGCATCAACAAGTGTCAGCGTGCGAACTGTTCAACGAACCATCATTGATATGGGCTTTCGGAGCCGAAGGCCCACTCGTGTACCATTGTTGACTGCACGGCACAAAGCTTTACGCCTCGTCTGGGTCCGCCAACACCGCCATTGGACTGTTGATGACTGGAAACACGTTGCCTGGTCTGACGAGTCTCGTTTCCAATTGCATCAGGCGGATGGACGTGTACGGGTATGGAGACAACCTCATGAATCCATAGACCCTACATGTCAACAGGGGACTGTTCAAGCTGGTGGAGCTTCTGTGATGGTATGGGGCGTGTGCAGTTGGCGTGATATGGGACCCCTGATACGTCTAGAGACAACTCTGACAGGTGACAGGTACGTAAGCATCATGTCCGATCACCTACACCCATTCATGTCCATTGTGCATTCCGACGGACTTGGACAATTTCAGCATGATAATGCGACACCCCACACATCGAGAGTTGCTACCGAGTGGCTCCAGGAACACTCTTCTGACTTTAGACACTTCCATTGGCCACCTAAATCGCCAGACATGAACATTATCGAGCATATCTGGGATGCCTTGCAACGTGCTGTTCAGAAGAGATCTCTACCTCCTTGCACTCCTATGGATTTGTGGACTGCCCTGCAGGATTCCTGGTGTGAATTGTCTCCAGGATACCTTCAGACATTAGTCGAGTCCATGCCACGTCGTGTTGCGGCACTTCAGTGTAGTTGTACACTTCTCTCGGAGTAGAGGGATATACGTCCACATTGTCTCACTTGTACGATGTCCCGTCGGCTCTTTTCGAAACCTCGTAAGTCCAATTTTTAAGAAACATGACATCTGTGTGTTTTCTCGACGGGAAAAAAACCGAGAAATCAATATTTCGCAACTTTCTTACAATTCAGCAATTCGTAACTAACTCTTTTATGATTTTAAAAATTACGATTGAGTTTACTGAGTTGCAATTCGGATTTCTAGTTGTTTTTCTTTCTTCCAGAAAACGTAAATGTAATGTTTATTAAAAATTGGAGCTTCGAGGTTCCGAAAGAAAGCTCACGATACGAACATTCGCCGGATTTTACTTTCTTTGTGTTTTTATGACGCAAGGATAGCGAAGTTCATGATGTGCCGGGACCTACAGTTTTCCAAGGAACTCGAACCTTAGGGTTAGATATCCAACTACCGAACTAAATCAACAGTTATTAAATATTTTTTTTGGTGGGGGGCGGGGGGGGGGCACCGTCGGGAGCCGGACATGAGTTACCAGTATGCTAGAGGAACGTGTTGCCACAATTGTTCACCACAAATGTGTTGCCAACTTTGTGCAATTCCACAAGGTTTCCCAAGATGGGAGTATATTTTTGGCTTCATTAGACTATAAAATGGGCCATAGTTGTGAAACAGAAATTGCCACATTTGTAGTTGTGAATTACGTTATTTCTGAAATAAACAAAACAAAAACAGACATAATATAATTTCTAAGCACCGTGTAGATTTTATTTTTATGAGATGAATCTTACGTTGTCGACTTTATCGTATATAATTCCCAGGATAAAAATAATTCATTATACCACTCCACTTTACAAAATGACACACTAATACTTTGAGTCCGGGGTTTGGTTCCCTAGGCCTTAAGAGGTTCGGATTCCTCGGAAAACAGTAGGTCCCGGCGCAGCATGACCACTGTAGTCTTTGAGCCGTAAAACCACAAAACAAACAAACCTTACGTTTTGCGTACGCCCCATGTAAATGATAGTAGTCGCCCAAAGAAATAACCCACCGTCTGCGGCTGTAGGTCATTTCGGAGGCCTTTATTTTACAGGATTTGTTATAGAATTTTTTGCTTATTATTTTATAGTTTATTGCTTTATAATTCAGTTGTAGTTTATTATCTCATAGTTGAATTATAGTTTATCATTTCATGGTTCAATTACAATTCTTTGTTGTAGAGTTCAGTAAAGGTTTTTTGTAAAATGGTCTCTTTCATTCATCAGTCTATATTGATTCATTTTACGAAATGAGTTCTCAATCTCTGTATGAAAACTTACAACAGCATGGCGAATTATCGAAGAAACGAAGAGTTCTTCCTGAACAAGAATTTTCATGATGACAACATCTGCAAAAAATATAAAAATGTAAACTTAAAAGAAATAACTGTTTCTCAAAAATCTTGCAGATTAACAAAAAATTAAAAATAAATATAATTTGTCCTCTTACATATTCCACTACTTAAGAAGTTTCTCTTACGTTTTGAGTTCATACTTTATTAATAAAATAAATAAAATTAATAATCTATGTTACTTTTGTTGCGATTTTATTCGGTAATATTGGAGCGCATAATACAAGAACCGTACGTGTGAGGTAAAATTTTAGACGGCGAATGTTATTTGCAGCATTTGTTTGGGCAAATCTGGCAACGTTGATTAATCGCAGTTTTGTATTTCCAAGAGCATCACCAATGGTTGACTGTGTAACTGCGTTGTGCAGTTGCTGGAAACGCTGCAAGAGCTGTTGCTTTAATGCTGTAAGGGTACCTTGAAGATTGAGTATATAAGGCGATGCAGGCTCTTCAGGCGCATCACCCCTTTGAATGTCAGTCATTATCAATAATTGCTCAGATACGAAATCTGAAATTAAAAAACCATAGAAACAAAAATAAAACTACAAGGCAACGAGTTCTTAGTCAAATACTGAGTCATTAATATATTCAATACTCTTGAATATGTACTGCTTGAAAGAACAAATGTCACACCATGAAAACATGAAGGTAGTACTATGCAAACTGCAGAGTAGATACATATATCCAAGTTACGCAGACGATTAAAATTGCTGGCCTTTGGTACAACGTGTTACAAGTAGACAACCAGCACGTGAAGCCGTCATTAAGAAGTTGTTATTATGGCTTTGAGAAATGAGTGATTTTGCTGTTACTGTGTTTGAAGATCGAACAAGGAGCGTTAATGCCTTTGAGATGTTACCGAATTCAATTTTGTCAAACGGATGAGTTCACGAGAGGTTTCGTCCGATCGGTTGATTCTTTCGTCGTTATCTTGGCAAAACCGCAACGCGATGCCACAATCGTCTGTCGTATTTGGGGAACAGTGGTCTAAGGAAGGAATAGCCCGTTAACCTGGTATCATGGCTTGGGATGCCATCAGCGCCAACAGCCTCTCACCTCTCGTACGAATCGCGGGCATATTAACGGCACACACCCATGTTGATGAGGTGCTGCGCCCCGTGGCACTACTATAGCTGAAGGGTGTCCCAAATGCCCGGCTATATACAGTGATTATACTGATGTGAGTATACTGGACTATATCCGAGTATATTGACCATATACTCGGATTAGTTTAAATGCTTTGCAAGGTGTGCAGATGCTTCCTTGGCCAGCTCGATCCCCCGACAATTGAGAATCTGTGAGACACGATTGGACATCGGTTGAATACCCTTCCACCTACCTCCACGAAATGAAGATGAATTGTGGACCTTTGGATCAACATCTCATAGTTAACAATACCGCAGGATATTATTCGGACGTTCATCGAATCGATGCAACGTCGGGTTAAGCAATGTATCGCCTAAAATGGAGGTGCCACTTCTTATCGATCATCTTGAACTATAGGTCACTGGAGCTGTGTCTGTATGTGAAAACTAAAGCATTTTTTCTGCACTCGTTTAGTCATTCGTATTCATGGGTGCGGTTTAGTCTGTTTTTGAGCATTTCTTCATAGTGTGACGTTTCTTCTGTCGGACAGTGTGTAATTTCAGAGGAATGTCTGAGTAAAGTGTCCATAGATCTAATAGTAAAAAGTCAATTTAATCCTTTATTTATATTTCTTACGTCACGAAACTTCATTGTAGATTATCTGAGTTGGGACCGACAGCTTGGCATGACGTCTGAACCACCATATGTTTATATACATTCAAGTTTACCGGAAATTAAGATAAACGAGCTCGAAGACAATCATTGGAGTTCAAAGTCAATTTTAAAAACATTTCTGTTATAAAAAATTGTTTTAAGACGTAAGAACAATTATGGTCATGCTGCGCTAGCATCTTAGTTTCTTGAGCTGGCGGAACCTCTGTCACTCAGAGCATCCAATCCTGGGTCACGAGGCTATAGAAAGCGGGAAGATTTTCACGACGTTGTAGCGAATCAAACCGAGATTTCGGCGCAGCAGGGAAGCAGGAAATGATCACTGCACAAGAGATGTTTCTGTCATAACGGATCTTCGAGCTTCGTTTGGCGAATTCGATTGTGTTTGTTTTTATGGCGCAAGGACATCAAAGATAATGCTGCGCGGGGACAAAAGGTTTCCCGAGGAATTAAAATCTCTGTTGCTAAGGCATCCAACCCCCGAACTACGGTGAGTGGTTAGTCGGGGACACCGTTACGTGTCGAATCTGTGTTAACGGAAAGCACTTGAATATGTTACTACTGCGCAACCGCAGCTTCAACGGGTTCGGACTCGATAGAGTGGCGTGAGATTGCGCCTTTCATCACAAGGTCGACGAAGAACTTGCTGCTTTTTTTCAATTCGGGAATGAAAGACATCAGATCATGGCAGAGTTATGACTAAAAATTTCTATGCCCTAATTGCTACTGCGCCGTAAAGTTTTACTTGGGTTTTACAGCGCAAGAATAGCAAGGGTCATGCTGCGCTGGGACCAACAGTTTTCCGAGGAATCCGAACTTATTAAAGCCTAGGGAACCAACTTCCGGACTACGGTGAGCAGTTAGTCTGCAAGCGTTCTACTTTTTGTACAGTTGGGAGTCGAACCCGGGATAACCTCAGGTTAGGCAAACGCGTTACCACTGCAGAGCCTGCGTCGTAAATTACTGAGGATTATTTTTAATACAAATTTCGAATAGTATAAAACTCGAACATATCAGATAAATGAGAGGTTCGGATTATTCGGGAAACTAAGTTCCGGTAGCCTTTGTTTCCTTGGGAACTGAACCTCAGACTACGATGCACAAAAAAACAGACACACTTTCTACGGTGTACAAAATAACGACACACTTTCTACGGTACACAAAAAAACGACACGCTTTCTACGTTGAAAAAAACCAACAAACCCGACACACTTTCTACGGTGCAGGAGATCTAATTCGGGTTAGTGCCATTATAGACGCACGCGTTTCCACTAAGCCATTGGTTCCTAACCTGTGGGTCGCCGCAATTATTTTTAATTGCAATTATTTTTATAAGGAATTTCATACCAAATGTTTCCAACGCTTCTGTATTTCAACATGGTTATGTTGCAATATTCTACTAATGGTTATTAATTTTATATTTATAATATACAGGGTGGTTATAAAATAACGTGAGGCGTTCAGAGCCCTCTAGCGAGTAAAGTATTAGACGAAACATAACCACATTTGGTGGGCGTACATAGTGGACCATGAGATTTCGATTTCTAAAGAAAAAAAAAAAATACCAAAAGTCGCCACTAGGGGAATTTTAGCATTGCGAAAGTGCATTAGTATGAGTAATGAATAAATGTCAAACGACAAGCACGCTTCAATTTTATAAACATTTTATAAACAAATTTTAAAAACAAATAGTACCAAAGGCCTCCACCAGGTTGAATTTTGGCGCTGTTTACCGAGTAAAATGCACTAATTTGCATAATGGCGTTCTGATCATGTGGATAAAAGGAAGGGCTGGAAGAGTTTTCATCATTCAGAGGTCATGTGCCTTTCACCTTACGTGATCGTGCTTTGTTAGTCAAGCTGTATTATCAGCGGAACGGGCAATGCCAATTCCGCCGTTCGTGAATTTTAGGGATTGAAGAAGTTAGGAAAAGGACACCGATGAGCATAGCAAACGTACCAAACATGACTCAATGATTTGAAACCACAGGAACTCTAGCACGGCAACCAGGCCGCTGACGCAAAGCGGTCAGTCAGCAACAAGTTGAAGTTGCAACTGCTATTGTGGAACAGGAGATGGCGAATATGCAGGGTACCGGCAGTATCCTGGCACATGCATATCCCATACTCATTGGTGTGGAAAATCCTGCATCAGATATTGAAGTTTTACTGGTATAAAATCTGTCCTGTTCAAGAATTGCACCCTGGCAATGCGGCCACCTGAATTGAGTTTTCATTGACACTTTTTGCACGCATGTAAGTTGATGATGCATGGCCGTGGCAGATTTTATGGAGGAGTAATGAAGCACACTTTCGTTTAAACGGTGGTATTAACACACACAACTGCATTTGGACTGCAACTAATCCGCACGCTTGTGTACATGAGTCTATCCACTGGCTAAAAAATCAATGTGTTGTGGCTTTACGGCATCTTTTATCATCGGTCCTTACTTTTACAAGGAAAATGGCCAAAGTGGACCAGTAACCTGTACCGTCAATGTTGATAGATATGCCGATATGCTACAGAACTTTGTGGTTCCACAACTGCAGCAACGGGGATGTCTCGATTCGACCATATCCAGGACTGTGCACCACCTCACATAGGACTTAAATGTTGCCACAACACACGCTGTAACTTCTCTAATAGCAGAATCACTTGTCGTGCATTCCCCATAGCATGGCCACCCAGGTCGTCCGATCTCAATCCTTGTGACTTTTGGCTGTGGGGATTTCTTAAAGATGTCGCGTATCAAGGATATGTCTCCGATATCGCAACTTTGAAAGATCGAATAACGTTACCGATGAGACAAATTAATTCCGATATGTTACGAGCCGCCGTGGAAATGTCGCGCAACGTATGCAGTTCTTGGAACATCACAATGGTGGTCATATTGAAACTCATTTGTAAGTAGCAATCATTTGTTGTTGATAAAATTGATATGTGCTGTGTCGTTTGGTATTTATTTATTCATTCATTATTCACACTAATACATTTTTGAAGCGCCAGAATTCTCCCCCCCCTGGTGGCGACTTTTGGTATTAATTTTTTTTTCTTTAGAATCGAATCAGTATCCCATGGTTTACTATGTACGCCCACCAAATTTGGTTATGCTTCATTCCAATACTTTACTCGCTAGAGGGCTCTGAACACCTCACGTTATTTTATAACCACCCTACACATTAATATAAGTTATTAATATATGTAATTAATATAAAATATATTATTAATATATTATATTTAATGTTTCCTTTGTTTATTAAAATGCTTTTATTATGCAAACGTTAGGGTGTCGGACAGAGTGAGTCGCAGACCATTTGGTTACTTTAAAATGGGGAGTCGCGATTACTTGGTTACTGTAAAATGGGGGGACACTGCACCAGGCCATTATATTTAATGAGTTTGCTCATAGTTTTCTTACTACGTTACAGATCTAAGCAGGGCCGTATCCAAGGAAAGGAGTTTTGGAGATTAACTCCCCATCTGAATTATTATCCCCACTGTTATTATTAGGAATATTATTATTTTCAATAATAATATTAACCGTAAACTAAAATTTCTTATGAGAGCGTTTTTTTCTATCAAAATCCCTCTCCCCTTGAAATCCCATGCACGGATTTGAGTGTAAGTGCTTCTTCGAAGTACTTACTTTCAATTTAATTAATTTAATTCGATTAATTTAATTAATTTTAATAAGCTTAATTAAGATACGCTGCATATTTTCCCTAAAGGAAGCCCTTGACATAATTTTCAGGCCTCAAAACCCTCGCATAAAAATGACTGCATTGCAGCAAACACATCTTCGCCGAGCCTCAGAGCTAATGAGCTCTACTCTAAATAATTTAACCTCGTTTATTCATGCTTATAATTCTTTTATAAGCATTAATATATGCATTAAAACGATCGTTTCATTGCCTTTAGGGTAAGCTTGCTCACTTCACTTTTGCATAACTGTGTATTTAATTTCGGTTATAGTTTGCACTTCAAACCTGCACGATAGTTTTTCGGGAAAGGAATTGAAGCCTTAGTCTGTGCTCCAACTCACGAACTACGTTTAAACTCAACTAAATTTACAAGGAATTGAACTAACAAGGGAAGGTCGGAGGGTATACGACGAGGATTTTAATGACATTAGGCTCATTTGAAAGCTGTCAAAAAATTATTAGACACGTATTCGGGCATTTTTCAGAATGGCCATAAATATAGGTGTTATAGGGCCGGAGAGAGCAAAAATGGGACTATTTTCAGAGATTTTATAATATCATATTTTCAAAAGTATTGAATATTTATTTTTTTTTTTGCTTCATTATGTTCCTTGCAGAAATCCATCGGATACGCGTTTCACGGTTTTTGGAGACGTAACTTATTAATAATGTTTTTAAAGGGTTATAAAATGCACGCGGAAACGAGTAGCAGCGCAAGAATTCGCCAACTTGTTGGCTGCTTGGCACATTTGCTGGTGTAGTATAATCAGTTATTTTCAAAGGTAGTATTAGAAAGTGACACATTCGGGAGTGTTGCATGACAGTTCATTTAAACTGTTCTTATATATCGTACGCATAATAAATTGTTAGTTTCGTATTTAAAAAAATTTGACTTCGCATTCAACATATATTTTTATACTTGCTTAAAATTTATTAGTTTATAATTTAAATCTTTGTGATATATCTTGTTCTTTTAATATTAAGCTAAAGTTTAGCTTCTGCAGAAAACCACAGAAAATTTAATTTTTGGCAAATTAACTTTTTTTTTCCTGTTTACTGATTTTCGCTTTATACTTTAAAATGGATTTATTGCTCATAAATGCAATTAATGCTATTCGCATTTGCAAAAAATAACCGAAGCAACGTACGTATTCAAATTTCTTGAACATGGCCAGTGATATCAACGATTGTGAAAAAGATATTGCTGTGGAACTTTTTAATGTGTTGGAAAATTATTTAACAAAATCGCAGTTTGAAGATGGTAAAGTTATCGAGATTTCCGAAAAAGATCCAGAAAATTCTATACATGATGATAATGGGGTGGAAATAAAATGTGATCCTGGTTATACACTTAAACCTGTTTTTGTGCGGTCTTTTTTGTGCGATTTTTTTTTGTGCGGTAAAAGATTATTACAATCAAATTGGAACATAATTGAGAAAGTTATCAATAAAAAAAATTAGTAGGTTTGATCGGCTATTTAGTTTTTTCGATTTTTGATATGTATTTCATCACATTACATATGTATTGAATTCTATAATCGCATAATTTAATTGTTGAACGCACAAGAATTTCCATGTAAATAAATGAAATGTATTTTCTAAATCAGATTCTAAAAGGTTTGGCGAGATTCCAAATAGCTGCCAAGCCTTGTGTCTTGATTTCGTTTAAAAAAGCAATTCCTAGTTATTTCGTAAGGTTTTGAGTTATTTTCCACACGAGACTTTTTATGCGGTCCCTATTCACCACACAAAAAAAAAAAAACTTTTTAATTTTGTTGCGAAAACTATTTTTTATAGCTACTCGTGAAGTTTTGTGCGATTTTTTTTATGCGTTTCATTTAATGCTATCCCTATCCACCGCACAAAAACAGGTTTGAGTGTATAAGTATAGACGAAAAGGAGCGTATGGTCGCTATTAAATAAACTCATCCAACCTGGAAATGGGACACTTTAATCAAAAAGGGCTGTAAAAAAATGCCTAATCAGAAAACATATCTGCGTTTTAAAAAGGATATAGTAAACGGAAGCTCACTATAATCGATATGTATAAAGCAATCGAAATGGAAGTTTGGTGAAATTTATGGAAATTATGGGCAAAAAACTACGAGTTATACATGGTTTCGATATTCGGAAATGGGCAATTTTCTTTTTGTTTCCTTAAATTAAAGTTTCTTGCCTCAAGCACATGGGTAAAGTACTTTTGTAAAGGTCATGGCATAACGTCTGGGAAGGTAACAGAACTTGTACCGATTCCGTAGATATCTGCCACTGCTTGCAGAATATTTCACTGATGAGGATATGTAGTCAAATCGGTTATAACGAATATCGAGGAACCATATGATTTACTTCGTTGTAGACGTTGTTCGCTATAACCATATATCAGCAGCAATCTTTTTCAATCCGATGCAGGTCTGTCTGTTATCATACGTACATGTAGTACGGTGAAAGAAATACAGAAGAAGCGGCCTTAATTTCACCACGTTGGCAAGACGGGTTGGCAAGTTGGATCTACAGCTTAACGAATTGAATGACGACAATCATGTGAGCTGTGCGTCTCTGTACGCCTGTTTCGATCGACAATCCCCTGCAATGCCCCCTCCCCCCCAGTGTCCCTTCTCGGTCCACTGGTCGTCATATCATATGACAAAAGCCTGTCTGGGAATACAGCGCTGCCCCCTTCGGCGGCCACCTTTCCCATTAATCCCCTTGCACAAACCACCACAACTTAACGAAGGTTTCGAACTTCGGTCACCACGGCCGAAGTCATTGCTCCAAGGCGGGACTCGTCGTGTCACCCTCTTAAGGAGCGACCACTAGCACGGCTCCTTCAAAGCGTCTTGGCAGTGGACGGCTGTGGGAC
>QLNU02014802.1:148274762-148304799 GCA_006491805.2 Dysdera silvatica
TAACAATTTACTAAAACTAGAAATTTTTGAGTAAGGACCCCAGAAACCGCCCACTCAGCAAGAACATCTTGGATTCGCCATTGCGTACGGGGTCAGGTGACCAGATTTGTCGAACCATGTATACAGGGTTCCTGGGAAAATCCGAATGTGGCCAATAACTTATAAACGAAGACATCTCTTGCAATAGAAGTTAGGTGTTGGTACATGAAAATAACTATACACTATCATATCAGGTGAACAGTATTATATATTACAAGAATTAATTGGTAACACTCAAATTCTCTCGCTATCTGTAAACTGTACAAAAAAAAAAAAAATTGTCGGCTACCAGAAAAGCGTCTTTAGACAAAATGGATAGGCGATTTTTTTTTTCAGTAGGTTGGATTGGAATAACATGGACATTTAGAAAAGACATGTAGGGTGACCCGGAAAGACGGTACCACTTTCTTTAAACTGAGCTCTTCTCAATGGAAGAGTTTGTTGACATCCCATTTTATAGATTTTTGAACATCAATGTAGAATTTATTGGGGGGGGGAGTAAGGAAAATTATTTATTGCCTATCACGAGGGACATTCTATCCTTTCAGCTCAGAATCCATAAAAAACATCAGCCAGCACTCTTCGAATATCATTAATTAATGATATTCGAAGAACGATATTCAATTAATAATTCGTCATTAGTAGGACCCGGATTATATGGACTATAAAAGCGGCAAAATATACACTTATATTCACTCAAATGGGTGAAACATGCATTTAAAATGAAAAAATATGCACTTAAATATTTTTTCACTTATTTACAAAACAAATGGCATGTGATTTAAGTGGGAAAGACGAGACAATAATAATAAAACAGAATTCCCATGTAGGGAATCGTACTTTCAGCCGTAAGTATTGACACTGTGACGTCACTCGCCTCTCAACCAAGAGGTCCCAAATTTGAGTCCCCTTCACACAAAACCCCTTGTCATAATTTTTTAAAAAATTTATCCGTTTGACAAGCGTCGGTTGTATAAAATAGAACGTGTTTTTTCTGCAACTAATGTATATTTTTACACATTTTTAAAGGGATATGTCATTTTTAAATCAATTTCTAAAGGTCTCACAAAATTGCATTTTTAAACACTTTTCAATCTGACATTTTTTTATCCTTTGTGTTACAGCTGGTAAGGGTTCCCCCCCCCCTTCTCTGTATCACTGCATTTCGCAGAATTAAAATTACGTGTTAATGGGGAAAAAAAAAAAAATTCTCATGTGTGGAATCGTACTTTCAACCCTATTTAATGACCCGGTGGCGTCCCTTACTTCTCAGTCAGGAGTTCGAATCCCATTCATGCAGTGGCGCAGCTTAGGGGGGCGCAAAATTTCAATATTGGACTGGCGAAAGGGAATGGCAACGTGTTTTAGTGAACGAAATACTTAACTTGCCCCGGACGCTGACAACCCACTTTACGTCGCTGCCAGGACCTCTTTGCTGATAGGCAAGTGACGTCATAGAATCAGTAAACAGGGTCATAAGTGCGATTCCTGACATGGAAGTTTTTATCTTTTTTAATATTGAGCCTAAAAAAAGGAAGTTCGTTTCTATAAAATGAAGCGACACTTCGATTGAAAAGGAACAAATGTTTAAGAACAGGAATGAGGATTCATTTTAGGATTAACATTAAGGATGAAAAATGTTAGTGGGAAAAGTGTGTTTAGAAACGCGATTTTGACGTCTTTTAAAAATTGAATTAGAAATGACATATCCGGTTTAAAAATGTGCAGAAACATGCATTTGGTGGAAAAATGTACTTTATTTTATGCAAGTTACACAGCTTGTCAAACGAATAAATTTTAATAAAATGGAGACGAGGGCTTTTGCGTGAAGGTACCTCTAAATCCGGACCTCCTAACAGAGGGGCAAGTGATGTCACCGGGTTAAAAGTACTATTCCCAGCATGGGAATTCCCTTTTTTTTTCGCATATTAAATTGTTCTGCGTGAAGTGACACGCAGAATAAAAGGAAAAAAAAGTTTAAGAACAGGTATAGGAAAAGAAATTAACTTTCATTTTCATGAATAACAGATAAAACAATTCAGCGGCAAAAGTGTATTAAAAATGTGATTTTGCGAAGTCGGAAATTGTATTTGATACTCTGTGTTGAAAACAATATACTGTTTTTTCGACGCTGCCTCTTGAAAAGCCTGATCTAGATCTTTTTTTACTTCCTTTCTATATGCGTCTCGCTTTATTTCACAGAACCAATCTTCTTTCATTATGCGAAAAAAATGAAATTCAAAGAACAGGAGGAAATAATGCGTCCCCATCTTGGAAGACGTACTCTCTACCCTCTCTTGAACGAACAAGACGGTTTTACCCATGCTGCTTCTTAAGATTCCCTTTCTGTATGTATGTCAAATCATTTTACGGAACCAGACTGCATTTGGGGGCAGCATCTAGGCATTCAAGCATCGCTAGGCGAAAAATGGAATTTGAAAAGAAGACAAACTCCGCATTCCCATGTCGGAAATCGTACTTGATACCCTGTGTTGAAAGACGTTTTTCCCCTTTCTTATGTGTGTCGCATCATTTCACTGAGACTGGATTAATTTGACGGATAATTGAAATTTGAAAAGAAATGGGGAAATACGTCCCCATGTCAGGATGTCGACATTGTGACCTCCATTCAATATTCATATGTAGATACACAGAGTTCCAACTCTGTTACCTCCATAGATCTAGTAAAAGAGACGCAGATGGAACACGCCCACTAAAAGCTTGACTCCAATAACAGCACCCATTTTGGTGGCAGAACTGTTGCCAAAATTTTCCTTTGTGTAAAAAGTGTTAAATATATTTTAGTGTTCGTATTTAGCGTATTTCTGTGAAATTCTTGAAAATCTGTGTATTTTCTAGTGCTTTTTAGAATGGTAGTTGAGTTTAATATTATATATACTGTACGCAGCAAAAACGTTAATTTTACACATACAAATAACAAATGCTTAAGAAATAGTAGCCACAATAAGATTTTTTTTTTCTTCTTTTTTGATTTTATAAGTTACGCATCATCGGGCACGATTTCTGTTCTTTAAAAAGTAATGCGATGCGATGAATAAAATAAATTTATATAAAAAAAAACTTACCGATAGAATGAAAGGTTACAATCTTTGTCAGCTCTGTGCAATTAATTGCAGCACATGATCGTAGTATAATTTTTTTTTCAGATAATAAAACAGCTACGGACGAATTACAAACGCATACTGCAATCGCTTTCCGCCACCAAAATGGTTGTCGGCCAAATACTCGCTTGGCGTCATTCATGAAAGCTTGTCACAATGGGATGCGCCATCTAAGTCTCTTACTATATCTATGGTTACCTCTCCTTATGAACTTTCTGTGTACATTAATACGTTTATGGTTGTAACAAGGCCCTACGATAGAGGAGTAGTAAGGCGTTTGACTACCATGGGAGCAATCCAAGTTTGATTCCAATAGATGTTCAACCATTTTTTTTTATTACAATCCATAGTCCAGGGCTTGATATATTAGGCGAAAAAAGTCCGGATTCCACGGTCCACTGTCGTGTCCTGGCGTAGCACGATCTTGACTGACTTTACATCATGAAGCACATATAAAAGCTTGTTACATTCATCAGGCGTCCAAGCGATTACAGATGCTGCCTTCTTTCCGAAGGCAGCGTCCATAATTACTTGGATGGGTTTGGATTCCTTGCAAAACTGTAGGTACCATTATACTATAAATCTTGTGGAATCTTGAGAAGTAAAACCCACAGAGCATAGAATAATAGAGGGAGAGTTGAAAACGGCAGCCATATTGGAAATCTGTTGAATAGCGTTACCTGTTTTGCCTTATTTGGTGAATAGCATAGTCTGTATTACTTTACCTGTTAAATAGTATTATCTGCATTACATTATCCGTTGAATAGCATAACGTCCCGAAATATATAGTAGCATCATCTTAAAACGCAATATACGCGAGTGGGACAAAAGTATGGAAACACCTTGCAAAAAGCATATAACCTTGACAAATATGGCATTTTTGACATTCAGAACTGAATTGCAGTCTTCTCAAAATAGATAATAGAGGTCCTGTACAGCTTTCAGGGGAATATTGTAGCATTTTTCCTGCAAAATATTGGCAAGTTCCCTTATTGATTGATTGATGACGGCGGTGGATAGCGCGTTCGAACATTTGTTTCCAACATTTATCACACAGGCTCAATAATACTGACATTGGAGGATTGTGGAGGCCAGTGAAGATGTGAAACGTTATCTCCGCGCTCAGAAAACCAGTCCTGAAAGATGCGAGCTGCGGAAACTTGCCATCTTGATAAAGAGCAGCACTATCAGAGAACGAACTTTGCACAATGGGATGGACTTAATCACTCAAATGGTCACGTAGTCGCTGGTAGTGATGTAGGGTAATAATGGGTCTGACAGAATACCACATAAGGCTGCCATATCATGACGGAACCCTCGTCATGTTTCACTCCTGGTAACAATTAGGATTTTTTCCATATGTACATTCGGACGGAACTCAGAAACAATGTAAAACCCGACTCATCTGACTTTTGCCTACTGCTTCATATTCCAGGTTTTATGACTGTGGCACCCACCACCGTTTCCTTTCAGTAGCATTTTGTTCACTGATGAGTGGTTTTGGAAATGGCAGTTTATCAATAAAAATCTTATTTGCGCAGTTCCTTTCGTCTTGGTTTGACACAGAGTTTATGAGCACGATATTCATCTCAGTAGTCCCTTTCGCAGATGTAGGCTTCTTATTTTTCATCACAACCTTAAGCAAAGTTCATCTATCTGTCATTCAACACCCATTTCCGTCCACGCTGGTGTTTATCGGATGCTGCTTTTCTAGTCTTGCTGTATGCAGTCATAATCTTGGATGCTGTACCTTGTAATATACAGAAAATTTCTACCTTGGTTACAAAAGCACCCACCATACGAGCTCCAACAATTTGGCAGCGTTGGAATTCCGTCATCTCTGACATAATTCTGCCTTGACGACAAATGATGCTTGCAACGTATAGACCACTTTATATTGGTACAGGGTGTCTCCAGACCAAGTCTTAATCGATTTCCAGTCGCTAATTACAGTAAACAACACACAATGCGCCCGCGAAAATTTGCGCAATCAAAGCAAGTTTCAAGGCCATGAAATCAATTAATGCAAACCCCAAAGCCATTTATAACTCAATTATAGTGAATTTACAAATTCAAAAGCTGTATTAAAAAGTGTATTTCTTTACACTAAAAACTTGCACTAATTAAATATTTACAGCAACATTTCCATTCGGCCCTTTTTGAGTTCATTATAAAAGAGTTTAACTATATAATCGCAAAGCTGATGCTTCATCTTCTATTTCATTTAAAATGTGTATGACTATATATAAGGCAAAGGAGATTGGTATAATAAAAATTCCTTACAGATTAAATAATTTAGCTAAAAACACTTTTTGTTTTTCAAGTTTTAGTTACATATTTGGCAAACATTTTCTCCTGAGAAATATATAGGCTTAATAATTTTATATAAATTATATTAGTTTTGGTGCAAAATGGTAACTTTTGGAAGAAGTTTAGTCAAAAGTACAAGTTTTTCAAATTTTTCAGTAGGTAATGTGGTATGAAAAGCACAGTTCAGGAAAATTATTTTAATAAGTTATTTATTATAACAATGACTTTAAAATTTTCCTGACTTTGGCCTTTGTATTTCAAATTTCCCTGATTTTTCCAGATGAGTAGACACCCTGTTAGTGGTTGCATTACGACAAATAGACAGCAGCACCTATAAACTCAGCTATGGCGAAAATGTAAATTAAGGCATGCATTTTGCAAGGTGTTTCCATATTTTTGTCCAACGCCTGTATTTAATCATTAATATCTAAAGCTGCCTTCACATTCAAGTAACATTAAAGAGAATTTTCGCAACAAGCGCTTTGACTTTTGAATTTTTTCCCCAAACTATTCGTCTTTACTAAATTTATATATTATCTATTTTTGCCAACTCTTTCATGGAATGTATTTTCAGGCTTGAATAAATTATTACTAGTGTTTAACATATGCAAAATTTTATAGAGGTTGTACAAAAGCGGCTACATAATATATCCATTGTTCTTTGAATTAAACGAGAAATCTTGCTTTTGAAAAATAGTTTTTTCTTTCATGTTTTTTTTTGTGATACAGTGGGCCATTTTTTCACTTTAATAGATAAAGGCGTTTAAAAAATAACCGAGAAATTAAAATGCGGGACAAAATAAATATACTTCCACAACAAGTTTGTTTACTGCTGTTCAAAAGGTTCTAAATATGGGGAACTGGGTACAAAAGCTGCCTTGTTGGAAAACGTTTAGGTTCTTCTCCCCCCCCTCTGTTATAATATTTTAGGTCCGCTGTTAAAACCATTTCGGTTGAAGCATAAGCAAAACAAACCTAATTTAAAATTGTAAATGGGAATAGAGCAGGGAGTAGATTGTAAGATATTATTACCCTTCACAGGGATAACACAATTGCTAAATAATAGTCAACACACAAAGCCACCGGGGCGAGTTTTTTGTGAGTTTTTCATAGGGGACTTTTTTTATTACCAATAAATTTGACACCCACGTATTATTAGCTCAATCTAGAGCTCTAGATTGAGCTAATAATACGTGGGTGTCAAATTTGTTAGTAATAGGTAGTAGATTGTTTCCAAGGAAACACTTCTGCGACGACAAAAAAAAAATCCATCTTTTTTTTGTGTGTCAATTTTTGTTAAAAGTTATCGTGGGCTTCAATGAAACGTAAAAAGGTAAGTTTTATGCAAAGACGCAGCCTTATGACGTAAAATTAAGGAGGTTCAATTACCATTCATGAAAAATGACAATGCGCGATTTGTCTACAATTTCAGAGCAGGTAAAAAGTGCATGGCTTGTTGACTATCCTTTTCTGGACCTCAGTTTATGGGTGTCTTTGTACAATGCAAGTACACCAAATAAATATTATGCATGTAAAAAAAAAGTTATTTTAAGAGAAAAGGCAATAAAGAACATGTCAAAAGTATAAGGGGTAAAGTGCGAAACAAGAAATGCAGTTATCAGAAAAAGTTCAATCGGTGAATTGTCCATCTTACGAAAGGAATATAAAAACTTTAATTGTATAGTGTGGCACTGTATTCTAAAATTTTGTTGTTTTATAGATAAATGTTTCATCATTAGGTTAAAAATTAATCCTAATCATCTCAAGTGTTTGATACAATAGACTCCGTACCATCGGCGCCGATGTCATGAAAATATTGGGGGTGTCAATATACCATTAAAAGGCATTTTGTTTGAAATTGAAGGAGGATATGTAACACTAATGCCAACATTGGGGGGACGGGTCCCCCCAGCTAACGGCGTCCGTGCTCCGTACAATCACATTCGGTAACTGTGTTCTAATGATTACTTTATGCATGAGAGAGACTTTCCTCCTTTTAACCAATTTTAGTATGACTCGAGTGCGTGCACGTACGTGTTCCAATCGATAGGGGGTAAGTACTTACGAGTGCGTGTATGTATATGCTTCAATTGATAATTGTAAGGCCAGAAATTTTTATTACCAGAGTTGATTTCGGTTTAAGACAATTTTTTTATTTTTATTAAGTCCCCCAGACTTCCTCCTCCGCTGGGCAGTGAGAGATCGAAATGTGAGAAACTAATTTAGAACAAGCGCCCACGTTTTTTTACTACTATTTTTTTTATTTACAGACAATTAACAGATATAACAAGTTTATAAGGAGAAGTGGGGGGAGTGGGTTGTTGTTCCCTGTAATAATTTTGGTGAAATTTGTCCAATTTGAGACAAGATTTTAATAAATTAAAATTTGGCTGATTCAACAATTAGTAGTTTTTTTTTCATACGATAAGAAAATAATTACTTTAGTTTTTATCCTGTAGATTAACCTTAATGTAAAACAATTCGAATACATATATATAAGCATGTACGAAATGTTTCTATTTACTGACGCTAAGTTATTAATAAATTAAACGGTAATATGAATTAAGCATAAAGTCTGGTGGAAAATATGTGGGAATTTGGGAAATGAAAGTATATGCCGAGTTGATATGAACTGCGGTAAAGCAACAATGGACAAAATTTAATCCGTAAACCGCTATTTGCAAAAAAAATTGGCTAATAGAAGGGAAAGAGTAATGGAGTCAAAAGCTTTTCTGGAAATACGCATTCCAGCTCTTTCTGCGTCAGTACGCTTTTTTCCCCTTTACTTTTTTCATGTCTGTCCATTGCTTTTTGACCTTTTAGCTTCTTTTCCCCCCCTCTCAGGTGATTGCCCTTGCAATTCAGACGTTCGTTATTACCTGATTTCTACTTTTTTTTTTGCAAAACTCTTCAACGCTGTCATCCTCAAAGCTTTGCCTTGCAGTGGGGACGCGACTGCCTTCGTTTAACTTTTTCTATTTTTCTTGGGTGGTCTCCCGTCTGTCTTTCTGCAGCCTCAATGCTGGTGTCCCCGTCATCGCCCAGGGGGCCCAACGTCCGATTCTTCGTTTCCTCGTCTGAAGTCCTCTGCCTGGTTTTCTCTTTGGTTTCTGTACCGTCTTCTGATGCTTGTTGCCATCCTTTACTCCATTGTACCTCTCATCAATTTTTGTTCCTACTCATCCTCAGGATTGAGCTACTTCGTTGGAGGCTTTCCAAGTATTTGAAACTGTACAATATTGAATTAAAAAATTTAGCGTATTGATATATTCAATTTACGCAGATAGTGTTTGATATATATATTTGTATGTCGAATACGTTAAATTTCACCTTTCTCGCCTAATAAGCGTAGATTAGAGACCATCGTTACGTCACGGCAAGGTTGCCATACGATTACGGGTTTGATTCCAGCAAATATCCAGCGTTTGCCCGTTTTTTTTTTGTTCTCCACAGAACTGCAGTTTTGTTTCCCTAGATCAGTGGTTCTCGAACTTTTTAATCTATGAAACCCCTTTTGTCACGTGTTTAACCATGGAACTCCCTTTATAAATGTCATTAAAGGAAACCCAGGGGTGGACTGGATCTTCTCAGAGTGCGCGTACCTTGGATTTTCGGAGGGCGCGGGTCTATATAGGCTACTAAAAAATTGTTAGAGAAAGTATTGCCCATAAGGGCGCACCGCCCCTGGGAACCTAAAGGATTGTTTATTACTGCTTGAATATAAACGTAAAGGTAAGCACTAAATCAGTATGAAAGTAGATAATTTTCTACTGTTGTGGAATATTGGGTTTAAGAAATTTGATTAACTTATCTAAGGGAGTCGTTATGGGAGAATTACAGACTGCGTATTTTCTTGAAATTTTTGACGATGTCTTACGAATTGCTTGCATAATTGTAGGCCCTGTCGTAGAATGACCTTAGATGTCCTTGCATCATAAAACACTGGAACAGCGGTTCTTAAGCTGTGGTCCGCGGACCCCTGGGGTTCCACGGGAGACTAACAGGGGGTTCTGCGAAACTCTTCCGGTGTTCAACAAAGGTTTGGAAAAACAATAAGAGCATTTACTCCTTAATGCTAAGAATAAACCATGAGGGAATGAAAAATTCTTCCCTTAAATGATGAAAATCAGTGAAGAAACACTAGAAATAAATGGGTATGATGCAAATTCCAACCTTAAACTTTGAGTTAAATCTTGGGGACCGCGAGGGATCTGTGAAGTGGGGGGGGGGGTCCGAGGTCTATAAAAGTTAAAGAACCGCTACACTAGAGTTCAGTTTTACTGTATATGTACTCACGTATGTGTTGTGTGAGTGCTTAACTTACTCTAAAAACTAGTTTTTGTATCATTAGAGTAACGCAGACGGTGGAAGTAGTAAAATAACCATAAAACGCAGGACGTGACTCACTGACAGTGACGTCGATCTTTATTTCAACAAAGTATGGTTTCACATTTTGTGGCGCGTGAATCACGCGACGCAGACAAAAAACATACACAAACTAGAGAGAATATTGTGACGCCACAATGAAGCCGAACAAATCAACGTTGCGTTACATCAAGCCAGCAGAAAACATTTTTACATGGCCAGAGGAATTATACGATTAAGTACATAGTTTGCAATTTTAAATACAAATTAACGATGCACACAGATTTGAAAGGAACTTTTCGCCATTTTTCTTTTTTACTCGTGAGTTGATGGCAGTCATGGGTCCGTAAGGTTCTCACATTCTGTCGCGTACGTTTCTCCTACCATTATCTGTTTCGAAATGGCGGTTTTCATTTTCAACTTTAGTCTTTCGAACATCATGAAAGAAAAATGGCGTGCGCTCATCCCTTGAAGAAACCGTTTAAAACTTAAAAGGGGAAAGGGCTTGCAACAAATTGCTTGCCTACGGATTACACAGAAGCCGAATTAAGCCTTGCACAAAAATGCGTTTTCTAATTGGTTCCTTAAGTATACCACAGTCAGCGTAGTCGAATTACCACTGTACGACCGTCACTTCGCTTCCTAAAAGAGACGACGATATATAGCATTTTTGGTATTCCAAATTTCCGTACTAAAGATCGGAAGTTTGAAATTTTTTTAAATACATTTGGATTTGTTGGAAATTGGACAACATTGAATCTTCTTCAGTGCCGATTTAGCTGAATTCAAATTTTAATGGAATTCGATTTAATGGGAAGTTGACATATTTAAAACATTACCGTCGGCTCTTTATGAAAATTATTACTCCACAGATGTCAGTGAAGTAGATAGTAGCGAGAATAATTATTCCTCTCTTACTCCCTTCAAGAGGGGAGGAGACCTTATCCAAGCCACTGCAGATATATTTCAGATATAACTAAAGCTACAAAATATCTTTATATCATTGCAAAATTCTGCATTCTAAAATACTAAGTCTAGCATACAGGAAAAAAAAAGAGAACATAAGGAGAAAACACGTATCTAAAGCTTTTAGTAAAAAGTCAAAGCCGATGTAAATATAACTGTATACTCCACCACTTCTCCATATCTTAGTTTTGCATCACACAACATGTAGGGTATGTGCAGTAAAAGTGTGGGGTCGATACAAACTGATGCTTCTATTCAATCTGATAGTTCTACATGTAAACCTACGTAGTAGTTCTGAAACGTTCGGTCTCCTGACCAAATTCGGAAGAATACAATGAAGACAACATTCATTAATATACAGTAAAACGTACAAATTGCAATAAGTAAAAAGTGTAAAGTTATATAAATCTAAAAATATCATTACAAAAAATAATGACAAATGCGGGATATAAGTGAAAAAAGCTTAAACTATAAACACATTCTGGAAAACGCCCTACAGCGCTGGTGTAAAACCAATGTATATATTAATCGCATCAGACTAAATCCCTCAAAAGCAGAAAAGCGCCTCTAAAGCGAAATGCTAAAAATAAATCTAATCTTAAAATGCTACCTTATCTGTGAGGCTCATTCCTCAAGTCCTCGATGTTGAAGTTCACCTTAGCAATGAGTTACCACCACGAACTACACTGCAAGGGAACCTCAAACACAAGCCTCAACTGACAAGATGACGCGGTCACCACTAGTGTGTGTCAGACATGACACTAGTTTCTTCAACTCTGGTTTAAGTTTAAACCGGATAGCAAGACATTCATTGAAGTGAATGGTAGCACCTTTGAAGTTTAAAACCGCGATGTGAAATGCTTCCAAGTATCTGATGAGGCCTTCAGTAATCAATAAAACCCTCAACTAAGTCTAAGATAAAATATTCAACGTTTAAAATGGCAACGCCAAGAAGGGCGAGTACAACCATGGAAGAAAAGTAGAAAATCTGATTGCTTTGGTTACTATTGGGAACAAATCCAGTTCTTATGAGGGGTCTCTCAGCACCTAGTTATCTAAAGTTAATAGAAACTTTAGAGAAGAAAACGTTATCTAAAGCATATTCAAGATCAAAACAAAAATACTTAGAAAATTGCGGAATGCTATAGCGTAAGTATTGGAATGGCAGACACCAAATGTTGATACAATCTGAACGAAGTAAAAGAAAAAAGAAAAAAAAAGAGAGACCGAAAAGAAAGGTATACAGAATACTGATAACGCAATAAAAATCTTTGGCTTTTCCTTGGAAATTAATACTAAATACATCACTTACGTTAAATTTTTCGAGTTTGTGTAATACTCAAATGACATAAAACCAGAAATTCGGTGGGTCTTGTAAACGGTTGAAATATTTTGCTGGTGTCAAAAGGTGATCTTCCAGTAATTTAAGGCTTTGTTGCCCCCATGTTTCTATACTCCTATAGAAACGAAAATCAAGAAGTTAGATTTTAGAACTTTGGAGTTATGGAGACTAACGTGGAAAACTAGTCTGCAATAGTAGGAAAGTGTGTGGCAGCTATCTAAAGACAATGCGGCTGAATATCTTTAAAGATTCAATTTAGTATAAAACTTCGTATGTACAAAATAGGGTAATATGTGGTTGAACGTCCTGATATATGGAACACGGGGCTTCTCGCTCAAATCATCAGCGGAGCCGCGTTCCCATTGCAGAAGATTTGGAGTAAAAAAAAAAAAATAAATAAAAAAGGCGAATTACGCTATTTTAAAATAGTTTTCGTTAGACATTTTAAAGAAGAATCGAAATACTAATGATATTGCATATAGCTAAAATGGATGTTCCACAAATGCAATGTTTCTTCGTAGATAGAAGAAAATTAGTGATAAATGCTCGGGCTTCACACATACGTTTCATGCGTAGTTGGTTTTTTTTTTACTAATAGTGTAATAAATGAACACGTTTTCATCAAATATGTTATTTGAATAATATATATACACCACACAAATTGTAAAATAGAGGAATTTCCATTTTCAAGATATCTGTCATTTAGTTTGACATGTACTTTTCAACATTTATCAATGAAAAATATAAGTATAATTATATAAGCATTAGGATAGTTAAAAAATAATTTCAGAGTACTTGTCATAAGAAATGAAAACTTTCTTCAGTTTACGGGTTTCCTATGGGTTCTCACTTTGTTGCTTTAGGCACTAAGCATTTTTTTCTTTAAAGAAGAGTACTAAACTCGAAAATTTTAAAGCTCTTTAAAGATATATCATAAAAACTAACTTTCTTTTCCGCACGTCTCCAAAAGTTAAAGTCAATATATGATCGATAAATTCCTAGTAAACTAAAATACATGCCACCTGCATACGTAAATATCCATCACGAGAATATAACGATTAGATATAACTGCCGCCAGATGCACGGAAAAAAGCTGGATAAAACAGTACGTACTATAATAAAAGACAGACAACAAAATATATTTTCTGGCTATCACAAGGCCAATCTGTGTTCTCGCGATTCCTGTGTGGAAACTCAAGCATAGGCGTGTACAGCTAAGCTCTAGCTAGCCTTTACATCCGTACTCTTCTTTATAGAAAAGCAAATAATAAAACAATGTAAATAAACATAGCCTAATAAAGAGAAATCAAGACCCTTTGCTTCTGAAAGATGTGTGGTTTCGAAACTCGCTTCGGAAGAAACCACAGCACAAAATGTGGTTTTCCCCCTCTTTGAAAAAAGACAGTTAGCTTTTTGGCATTTGAAAGCTCAAAAACTTTTCCGATACCGATGCACCCACACAGAAGCTTCGAAATAACTCAAGTGTTCTCATTTGTTGGCAATAATATTCTTAAAACTCAAGGCGGTAAGCCGCGCAGCTCGTTTCATGGTCTTGAAGGTTGACGGTGCATCGGCTTGCCGACGGAGCCACGTCGATGGAGTACTCGGTGAGGGCCTCTTGGTTCTGGGCCATCCAATAACCCAGGGTGTCCGTCTCGTAAGTAGGGATGATTGTAGTTTCCAAGTCCTCATTCCAGCCTTTTTTCGCTTCCAGCAGGGCGTTGAGAACTTCTTTACTAGGATTTATACCACTGAAAACGTAGTAGCGAGCGCGAATTCTTTTAAAGAATTCTACGTCACTGTAGTGCGGATCTCCGTGGTGAGGAACATAAGCCAAATCAACATATACAGGATTATCGTTGCCACCGGCGGCTTCCTTTACCTTTTTCAATGGCGATGACATCAGTTTAGTTGCAGCTGTTGGCATTTTTCCATTGCTGTTTTCTAAGGAAGATCGCTTGTCTGCTGCCTTTACAGCAGATTTTGATGTGGTCGTTTTTGTAGGCTTCTTTGCCGCTTTAGTGGTCGCATCTGGAGGCGTTGGAAGACCCATGGGCTTGCCCCACTCTTCTAATCTAAAATCGTAGGCGGGAGGATCTGCTGCGTTTAGATCTTGGTTAAAACCTGGAGAATACACTAGTCCAGAATTTACACGCTGATGGTGAGATTCGAATGTCAAGTTCTCGGGGAAGTTTTGAGGATTATTAGAATCGAAGGTCGAAATCGGGTTGCCATCTTCCGTGGATTGGTCCATTCCAAGAGGTGGTTTAATGATGTGGTTGCCATCTGCGTCTTCCTCCTCCTCTTGATTATATGCCTTGTTAGTGTAAGCATATGGTGATACGTTGCCGGGCAACGATGAACTATCTTCTTCATCCGAAGATTCGCCATACGGACGATCAACGTTTGTACCATTCTTTTTCAATGGTGGTGGAATCACGTAGTTCATATTATCAGGGTGGTAGTCATCAGAAATAGGTGCAAATTTATTGTTAATACCATCATAGCCAATTGGGGGTTCCAAAGAGAGAGGGTTTAGGGGGTCTTCTATTTTAGGATCCACTGGAGAAGGAACATCCGGAGTTGAGCTGTTTTTCATACTGTTATCTTCTGGGGAATCCGACTGGTAATAAGTGTCAGTAACGTAAGGTATTTGCTGTTCTCCTGATATTATTTTAGCAGTATTCATTTCTGAGTAAGTAGAATTGTAATTACTGTTGTATGAGGACTCCATTTCGGAATATTCATGCGAATACATTTCCCAAGAGTTAGTGTTTTGTCCATTTATTCCGTGAGGAGGTAATTGCATGTCAGAGGTGTATGCTGAATGGCTAGTTTCAGTAGTTGTGCTGAATCCATTGCGATAGTGCCTTTCGCTTTCGGGAATGGCTTTATGTGAACTATCACATTCCACAATGTGTTTTGATGCACCATCTGTGGTTTCTTCGAAGTACTGAGTTTCCTTTTCGAGATCTGATTGATCACAGTATTCCGCATTTTGATGACTCTCAGGGGCATCATGGTCACATTCTTTTTCACCGTGGAAACTTTCGTGGAGAAGCGAAGGATCCTCCTTTTCTGGTACACTCCCTTGTTTGTTATTCTGACAGTAAGGTTCTTCGACAATATTGCCAAAATGAGTCTCCGATGTATCGCTCGAACATTTTTCAAGCGAGCTCATATCCTGATCACGTGAGATTTCTTCATGCTTTTTAGAAAGATCGATCTGTGCGGGGATAGATTCAGTATCTTGTGTTGGTTGTAAATTTGAAGTCTGATCTTCATTAGCGAAGTCAGATGGTGGAAGAAAACCATATTCTGTGCCGTACGCCTTCTCGATGTCTACATTACCTTCTGCGGCTATTTCGTCGTAAACATTATTTGCTTTTTGTTCATTATCTTTTTCAGTAAAATCATTTTGTTTTACAATATCACCATCCAGCGTTTCGATATGTTCATCTTCATGAATATCTGATTCAAATTGGGAATCTGGCCGGGACGCGCAATGCTGTTCAGATTCAGGCTTACAAACAAGTTCAGAGGTCTGTTCGTAATGAAAATCTGATTCTGGTTGATAAGCGTAATCAGATTCTGAAACGTCCTGAGCATCATACCCGAGATCAAGTTGCTTGTGTGATTCTGCGTTATTTTCTTGTGTTGATGTAATTTCGGAAGACAATTCGTTATGGTGATAATCATATCCTTTCTCCAATTTCATTTCGGATTCTTCGAGTATATTTGAAGTATTCTCTACAGGTTGATCTGTACAGTGAGATTGAACTTCAATAGTTTGGTCTGCTCTTTGAACAACCTTTTCTGAAAGATCAAAGGCAGTCTGCTCGTCACAAACTAAAGGACTGTGAGATGAACTTTCAGAACATTCGTGCTCACTCAATGCTTCCATCACTTCTATTTCCAAAGTTCCCAGCCCCTTTTTAGAATCTAAAGGAGATTTAGGAGATTGGGGTTCCGATGGCGTTGTGCCGCCAGACACAGTAACAAGCTCGGGATAGTCTACCTTTTCTATATTACTAAAAACAGGTTGTTCCACTACAGGACTTTCAGATCCGGAGTCTTCTGGTTCTTCATACAGTGGTTCTTCTTTCTTACTTATAATAGGAGAAGAAATAAAATGCTGAGTTATGGGATCCTTCATTTCGTTTATGCTTGCATTTGGCCCTACTTGTTCATAAAATTCCCGGCTTCCCGGCGGACTTGGATGTCGAATCATTTCCTCTTCTGCTGAGTCATGATCCTTTTCGTCAAACGATTGTTTCTCTTCGTTCGATTTTTCGTATTCGTAAGAATCGTTAACTTCTTTTGAAATTTCAGCCTTTTCAATTTGGTCAGTTACATCGTCCTGAGGCATTGGACTTTTTACAATCTCATCATGATCCGAATCTGATTCTTTGTATGGTACATTAGGTGATATTCCGCGATTCATATCATCGGTACATTCTTTACTCATATAGTGTTGTATATCCACGTCATCTTCCGACTGTTCAACGTCCTCTTTATTATCCTGTTCATGAACCATTGAATTCGGAGATTCGTTCCTTTCATATTCATCGGGCTTATGAAGTTTTGCCTCGGCATCAGATTTTTCATTAACGGAGAGGTTTTCCGGAATATCGTAAGTTTGTGGCAATTCATGGTCGGATGAAGGAAAATTATATTGCTGCGAGTTTTCGTCAAGAATAGATTCATCCACAGGCAATACTTCACTGGCATCGTAGGTAAGTTTATCATTGTTATTTATTTGACTTTCAGCTGCAGAGTGATCGACCAGCTTAGGAGCACGTTCGATTTCAGTAATACTTTCATCTATATCTTTCTCTATGAATGACTCTTTAGAACATTCCTCCTTCTCCGAACTATACATTTCCTTTGGCTGAACATCTGAGAAATTAGGCTCAATATCTAAATTATCCGCGAAATTTCCCAAATCGGAAAGGTTGCTTTCCAAAACTTCATTGTTTGGTGAAATATTCTCCAATTCAGTTTCTCTGTCAGAGTCATCCTCTTTTTTGGATTGGTATGACTGTTCTTCCATATGAATTTCCATTCTAGAAAGTATTTGTTCTTGTTTAATCTCTATTGTAGAATGACCTTCCATATGAATTTTTTCATCAGAAGGATTGTTTTCTGCAGCAGATTCTAGTCGAATATCACCTTCAACGTTAGCCTTATCCTGCATTTGATTTTCATCACTATTGGAAATTTGCTGAATTTCCTCACTTTTGATATCAGATCCTTGAGTCGAAATTTCGCTATGTGATTCGTGAATATTTACTTCTAGGGAAGGGTTAAGTTCTTGATGATAATCAGGAATATCCAAATTTTCTGCACCTACGTTTTCTGAAAGCATTTCGTAGTTCTCACTGTCTTTGATTTCGTAGCTTTCCACGTAGTCGGTATCCGCTTGAACGTTCGTTTCGGTAAAAACTATCGATGTTTCCATGATATTTTTGGTGCAATCTTCAGAGAAATATTCTTTTTCATTTATCTCCTTTTCCATATTGTAGTCATTATTGTTCACCGTGTTCGTTACACCAGCACAAAAGCTGCCCTCCATAGTAGCTGATGCCAACTGAGCATCGATATCAGTTGTGTCTTCCGAAACACCAATCTGATATTCTTCAAATTCTTGGCCAGTAACTTTTTCTCCATAGGTTGTTTCCATCTCTTCTGATTTTGTTTTTGACTTGTCGGATACACATTTTTCCACTTCCTCCTGAACTGCTGACTGTCTAGTTAAATATTCTTCTTCAGCTTGTTCTAGCGATTCAGCTACGAATGATGCAGACATTAAGTCTGTATTAGTTTCCCTTTTTACTAGGATTTCTTCTTCCACAGGTTCGTGAGTACGTAGCTCGCTGAGATCTTTATTAACTTCGCTGATTTTTTCCCAATTCTCATCTTTAACTACAGCAACTTCGTCTTCTGCTTCAATTTCATCTTCGGATACTTTTTGGATGTCTTCATGTTGGTAAATGGGTGGAATTTCGTCCATTTCTTGATCTATTATCTTTTCCTCTATTACTGGTGTGCCTAAATCTAGTTCCTTGATTTCGTTATCCTCCTTTTCTTCGATTGGAGAAGCGACATCGTGTGGTGGTGTAGGCGATACTGTTTCCATTGGTGCTGATGACAGAGTATCTGACGCTGTCAAGGACACTGGCTCCGAAAGAGCAGGAGAAACTGCCTCTTGACGAAGAGGTGAAATTGGAATTTCATGTTCGATGTTTATTTCGTCATCTTCGTGCGCTAAAGCGTTCTGTAGAACATTCGTTAACTCCTTGGCTACAATGTTTTCTTCAATTTCTACGTTTTCATTCATTTCTACTTCTAATTCCTTTTCGATTTTCACTTTTGTTTCTTCGTTAATTCTTACTTTTGGTTCAACTTCTACCTTCGGTTCCTCACCAACTTCTACCTTCGGTTCCTCACCAACTTCTACCTTCGGTTCCTCACCAACTTCTACCTTCTGTTCCTCACCAACTTCTACCTTCTGTTCCTCACCAACTTCTTTGGTTCCTCACCAATTTCTACTTTGAACCTCACCATTTCTACTTTTGTTCTCACCAATTTCACGGTTCCTCACCAATTTCTACTTTTGTTCCCCACCAATTTCTATTTTGGTTCATCGATTTCACTGGTTCCAATTTCTACTTTTGGTTCCCCACCAATTTCTACTTTTGGTTCCCACCAATTTCCAGCATCGGTTCTTCAATTTCAGTTCTTCACCAATTTCTACCTTCGGTTCTTCACAAATTTCTGCTTTTAGTTCATCAATTTCTTTCTTTAATTCCTCTCTTTCAATTATTTCTTCGTTTTGAGGTTCAATCAGTTCAGCAGCAACACCTACAGTAACAGCTGCCGTTGCTACAGCAGCACTAGCAGCTATTGCTCTAGATAATTTACTGGGTGATTTTGGAACAGGTGCCGCTTTAGACTTAGAAGCAGCAGGCGAAGCTTTTTGTGCAGCTGCTGTTGGTTTTGATTTCGGTTTGGAAGCAGTTTTGGTTTCTGCAGCTTTCTTGTTCAAGACCTCCTTTGCTGTCTTGGTTTCACTAGTTTTGGTTGGTGGAGATTTCGACTTGGATTCGAGTTTCGTTACCCCAGTTGTTTTTGTAGAAATTTCCTTTTTGGTGGATGGTGTATCTTTCTTCACAGTAGATTTTTTAGAATCAGTGGTAGATTTTGAAATAGGCGTAGTTTTCTTAACTGACAATTTTGTGGTAGTTTTTTTCTCAGAAATTTTCGTATCTTTGACTTCTTTTTTCACCTCTTTCGTCTCCCTTTTCAATTCTTTTGTCTCTTTGTTTTCCTTTTTCAACTCTTTCGTCTCCTTGCTTTCCTTTTTCAACTCTTTCGCCTCCTTGCTTTCCTTTTTCAACTCTTTCACCTCTTTTTCCTTTTTCAGATCTTTAATTACTTTAATATCCTTTTTAACGTCTTTGGGTACTCGTTTGATTTCTTTTTGACTTTTATTATCGGTTTTAAGATCTTTCTTCATCCCGGCGACATCTCCATTTCTTGATGCCATGCTCGATATCGATAGTGCTGGAGAAGCTGTATGCTTCCTGTTTGGTATAGAAGCTTTACTAATGGGACCATTGGTTTTCTTCGCTTTAGAAATTAGTATGGTGCTCAAGGAAGCTTTTGTTACAGTTGGTTGTTTTAATATATCTAAGTTCTTCAATTTTTCTAGTCCTTCAAATATTTTGTTCTGAGGAGCGCTGCCAGGAAACAGAATTCTTGTGATAGTATCCTTTGGGTCATTTGGCCTCCATATCAGAATTGCACAAACCGATGTTGCGTGCGACAAGGGAATTAGAGCACCTTGACCCTTGCCTTTTAGTCCAGTTTTAACACATGAAAAATTCTCTTTGTAGGAACTCCACTCAGAAAGAAAGTCTTTCATTTCTTTACTATCCTTTGGCGGGCTTAATACATACATTTCCAGAGTACCATGCCCTACTTTGTGATACAAAACAAAGGGCTCTGTAGAGGAATCACACCAGCATTGATGGGGCACTAGTTTTAGGTCATTGAGAGTGTCAATAAATTGATGTCCTTCCCCAACAACACTTACGAGCAGCTCATTTTGATCCTTTTGCCTCTCCTCTGTAGGAGAAGGGTTTTTTCCTTCGGCAATATTGCAAAAGACGTAGCCAATTTGGGGATACGTGTTGTTAAGGGTCTTTCGTTTCATAAGTGTAGACATACTACATAGGTTACTTTCACTTAATCTCGTAACCAGAACAGCATCCAATCTATCAAGGTGACGAATGAATTCCCAAGAACATGGTTTTCTGTTAAATCCGCCATCTACCAGCATATTGAAGCCATTAATGCCGAAAAGAGCGCAATCGCCCTGACCAGCGGGGAATAAATACAGAGTAGGTCGATTAAATCTTATATTTCCGACTAAGGGAGAAGCTTCCATAATTTCCGTTAGGGACTGGGTACTGAGCACCGACTTCAAACAGTCCACCAAGTAATTTGCACCTGGTAGTTGATCTAGTTTGTCTACTGGGTTCAGCAAGACCCTTGCAACTTTGGCAAAGACATCTTGCTCGAAATTCAGGCTATTCCAATCTCCTTCTTCGATGCAGTGAACATGAATGGTGGATCCCTTTTGACCTTGAACCTGTGCATCTTTGAAAGAACTAAGGAAATCTTCGAACGAATAGGCTCCATTCTGCATGATCCACGAGCCTGAGCCGGTAAAAGTGTACCCAGCATGAATGATATGTTTATGTCCAATAGTAGAAATAAGAAGATTCTTCACACATTGTTTCAATGTACTCATTGTAGGATTCACCAGAACTTCAACACCCAAACTCTCTGTAGAATACTGAATAAGGAGATCTATTTAAAAAGAAAGAAAGAAAAGTTTAATTTTTTTATTTGTAAAAAAAAAATAAAACCGAACAAACATGAAATACTTAATGCTGAATAAAAATTGGTAAAACATATGGCAGAAGAGGCGCGCTGAATAGATGTTCATACTGAAAATAAAGCTCTTATGGCCATTTTTTTCATACATTCAAAATCTGTTTCTTGATTTATTTTTTTTTGTCTCATTGCATAGAATAAACACTTTCTTAAAAAATATTCAATGCATTTTAAAGTTGTAGCGGAGAGATGTTTTATGCAGAATTTTTTGGAGTTAATTGGATCACAGAAAATTTTGTAGAAAAGTTATTCAGGAAGGGGAGGCACCTTGACTAAATTCGGAGAAAAGATTTAGTATACCCTCAGTCCTAACAGCGCAGCAATTTAAATCTCATGGGGGTGAGGGGGGGGGCACAAGCGCCTTTCAAGATTTTGTGATACGGCCTATGAGAAAATGTGGTTTGATATCTGATACGGGAGGGCTTGAGCCCCTCTATTTCCTACGCCACTGTTCAGGTCCGTACACAGGACTATAAGGAGGGGCTGATAGGAAATCCCTTATCTCTCAAAGGAATTTGATTTTAAAGTCAATAAAATTTAAATGGCGGGTTCAACCCTCATGCCACCCTTATTTTCACGCCTTTTGGTTTGCAAAAGCCTGCGTACGCTGCAGTTATCTGAGAATGGATTGATAGCTTATCGAAATTTTTATCCCACAATACACAGATAATAAATAATGTGCAATACGTAGATACATATAGCAGAAGTCTTCAAATAGCGGCCCGCTGGCTCCTGAAAAAATCGTTTCACACCAAAATAAAACCCCCTGCTCCCTCTGAGAGTTAAATCTATGTATTTTATTCTGTTTACATTTCGTAATAAAGATCTTACAACGCTAGAGAAATAAAGCAACATACGGTCAGGCACGTTCTTAGTTGGTGCGGGGTCCGATTCGGGTCAGTTTTGTAGGGCCACATAAGTGTAAGTTTTCCTCGCCCATTCTTGGCGGAAACAGGCTTTGGGACGGGCAGAGCGCCATGTTCCCAAGCCTCTTTTTACATCACTTCTTAATGTGCCATGTCTAGAAACTTCCTGACAATGTGACACGTGTTTAGGATTGTGGCTTTTTGTATTTCAATGTAGGTGTTTGGGTCAATGTTGAGTATCTCCAAATTCGTCGCAAGCGTTTTTGGTACTATCCCTGTTGCTGAGATGACTAACGGGATGATGAAGATCTTTTCCATACCCCATATATCTCGTACTTCATGTCTGAGATCTTGGTACTTGGTGATTTTCGTTGTGTAGGTTGTCTGTATGTTATTGGTGTTGGGTACTGCTATGTCGATTAAGTACGTGGTCTTATTCGATTTATCGACGAGGGTTATGTCAGGACGGTTATGTGGGACTGTCTTGTCTGTTATGATTGCTCTATCCCAGTAAAGCTTGTGTGTTTCGTTCTCATGCACGGTCTCTGGCTCATATTTGTAGTACGGGCATTTTTCTGTCAGAAAGCCAGCATTCGCTGCCAATTTCTGGTGGACTATTTTCGCTACTTGATCGTGTCTATGTTTGTAGTCTGACTGCGCAAGGATCTTGCATCCTGCCATCACGTGTTGGATTGTCTCCGATGCCGCATGACAGTGTCTGCATTTGTCGCTTTCTATGTCTTTTCTCTGGATGAATTTCTGATTGTTCCTTGTTGCGATCACTTGGTCTTGGATGGCTAGCATGAATCCTTCTGTCTCTGGCTGGAGAGTGCCTTTGGCCAGCCAAGAATTTGATGCCTTTTTGTCAACGTGTGGTTGTTGCAGGTCATTGTAGTGCCTGCCATGTAATGGTTTTCCGGCCCAAGTTCTCAGTTTCTGTTCGTTGGCTGTTTCGAGGACACGCTCTTCGGTACTACACAGGTTTAGTGGCGTGTAATTTGCATCTGCTTGTATTATGGCTTGGATGAGTGGCGATCGGGGACTCTTCAACTGGAAGTATTGCCTCATGCTCTGGATCTGCTTGTCATGTAAGTCTTTGAGGTCCGCTTGTCCGCGTCCTCCTTCTTCCCGGGGTAGTGTTTGCCGTTCAATTGCCGTTGCAGGGTGTAGTTGTCCGGCTCTTCTCTGGATGGTTCTCATTTTCCGCTGGAGTTGTTCTAGTTCAGTGTTGGACCATTTGATGATCCCGAAGGAGTAGGTGAGCACTGGTACCGCATATGCGTTAATTGCTTGCGTGGTGTTCTTCCCGCTCAGTTTCGTCTTCACAATGCTTCTAAGTCTTTCTTGGAATGCTTGCGTGAGCTGGACTTTGACTTTCTTGTGCTCCTGCTGCCGTTTTTGCATTATCCCTAGGTATTTGTAGGTTTCGCCCTCGTCCAAGGTCTTCAGTAGTCTCCCGTCTTCGAGTTCGATGCCTGGTAAATCTTCTTTGCTATTCTTCTGTATTTTGCACTTATCGAGGCCGAATTCCATTCCTATGTCCTTGGAGAATGTCTCTGTTATACTGATGAGTTGTCGGAGTTGGGTGATGGTTGGCGCGTATAGCTTGATGTCATCTACGTACATGAGGTGGGAGACTTTATGTAGGCTAAATCTGAGTCTTCTATAATCTAGTTTACTATAATTTAGTAAATCTGAAAGCTTTCGATGCTCCATTTCCTATACATCAACTTCAATAGGCCCAAGGAGTTTTTTCACATCAAGGATATTCAAGGGCTGAAACTGTTGCAGTCTTGACATCAGCGACAGGTAAATCAAATAATAAGCCAACTAAAGTTTCGCTCAGATACAAGAGGTGTAGCGAAAGTTTTTATTACTACTGTAGCAACCGCCTCATTTATTGCCTTGCAAGCAATTAGCTGCTTGAACAGGTCCAAGTCATTCCGTGAAGCTGACGTCGTACACTGGAATGTATACCATGCCTTGATATATACTTGAAGAACAAATACATTGAACTGCCGAAGGCTTCGTTGACCAGATGTTAAATGAAACAGAGTGGAAGAGAGATTTTCAAACAGTACATCAACTTTACCATCTATCGCGCTCTGTGGTAGGCTCCTGGAGCTATGATGCGATGTTTCTCAATAGGGAGAACACCTAAAAACAGTAGAGAGAGTTGCAGAAGCTCTTTATAGTCATCTCGCGCCTAAAAGTTGTTCGATTGGCCATTCAAGAAATTGATCAAGTCAACTTTGCGTGGACCCAGCTGTTCAGAAATAAGCTCATCTCCCATACCGATCTCACGTTAATCACTATTTATCGAACCTCAGTTTTTTGAGAATCTTTCAAACTATTTTATCGTTGGTCCACATGCATTTGGCATCAGGCTGAAGACACTTCCCACTATTAACTCATGCACATGTCTACAGGCTAAACCTAGAAGTGTTTTCTTCAGCTTTTATGTTCTAAGAGAACACACGCGCCAGCATAAATGCTGGTATTGCTACGAATTGTATCAAAAGACATAGAACTGATCCGGTCAGCTATGTTCCACTCTTGAAGCAAGGTGAAAACAGCAGAAACTTGCTCTTCACCTCTTCCGTTGGGTAGTACTGGCACTCCCAGGAGCTTCATGACTCCCTCGCCAGATATCATAACAGTTAACCTATCAATGGTTTCTTTTGACGTCAATGATGGCAACAGCTTACCATCACAATGTACAGTCAGTGGTATGTTAGGGGTAAATGATGCATACATTTCTTTGGCAACATTCTCACAACATTTGCGTCTAGCACATCTTATGGATTCTCGATTGATGACAAATTCAGAAGGATCATGTCCCAAAGTTTGAACAGTAGCTGCTGAGAGAAAATTAAGGTATTTCACCAATTACTGGCCAAAACACAAAAATATTGGTTCCATTTTAAAGTGCCTACACATCGATCAAGAAAAAAAAAAAATAAGCAATTAAGAAGAGAGAAACTGATTATCTTGAATAATCTTTACTTTTATAGCAGACCCAATTTGTTCACGTTTTAACTGCTTGTTCCTTATTGCCATCCAAGAAAGAGTTAAAGCGCTAGATAAATGTTTTATGTAGCGTATATACCAGGTAGGGGTGAAATGTAAATTTATTTGTATCTACCAAAGTATTTGTAAATTATTCACAAGGGAATGAAACTATCGTTTAAATTTTTTTCATATGCATTCTCGTATTGTGCCTACATAGAAATTTCCTTAAGTGTGAGCGACCTCTAAACATTATTCAATTTTGCTGATATTTTTTACACGTGATCTTAACATGATATATCATAATTTTGAAGGTGAGATCTAAGAAAATCTAAAAATTTTTTTTGCATTACATTGTCACCCTAATATATATATATACATAATGCGTGTGTAGTGAAAATCGGTTATAACGACCTTCAAGGGACCGTGCAAATTCGGTCGTTATAAACGATATCTTTTTAAAATCATAGTGGCCTATAATACATACACTCTGGAGTTTTATAAATCATTTTGATAGTAAAAAGTAATGATCTTTTTGGATTCGAAATTAAATAGAAATGTTAATTATAATGAATTTAATTTCAGTTTATATTATGTTATAGCCACACATAGTACTTTTTTAGTTTTTTAAATTGAAAAAATTGTAGAAAATATGACTAAAGTATATAATCTAGAAAACAAATGTAATAAATAGTATTTATTATATTATACTAATGACTTCAGAACAGTGCCGGTTTAAGAGTTTTATGGGCTCTACGCTGAAAAAATAGAATGAGACCCTTAAGAATATGACCCTCGTGATATTCAATTAATAAATCACTTTTTAAGTTTATTATCTTTAATATTCAGGTTTAGCAGTAATAAAACTTTCTCAGACATTTGTAAATAAACAAGATTAGAATGAAGCTTAAATTTTGTAACTAACTTTAAATTTTAATAATTAACCCATGTGGTTCTGCTTTATGACTGTCAAATCGTGTAGTAATAGTAGGTTTCGTCGTTATAACCGATATATTTAGTATGGAGTAGAATAGCAAACCAAACTTCTTGTAAAAATTCCATCGTTATATGCGGTTGGTCTTATTAACCGACGTCATTATGAACGATTTTCACTGTGCGTGCGTGTGTGTATGTATTATGTATATAAAGAGTTGCTGGTATCTAACTGGAAGGAGACCCACACGCTGAACGTATGTGACGATGTGTGGAACCGGCCGGGCCAGTAACCTAGTGTCCTACCCCGCCTTCAAGTGGTGCGATCCGGGTTTTCTATTTATGAAGCAAATTAATATTTGCTGCACGGATAGAAAGGCGGAAGGGGAGGGCCAACCCGTCTAGCCAGCGTGGTGAAATTATGGCTAATTCCTCCATTATGCTTACACACCAGAAACCATGGCCCCTAGTCTCCAGGTGCTGGAGTGCTCCTGATCAAGGCAGCGGTCAGCGTGGCATGAAAGCAGGGGGTGCTAAGAATCACTGGAATGGCCCAGGCTGCCGTTTGTTATTGACCTTGGCAACGTATAATGGACGATCCCTTGCTTCTGAAGCAAAACTTCAGGAATTGGAAGAGGAACTAGACAAGATCAAATGGGACATTGTAGGACTCAGTGAAGTTAGAAGAAAAGGTGAAGAGTTGGTGGAACTTAAAAGTGGACATTTGTTTTATTATAGAGGAACGGAAACTGGAAGAACAAGTGGTGTTGGCTTCTTAATCAACAAAAGAATTAAAGACTACCTTCTTGAAGTCGAAAGCACGTCAGATCGAGCAGCGAGGCTCGTTGTTCAACTAACCCAGCGATACCAACTTCAAATAGTACAGGTATATGCACCAACATCAAGCCATACCGACGAAGAGGTTGAATTTTATGAAGAAATCAAAGAGTTACACACCAAAGGGAAACAACATATCAAGCTCATCATGGGGGATTTCAATGCAAGAATTGGACAACAGGAACAAGGAGAGTTGGTTGGTTGTCTTATGGCGCAAGGACAGCAATGGCCATTCTGCGCCAATCACGATGAGATCGTATATACCTGATAAAGTAAGAATAAATCAAAATTAAAATGGTAAAAATATAATAGATATAATGTATTAAATTTAACAAACCAAACGATATAAAACAGATGAGATGGGAGAACCCAATACTATAGATAAAAAGTTAAAAATGAGTTCATGATTAAAGGAATCGCCTAAAATGGAACAAGGAGAGACATCGGTTGGTAAATACGGATATGGGGAAAGGAATGAACGTGGCGATCAACTCATCGAATTTGCAGAAGCTGAAAACCTTAGCATCATGAATTCATTTTTTAAGAAGAAACCGCAAAGAAAATGGACATGGAAACACCCAAATGGGGGAACTAGTGAAATTGACTATATCCTGGCAAACAAGAAATCAACAGGTTTTCTAACGTTTGATGATGACCATTACTTTGAATGAAAGCATGTTTATGTATTATTATTTGAAGTGGTTGAAATATTAAATTGTAACCAAAAAATGCGATCATCGCATAATTATGTATATTACTTCAATTTTAAAAGCCAACAAGTTTAATAGCTTTTTTTCTTTTACTATGCCCTGATTTTAAAAATATATCGTTTATAACGACTGAATTTGCACGGTCTCTTGAAGATCGTTATAACCGATTTTCACTGTATATAATGCAGAAAAAATGCATTTATTAAAATAAAAGAGACCTTTGTATATTTTTAAACATAAAATGCCATATTTACCCTTCTCTAGGGCCGTTTTATCAGTGACACTTGCACAGACGCTTTCAATTCCCTGTAAATCGCAGCCAGTGGCGCCGATATCCCACGACAAGAGACCTAAAAATAAATGATTTAAGTATTAGAAATAATTACATCGAATAATAAATATACTAAAAAAATTATTGACCAACTTGCCCTGTTAAAAAAATTAGTATACGTATTACTTTTATACAAATATTTGAAGATATTATCGAAAGCCATCTTTCAATTTTTGTGCTGTGCAATAGATGGCGCCACCACTTCATAAAAACGGTTCTTTATGCAAGAAATATGGATTGAAGCCGGCATGCTTGGAATTTAAAAAAAATACAAGATAAGCTAGCAGGTGACCTGTACGGCCTTCAGGTATGCCAACTCCTAAGGGGCTCAGGTGCCTTTCCTCGAAGACAAAAAAAAAAATTGGAGGGAAGGAGGCAGGCTCATGTTCAAGGTTTCAAAACTGAGGTGGGGGTGGGTTGATGGAAACAATTCTCTCAAAAATGTTTATTTTATACTCTCCTTGGGTACGACATTCGGAGCCAAGCCCTCCACAAATTAATGGACAATGAAAATAGGATTTTTTTTTTTCGGGGTGGGGGAGCGTAAGAACAAAATGGAAAATTTCTTATTCCTAAAACTTTGAATCAAAAGAAAAAATAAATCTAACGCATACGACTACCCTGTTTCATCTCTTTGAAGGTGGTAAGGGCTGAGCCTAATCTTTGGCCCAAATTTAGTGAAATTTTTAGGATCAAAGATAGTTCTAATATTCTCCCGAACAGTTCTAGTAGCTTGTGTATCGCGACTAAATCGTAGTTTCTGGTCTGGTATATGGCTTAGCGTTGAAAAGCAGGGGGGTGGTCATGCCGCAGTCTGAAATAAGGCTCATAATTTACAGCTGCATCGCAAACTTCTTTGAACATCCCAGAGAGGGGGAAGGGGTGACTATGGCTACCCAAGTGAGAGAGAAACGATTATACAGAATCTTCATCGGTTCCTCTTAAAACCACAGTGAACTAAATACAACATTCAGAACAAATATGAACGCTTTTGCCGGAAGGAAAAAAAATAAAAAATAAAACCGACAGCAGGCCACTTCGGTTAAGCGAAGTTCGACTAATTGGGATTTTACGATATATAAAATATATTAATCGCTATGATTATTGTCTTTCCTGTCGATGAAAAAATGCAACTGAATTTTACTTAGGAGGATATCAGGCTCGTACTTCATTACACCAACGTAGGTTTGCAGCATTACATAGTGAAATTTATTTACAGCGATATTTTTCTCGGTCCCTTGAATATCGTTATAAACCAGGATTGTCCGACCTTTTTGAGCAGCAGGCCACTAACAAGTTTTTCGCGGATCTCGCGGGCCAGTGGTTTCACAAGTTTCATAAAACTCTTCAGAGCTTCTTCCGAGTCTTTATTTGTTCACGTGTGATATGGAAAGGGGTCACCAATGCGGTTTTTCTGGATTTCTGGGGGAAAAAAAAAGTAAATTCCCTTGTTTGGAAAAAAAAAAGGAGGAATTTACCCTTTTTTTTTAAATCCAAACGATTGTCGGCCGGCAGGATTACCACTGTTGGCAGGCCGAATGTTGAAGAACCCTGTTATAGACTAATGACTATCGAGCAGCTGAAATAAATGGACAACAAATGAAGTTTTCATTTAAGATTTTTGGCGATTTTATTTTAATTATGGGGGGGTCGAGCGAAGTTCCCCCTTCCAACCCCCAATTTTTTTTTAGGTTGACGCCCATGCGTGTGACTGCAATTACAGCCAAATTAAAGGCTGAAAATATTTTAAAGCAGAAATAGGAAATACGTATTGCAATTTAATTGTACGAATAAATAAAAATCGCGTACAAAATGGACAAGGGCGCTCCCGAAGGTCAAAATTTAAAGGCATTCGTGTATTGAACCGTCCCAAGACGGCAGTCAGGACAAGACTGATGGCTTAACGTGACCTAACTACGACATATTTGAGCATAACTACGATTACTAGGAGTCGAACCTAGTTTAATCAGTCAAGACGCCGTAAGTAAAAAGTTCATAGGGGGGGGTTATAGGACTACTACTATATATTTTTATGTGTATGTACAAAGTTTCAGTGCAATGGGGATTACAAGCTGGGGCATAATGTGGGGGTGCACCGGGGCGAAAGCTCCGGGCGCCAAATTCTTAGTGGGGTAAAACTTCAATATTCAACTGTAGAAGGGAGTGCTAACGGGTTTTAGCAGGCACAATACTTAACTAGCCCAAGGCGCTGGCAATCCACGCTATGCAGCTAATTACAACCC
>QLNU02014802.1:148304899-148316144 GCA_006491805.2 Dysdera silvatica
TGCTTGAGTTTTGTGAATTAACAGGCCTATGTATATATATATATATATATATAGCCATCCTTTTATATCTTAATTCCACATTTAGCAAAACATTTCAAAAGTAATTTTTGCTAGAAGCAATGCTCAAATTTTACCAAAACCAAAATGAAATTTTTAATGTTTATTAGAATAAATGCAATTAGATTATATACATACTAAAATAATATTACTAAATTCACTGGCATACACCGGGTTAGGGTTAATAGGGGTGATAATCCCCTCCATTATGATGTAATTTTTTATATACACATATGAATATATGGAGTTATAGCCCTGCAACCATCCTCCCCACTTATGAACTTCCTGCCTACGCCACTGATTAAATTGTCCCCAGAATATAGAAAATTTTCAACCCAGAAACAGACCATACTGGATTTGAAACTGACTTGAAGTCAAAATCACATGTATGTAATTTTCTTTGAATCAAAGTAGATACAATGCTTTACAGTGCATGCACAGTGTATATATATATACTACTGTACAGTATATGCATTACTTTACAGTGTATGGACATGTGGGTAAATACGTGGAAGTGTGTATTCAGTGTACTTTCGATTTTATCCCACCTCGGTCGTGGGTTTTTAGTATCATTTTTCGCTCTTCCCCCCTACTCCCTGCATTTTGTGTCACATTCGATTTTATAGCTCTTGTTATCGGTAGGAGAGGGAAAAGATTACATGTTCTCTTCCCTTCCCCTTCGGTTGCAAAGCTTCATGTCGATTTCCAAACATTCAATTCACATAAATCTGTTTTACCCAACCTGAGGTAGCCGTACCTGTGAGGGTGTATGTGCCAGAGATAGGTACAAAAAAAAAAAATAATAAGACAGTAGTGGAAAAAGGTACATATGTCAGCATTTCACATTAAATGCTTTTATTTTTATTGTAATTTCCTAATTTACCCAATGTAAAATATGCTCTGACGTACCCTTATATGACGGTACGTCCAATTTCATGTTTAGACTTTCAATGTTTTAGTTATACTCCAATTTTAAAATAATAGCTTAGCAGCAACTGTGAATGAAATATGCAGTGAAATCTGCATGGCAATCATTTCTTATAACAATAAACCTGTCTATGAAAGTGATATTCACAGTGATCGTACTTATTAAATTTGTCTATAAAAGGATCAAATTTTTTGAGTAAAACCTATATATAAAGAGATATATATGTATATATATATATTTGGAATTTAAAGAAATTTCAAACTTCGGCATGGAGTAGATTTACGATTTTGCCGCTAAAGCTAAGTTTTTTGCACGCACTTCCCAATCAGTGGTAAGAACATAAAAATTGCTACATTCAATATACGCTACAAAAGTTTATATTAACAGTAAATATGTTGAAAAACAAACTCATAAATTGAAACATAAACATTAAACAATATTAACTTATATTGAAGTATTATCTCTTCTTGGTATATAATAAATCAAATTCAATTTTATTGAAATAAATTTTAATTTTAACAAAAAATAAAAGCCTATCGAACACTGGTATTTAAATGGAAAGCATGACGTCTAGCTTTCTTCTCGGCAAAACATCTGATTATATCATCATATGGTATTGATTTTGTTATATCAAACTCAATACACAAAATTTTGCCGCCCTAGTCTATAGCCTAGTACAGCCTATTGGGGAAAATACGTCGAAAAATGCTTACAACCCCGCAGTAGGAGCAGAAGATGTAGTTTTCGAATTGGAGCTCTCCTTGTTCAGATAACTCTCTCAGGAGCAGCAGATTTGTTCATCAAACGGTGCCCTGGACATCGTTAGCAACGGGACCAACGATACGGCCCTGGAATCGTCATTGAATGGATCGCAAAATACGTGATCCAAATTCAAAGGGTCAGATTACCGGTAAAATGGGCTGCTGTGCGCTAATTTATGGATTTCGTTCCAGGCCCCGCCTTTGTTAAACACCCAAATTCATATTAAACCGCTATGAAGTCCTACGTGACGACAGGCTCCATTGAACAGCTGACCGAGCCCACTTTCAGTACGAAAATTCTCGTCATTGTATAGCGAGCCACAGAACAGTCATTGAAATCTATTTCCACTAAAGCAAGATATATTTTGTATACGATATCTGTATTTTTACATTATAAGGCCAGCAAAGGCAAGGGCGGACTGGGTCGCAGGTCAATGCGCCCTCATGGGCAATAGGACTCTCGCCCTCTGATAGTCGAAGGTATGCGCCCCTTGAGAGGACAAATTCCGCCCCTGAGCAAAGGTCATTCTGCGACGGGATGTAAATATGTTTCAGGGAATAAAAATCTGCTTCAAAGGAGAATCAAACACCGGACTACGGTGAGTAGAAAAGAGGCCTATGTCCCACTTTACTACTGACATCCGCGGCACGCCGATTGCGTTGCCATTATGCCACGGTGGGGCAGTGCGCCTACATTTTCTGAGGAATCCAAACCAGACTTGGGAACGATTATAATCAGTTTATATGATTACAATTACCTAAGTATCAAAATTTGGATCATTATTTTGATTACGATTACAGTCAATTTTCATTTTTCGATTACGATTATGAACATGCATAAAAAAACATTACAATTTAAAACTATAATCATGATTACTTGCATACAATCAGAAATAGTTCGATTACGATCATGGAGATTACGATTACTTAAGAACTTCTAAAAAATGTTTACGATTATGATTAAATGAAATTTAAAAGTGTGATTATGATTATATTGCAGATTACAGCTACTTCAAAACATTCAATTACAATTACAGATGTGAGTACGCGAAAATGTAATCTATTATAATCACTCGATTACAATTACTCGGGATCTGATCCGAAGACCTAGAGAGTCAACCTTCTGATTACGATGCGCAGCTTTGTAGTCTAAGATTCACTCACACACAAGTTAAGAATCGAACCAGAATTGACAACGTACTAGGCAAACGCGTTACCACTGTAGTGCTCGGCATACGATATAATCAATTTATATATACTATGTATATCGATTATTAATCATTTGTACAACGTTTTGTCACGATAGACAGGATTTGGAGCATTGAATATCGTTTTGATTATAAACGTCCCAACTGATACTTGTCGATATAATGTTATATAGACGAGAGTTATAAAACCCGCTTATCGCTAGCCCATATTTACCCAGGAAAATATCGATTTTGTTCGATATAAGTGCGATACGATTGAATCATTTTCACTGAACAAGAATTTTGCGAACTAGAAACGTAATCAGCAAAAAATGGGATTAATAAATAGTAATCGAGGATATCTTTTTAACTGAAATAGACATGGTGGCACAAATCATCCAGCACTAGAGAGCTCGAGAATTCTCATTCCCTTTAAAATACAGTCAGGGGCGCTGAGAGCCAACGCGGACCTCCAGGCTCATTATCACGGGAAGGGGACATGGACCGGCCCCAGGTCCCCTTCCATGGGCCGGGCCCCCTCAGCATAGGCCTTTGCCAGTGCGGGCCCCTAGACTTCACCCGGGCTGCCGCCCCTGCTTTTATGGACTCTGCACACATTAAGGAGTTCACAATAAACGCTTTCATGAGGAAATAAATTACACTGATGACTATGTCCAATGCGTTAAATGTTTTACGTTGGAAATTTAATTAATTGCAAAATGAAGAAAACAACTACAGACGGTTTTTCTAGCATCCATCCCAATAAAGCGTTTCGGAATGATTACAGATATAAAAACGAAAATGGCAACTCATCGATTCACCCAAAAGAACGATTTCAATGGCTTAAAGTTGGTTGGTTGTATTTTTATGACGCAAAGAGAGCGAGGGCCATTCTGCGATAAACGAGGAGACACCGCATACACGATTTTCTAATAGCTTAAAACACAGAATCTTAAGAACACACTGTTTTGAAGGAATGGAAGCACACATCCGCCAAAGCGAATGTGTGGTTTTGGCCATTGCCATTTTTCAACGTAAACCTGAGTTTACTTTTCAGGATCGAACACACGTCGTCCAAACTTTTTACAAGAAAAACTTCAAAATTTCAGCATTTAGTTTCCAAATTTTCGTTTCAGAACGATGGGCGATTCCAGTTAGCTCAATTAATTATACGACTTTTCACGTTCTCTCCCTCTTTGGCTTACATAAGTGATAGTTAAGATATTCTGATGTCTGTAAATCTAAGTGGCGCGGTTTGGCTGACAGATAGTGGGATCGACGCCAAGCAACGGCAACCCTGCCCTAGTTGCAAAGCGTCTCCAGTAATCAAGAGCCTCTGGCAGGAAGTGCAAGAGGAGAGGAAAGAATTGCGAGAGGATGCAGCTTTTACACCTTCTTAGATGGCATCTTCCTCTGACCCTTGTTTCCATGACAACCGCCCATGGCGGCGGCCACTACTTCAAGATGAAGAAAAATGATTCCAATAATAGTAGTTTGCGTGGTGGTATTTTCGGTTACGGTGAGGCAAAATTACGGAGTTGCAACGTAGTTGAAGACGCGTTGAAACAAGCTTGTGTTTTCGGAAAAAAAAAAAACGGTCGGCATTTTTCGGAATGCCCCATCTTTATCTGATTAGTCACAAGTCAAGAAACGTCAGCAAACGCTAGCAACGAAAGGGAACGCATTGGTAAAAACAGTTTTAAAATGCAAGGTGGACACGTTTCCGACATAATTACTTCTCTATAAAGGACAACCCCATTACTGTAACACTTATTAAGAATTAGTGTTACCGGTTGCCCAATACGTAGCGCTTATTTTAACAAATAAGCACTGTAATAGTTTAAAAATAATACGATAATTGGTTAAGAATTAACTATAGTGTTTTCTGCCTGTTAAGGGAGATACTAGTTAAAAACATTTTCTACTTTAATGAATACTTCATGTCAAGGCTGAAATGTATGTGCTTTTGAAATAGCGACGTAACCAGTCTCGAGATCTAGGGCAGTTACAATCTCCATCCTAAACACTCCCCACACAACATTCATTTGTAATTTTTCATAGGGGGGGCGAATCTGCGCCCCCCAAGTAATGACAATATTTTGATGTATATTTGGTACAGTTGATATAAAAACTGATGGCAAAAAGGGGGTAACCTTGTAGAGCAGCTGCACCTTTTACGCACACAGACAATAGAACAATATATAGACAATAGAAAAAAAAAGAGGAATAGAATAACGCGTATTGAGAAGTTGACTGGAAGGAGAATTACCAAAAATATGGACAGCTATACATTCTAAGAAAGAAAAAAAATCACTAATGTTATCGAATATTAGAACGTTAAAAATGTATTCAATAACATGGAAAGTTTTTAAATTTAGCGAGTTTCAATTAACATTAATTCGCAACTCTATAATCCGAAATTCGATAACCCGACACTAATCCACAACTCTAATTCGCCACTCGATGGTTCGCCATTCTGTATTCAGCCACTATCTAACTTAATAAAAAGGTAGGAGGCTGTAATGCTAATAATTATATTATTGATACAACTACAATAAAGTGGCAACAACAGCCTCCTACCTTTATTACCATGCTACCGTTATATACTAACGGATGCAAATTAGGTTAGCTGATCAAGTGCATAGACGATTAGGAAGGACATCACATCTTGTGCTTCTCATTCACATTATACTTTTTTCATACTAGGTATTTTTCGAACTTAATCTCTTTTGACACTATGAGTGGGATGCAGGGCCGGCGCAAGCAAATTTGGCGCCCTAGGTGAACGACCTGCATCCTCCCCCACTTCAAAAAATCGACCAACCAACATACATGAAATACAAAATAGTAATATACATTAAAAAAAAAGAAGCTCAATCAAGTTATTACCAATAAATATTACATTATGTATATCTATATTTTTATATATATATTTGTTATTTGCGCATTTATATTACTTCATATTATATATACTATATAACAATATAAATTGTTACACATAGATTTTGTTTTAAAGTAATTATCTTCACCTTTTCACTATATAGAACGATGCAATGTCGCATATCATTATTATGTTCGGCTATCGTCGCATATCATTATGTTCTGCTATCATATTTTAATAGTTAATTCATCGAAAGGCAGGGATGGATTAAGATTCTGTGGAACCTTAGAAATTTTTTCTGGGTTCCATTATAGCATAAGTTAAGCCTGTGTAATTACATATATTTTAGGAAATAAGGTAGAGTTAGGAAGAGTTCAAGTATTACGTAAGCAATATTAGGGCCATTTCGTACCCATCCCCCCCCATGGTAAGCAATAATTAACATTGACTAACATAGGAAAAAAGCACAACAGCAACTTCCCTTCCTCCCAAAGGTGCTTACGTAATACTTGAACCCTCCCTTACTGAAAACGAAATACGTATATATATACTTCCCAGTACGGAAAATGACGATATGAAATTTCCAATCATATTATACACATTAAAAATTTAGATACTTTTCTGTGCGGATTTTGCATTTCATATTTTGAAATACAGTGAATTCTGTCTATAACGATAATTTGTTTTGAATGAGCCTGCATATAACGATAATTTTGCAATTTTTCAATCTTTATATGTTGTGTCCAAAACGTTTTAAAGCAATACAGTAATGACGATCCACTAATGCTGAAGAATATTATATACACAAATGCAGCCGGTTCTAGAATAATGAGCCAAAGTCAACGTCGATGTAGTATAATTCTCTTAGTTCATGCAGTCGATGTACTATAATTCTCTTAGTTCATGCAAAGTTTTGAAGAACTCTTCCGTGAATACAGGGAATGATTTGATTTTGGATAAAGAGTTATTAGTAGAGCTAGGAGATTTTGATGACCTAAAAACAGTCAGAAATGACCTATAAAAAATACATATGATCTAAAAACCAGAATAAAAAAAATGCCCTATAAACAAAAAAGTGACCTTCAAAAAACTAAAAACTTACAAACACTATTTAATATTTAAAATTACCCATAATAAAACTGAAAATTTTGATTATTGCACAATTGCAATATAACGATTATCGATCAGGAATTTTGATTTTTTTTTTTAAAGGAACATTGACAAATTTACATTTTTGGAAAAAATATGAAATTTGATAAATTCATGGAAAAATGCCTTTATTGAAAATATCACAAAATGAAAATCGTTGACCCAAAAATATCTTTTAAATGACCCAAAACAAAAAAATGCCTATCCCTTAAAAATGACAAATACAAAAAATTGCCCTAACGAAGGCGTTTCAATCTGCTTGATTTTTTATTAAAATCATTTTATTTTTTGCATTCCGATTTATTTAATATAATTTTTATTTTTAATTGAATTTATAATTTTTATTTGATAACAGTCACTATTTCGTTAAACTGAAATCAATTGCATCTTGAAAAAATACGAATTTTTACAAGTTTCTGAATTTTTTTTTTTTTTGCGTATAACAAATTTTATAAGCTGCTGATTCAAGCTATGGTGAAAGTAGCGAAATCACTGAGAGGGACACGTCACCCCCCCCCGGGATTTACGCCCATGGTCGTAAATTATAAAAGTGAAGCTAAACTTCCTAACACGTGATTAATTTCATTGATTACTTTTATTTAATTTTTAAGAGTATACACTTATAAATTTATTTTAAACATTATGTAATCTTTGAGTTCAAATAAATATTACTTACTTGAAATATAAATGGGAACTGGTATGTCATTACATCTTTCTTGTTCCGATAATGATGCGGAAGTATGAAAATAGAAGTGGGACTTCCAAGTCTCCAGGACTAACTGATTGCATGTAAAAACCATAAAGCCCAACTCCCATAATTTGTACACACTGTGACACCGCCGGTTTTCTTCTGTAAGTGTTCCTACTCAACTCCACCTCTCTGGAATCTCCAAAAGCGGCTTAGGGTTACGAGAAAATCTGATTCCGAGAGAAAATCTGATTCCAAGAAAGAATATTTAGGAAGGAAAATATATAAGCAGCTGAGATGTACGATGCAGAACTATATATATCTTGACACCACCTCGATGCTTAGTTAGCTAAGAGATTTCAACACCATGAGGTCACGGGGGCTAAACCACAAAGGTGTTTAGAGGAAGAACCCCTCCAAACTTTCTCCACGAAAATTTTTATTTTTTTTTTTTCTCGTCTGTAAAATCAAAAGTAACCATCGGCTTTACCAGGGCAAGCGATAATCCATTTATTTGTTGTTGAGTTAATTTCGATTATCGTATAGTGGTGCATTAAGCAACAAAAAGTCTATCGTGATGCCGACCCACAAAACCTTCGCCTAATTTGCTTTACGATCGCGACGGGCCTGGACCCCCCCTAGGTTCAATTGCGAACGTTGTTCGTCTTGATGTGTACTATCACCCCTTTCTTTTTGTTAGAGAGTTTACGAACACCCTGTATATAATATATTTATAACCAATAGGGGTTATGAGTAGCATTAACACCCCCTCCCCCAACCTGAGTATCCTCATAGATGGGACCAACAACTTTTCAATGAGTGCTCTGAACTAGAATATCCACAAGTTCGATAATATTCGAACCTAGTGCGATGAATTCAAGCTATAAATGCTGTAAATGTGTGTGTAAATGTAATGTAAATGCTGTAAATGTGTGTGTGTGTGTGCTATAAATGCTGTACATGCTATGCCTGGTGAGGCTTTCATTGACTCCCGTATATTTTATAACCCCGCTAAAATAAATGTAAGACACTTAATAAAAATAGTACACTTACATCGCGCCAATCATACATGAAAGTAATATGGTTGTGGTCGTACTTCTACGGCCGGTTATATTCTACGGCGGTCGCTTCAACGAAAATATGCAAATTTATTAACTTCTTTCGATACTGGTGTCATTTTTAAAAACACGACATTCCGAGTGCCTTTTGACGAGTAAAAGTTGAAGAAGGGTAAGTGAAAATCCTAAGTTCATATAGGTTTGGAATTCCCCATCTGGGCAATCGTCAGAAGGGAAAAGATATTTTTAGCTGGGATTCACAACATTTGGGTATGTAAACTTAGCCTTCACTTGACAAAGGGGGGAAGCTATGGGCTCCGGAAACCTTGTTTTTAAATCTGACACCAGTATTGAAATAATAGTTACGGAATTTTCTGGCGAAACTTCTTGTCTTACGAAAAGTTAAGAAGCTTCAACAAGGATGAAGGAAATTTGAGTAAAGGCAACGAAATGGAGGGAGAGAGGGATATCCCCTCTGTCTACTTAACTTTGCCACAACAAACTAATTTTAGTTACCTCAGTGCATAGTTTCTTCACTGAAATAGACTATTTTGGACTCAATAACCTAAAATGTGGATGATGTCATTATTCCACCTGCAGCCCCATTTTACCAGGCGTTTAGGGAAAAAGATTGCGAATATAAATCATGTTTTATATTTGCATAAAGAATGAAATGGAAGACCCAATAAGGAAAAAATCCTCCAGAATATAGAGTAATTATATACGTAGTACTATGGAAGATAATGGAGGTCACAGAATCAGTCACAATTTTTCCAACAGAAGCGAGTCGATTTGGGAGATAGGGAATGGGTAAATAATAAAAATGAAGATAGATTATATCTGTACTCATGCTATTTATTTTCTTGAAATACATGGACCCGAGCATCGTTCCCAAAACTCTCAGTGAATTGCACATTATCTGAAATAGAAGGAATACTACTAGAAGCAACATCCCCTGTAGCAGATGATGGAAAACCAAATTTCAACCACATCATTACACTAGATAATGACAGCATTCTTGCCTTGTCATTTTCGTTAATACTCAGATTATACTCAGATAAATATATAGATATACATTATACTCAGATGAAGTTAATAACCCACATCAGTAATCTTCGAGATCGGAGATTAATTTTCTGTAGTAGCTTTCTGGTTCGGTACACAAGGTACAATGTTTGATTAAGTAGGAACAATTCGGCTACATGTTCAAAGTACTTTAACTAAAGCGCGGTATGCAGATATTTGAATAATTACGTTGCTTGGGGAGTTCTTATGAGTGGTTCTTCAAAACTGCGAAACTCGAGAAAGCTAATCTAAAAAGATTCTCACTCCAGTGTGACATAGTTATGACGTTTCCTGTGTACGCCAATAGCGTACGGAATGCGATGGTGGTGGTGCAAGATGGAACTTTCAAGGCCGAATTTTATAATATAGGCATACAAAACACATGTTTAAAGACGGTAGAAGAGAGCTTAGAAATAAAATTTTCTACACCTGACAATATTAGAAAAGATTTTCGGAAGCGCAAGTTTATATTAAATACAAGTTTAATAATATCTGTCGATGTAAGTTGTTGGTGAACAGGGTAATGAAATTTTTAATATCAGGTTTCAAACGCTTTTTACGCGTATTTTTACTTTATTCTAATAAATGACTTATGTCTGCAAATCTTGGTGGGCAACAGTTAAAAGTACAAAAAATTATATAAAGTTATTAATTTAAATAACTGGAAAACCACTTTCACAATTAAAAAGTTAAGAGTGCGCTATACAGGTATTTTGTTTCAGAAGTATTTCTTTGCAAGAGAGGAAGAGGGCAGCAGTTTCCAAAATCTGACACTGTGCACTTGATACGTTATGGACAGACGCAGAAAATGTTCTGTGCGGTTTCAAAAATTGTTGTAAAATATCGCTATTGCAGAGATCATTGCAGCATTTTAGCTGATGCGTTTTATGATTTTTACACTCCAAAAGTTTTTAAATTATAAAAATTTGAATTGAAATTGAAGCACGAAAATAAGGGGAGCAATTCTACAGAAACGTTTTTACATGTTAATCTTCAATATTCGTCGACATTGGCGACAATTTTTACGCCTTGGCAACACAGCTCGATTTTCGGACCTGCATGAAAATGTACATTACAGGCCTCTCTTCGAAATGTATTTTGGTATAAAAAGGCTTGCAATTTACATCACTCAAATTCTTCACTAAAATACACTTTGGATTGAAAATCCGAACACATGGTTCTTCATAATTACTAACGCGAATTCCTGTTCAGAAAGCCACAACAGTTAAATTTTTAATTAATAAGCTGTTGATGATTTTTATTATGAAACAATTTAAGCACATTATCTCTAACTCCATACATTTGCATTTTAATTAATAACAACGACCTATTTACAATATCGAAAGCCTTGATTAAGTCAAAGAATGCGCTTATAACAAATTCTTTTCAATTTTTTGTTGAATTTTGTTAACTGTTTTAATGAGAACATCCTCCGTTGTCCTCTTTTTTCTGAACCCATATTTTCTTGAAT
>QLNU02014802.1:148319860-148339261 GCA_006491805.2 Dysdera silvatica
TCATATTGGATACTCATGATGTTCATACATTTCATTTATTCATTATGGTTTATTCACGCATCTCATATGAATACCTATATTCATTCATTTCATTTATTTATACTCATGTATGCATGCTTATATGTATTCATGTGCTTCTTTTCCTCATGAGATAATATTTTGGAAAAAGAAATGTAAAAGAAACTTGACATGGGCTGCGGTAATACGAAATAACTACTTCAAACGAAAACCTGGCGTAGCCTTCAAAATTGTCGTCAAATGTCTATGCTAAAAGTTCATTTTTCATATTAATTTTTTTACACGGTTTGGATTAGTTGAGACATAATTTTTTTTTATCCGTTAAATACGATGATTCTTCATAATTTTACAGACTTCAAACCTGTTTTTACTCACATACAGTGCGATTACAAAATATTAAACCTGGCGAAAAAAGTAATTTTTGGACTTCAAATATTCATAAAAAATTGCCATATCATTTTAGCAGACAAATGATTACATACTTGTGATCAGGAAGTCAAGCACTATCATCTCCTATAGGTCTTACATCTAAATGCAGTGAACAGCGAAAGGGGTTCCCTTGTTAGAAATTTCTTCTAACAGTGATAGTCATTTTTTGTTTAGAGAGTGTTCAAGTATTACGTAAGCAATATTTTGGCCATTTCAATCCCCCCTCCCTCCGGGTAAGCAAAAATTAACATTAGCTAATATAGAAAAATAAGTTCAACGGCCTTCCTGTAACCAGTCCTGGATTTTCGCTCTTGGAACCTTTTTTCCCCACAGCACGAAATAAAGCATCGATACCACCGAAAGATCCGGGATGTTCCAGAATCCGGTACGTCGGTTCCAACACTTCCTCGGTCATTACAACAATTAATAGTGTCGACAGAAAGCGTCACGTTGAAACTCATCTACTCACCACGACACTGTATTCTCGTGTGACGAAAAAATCCCACACGCGTAGTTATTTATTAAATAAATAGCCACCGGAAAATTATTTTTTTTTCTCGCTTAAACATTCCCATCCGGGACAGGGGGGGTCAAAGGTCAAGCAAGCCATATAAACAGAAATCTTCTCACGCCACGTTCCTTATCACCTCCCGGGATAAAGGTCGCCGAAAACCCAACGAACAGCTGTAGAATTAACTATTGCAGGTTTTTCCCGCTAAAACCTTATCAGCACCACCCCAACTCTCGTAGTAGGATACAGCCACAGGACGATTTTTGAATTCACCGTTGATTTTAAAAAATAACATTACCATGTGATAGGCGATGATCATAAAACCTTAGTCATTAAACCGAATTTCTTTCATTAACGATTAAAAGTATTAATCTTAGATGCGTGCTTATCTGTAAAACACAACAGCCGCTTTTTAATAGCGATTAAAATATTTAGCCACTACCCCCCCCCAACGGCCTTTAATGTCAGCGAATTAAACGATATAATGAACATAATATCACAACAGCCGCTTTTTAATAACGAATAAAAACTAGTAAACTTAATCACTCACTTATATCGATATAATTAACCTTATCGGTAATAACGCTCAGACGAGTCGAAATTTAATAACGAGATAAATAATATCACGTGACCTTAAAAAAAAAAATCCTTATTAGTAATAAACCCTTATCGGCACGATCCTTATTAGTAAAAACCCCTCTCTCCTCCCCCTCTCGACCCCCGTGACGTCACAATTTCTGAAATTGAAGTCCTACTCTGCTGTAAGTGGCTAGCCCGTTTGTGAAGTCACATCCCGTTATTTCTAACTGTTCGACTTCTTTTTGTGAACGGACAGTACTTAATCTGGAGTTTTCTTTCTATCAAAGCCTAGGCTCGAGTATAAGCCATACCAAAATGGAACGTCCAAAACCTAATCATATTTACTTGATACGTCTTTCAAAATTTTTTAAAATTCGGCAAAGCATTGCTTAAAGCAAGCCCCGCATAATCATTCTTTGTATTAGAAAAACTTCAAAATATTATTCAGATTTCTGAGAACTTTTGCACAAAACCGAATTATTCGATATACCCCCCCCACACACACACACACATACTAGTTACTACTCTTTCGCGAAAAAAATTAGGAACTATATACTCCAAAATATTACCCATATGACCTAAAATTGGAGTTCCCACTCATTCCGGAGAAAAAATTCCCACTTTTCCAGGTTTTCCCGGACTACTCAGACAAAAATCCCTGACTAATCACAAACAAGATTGATTTCGGGGAAAACAGCTTTACGTTCGCGTGAAATTCAGCTATTCAGAACAGGTTAGGAAGATTTTTCCTTAACTTTTCCAAGTTGGACAAAAAAATCCCTTTCCCCTGACTTTTAGAGACGTTTTCAAATTCCCTGACAATTCCAGGTTCTCCAGGTGTGTGTGTGTGTGTGTGTGTGTGTGTGTGTGTGTGTGTGTAGTAGTAATCCTGCCTGAAACGGGAGCGCTGGCTTAACGTGAACTTCGGACTACGATCCGCCTTCCTCTCTTGTGAATGGAAGTCGGGACGCATGGTGGCGCTAAGCGTGTTAAGCTACCTTAGTTTCCAAGAGGGTATTCTTATCGTCAGCTGAATGTGGATTTACTAGTGGAGAATGGTTGCCATATTTGGTGATACTTCAAAGCTGAGCGCCTGAGACAAAGCCCGTTTTCTGGCCAAACACCTTCCACTCAACTCTTATCTTGAATCGATTGACCAAAGTATATCCTCCCGCTCCCTCTTAAGAACAAAGAATAGCAACGAATCAATTCTTTTGACTAAGACATATGGGCTGTACATCTTTAGAAGTGTTTCCATTCCCATCCAATCCATTCCACTACGTACTTTGCGAACGGGCAAAGGAATCCTGTCATTCCTCTCTCGAGACACAAAGCCCCATAAAAACTAAGCAAAAGGTCGAGGGGACGTTGTCCAGAAGCCAACAAAAGTAAGCGGGAACGAGATCCCCCACGCCCATTCCAGAATCTCCAGTCTCTTTTCATTCGGGGGGGATTCTTTCCCGAAACTATATATATTCATTTCCGAAATCCGACTGAAGCAAAGGTTGATTGTAAGAGCTCGCCGAGTCAAAAAAAAATTCGTAATCTCGCGAGTATAAAGGTACATTTTTTCCTTTTTAATAAAAGGTGTGTATGGGGGGAGTAATGTAGTTTATCAGTAAGGGGTCTGAATTCCTTAATAATAGCAAAGGAGTTGCCCAATGTTTTTGTGTGGAATATAAAGAACTCTCTTTCGAACCACATGAACGTGAAATACTGGGCCCAATGGAGCATACATGATGCATTCAAATTTTCAGGCCATGCAAATTGATTCGTAAAATCTACTCACTACACCTTGACTGTATTTTTGCATATCGTTGTGGCGATTCAAGATTGTAGAAAAATAATAAATTGTTTAGTTATTTTCATTAAAATAAACGTTAAAATTTATGGTTATATTTATAACTGTTCGTTAACCAAATAATTAAGTAAAGATTAATAAAGCAGAATTATTAGTAAAGTTAAATTAACTAGCATAAACGGACAAAGTATCTTTTGTCCAGAGGCTTGAAACACAGATTAAGAAAAAAAAATCGTTTCCGCAGACAAAATGTTTCAATTCAAGCAGGAAGTTCTCATGGGGGGGGAAAAAACCATACAATTCTTTTCGTTTAATATAAAATTAAATACAATCGCTTAATATACTGAAAACATACAAATATTTACTGAAAAAATATGAATTTAATAAGCAAATATATACTTAAGAGGTAACATCTTCAGTTCCGATTTAATTAGTTTTTATTATTTAGCTGGTAGTAAAATAGGACAGGAGTTAATTCTTAAAAAGTGTTTATTAACATTTGAGGGATATCTACGAGAGTTAGGTATATAACCAGGGGCAGACGGGGCTGCCGGTCAACAGCCCCTCCCCCAGGCGCCCTCGGGGCGATAGGACTCGCACCCTCCAACAACCCAAGGTATGCTCTCTTTGGTAGGACCCAGTCCGCCCCTGTATATAACGCGTTTCGAAAATTAATGACTAATGACGTTATTGAGAAACTTGAAGATTTCAAATTTAAAGTGTGATTCAAAACATGTCCAACAAAGCATAACATTTTTTTCAAGATGGAGAGAACGTAAAATTTGTGCGTGCGGAAGACAGGGATCGCTTGGGTCAATTCTTTTGAATTTCAAAGTGTTTCTTCGAAGAAATTTGAGTACAAAGTAGGGTACAAAAAGGACTGAAGGTTCTCAGATGGCAGACATCGATTTCTGGCGTTTCTGGAAGCTAGGTGGTCTCAACAATTCAATAGAGTTGTTCCCAAGACGGGAAGGTTGTTGTAAACCCCGGTGTATATCTATGTTAAGACCCGGTCCTGCCCAAACTCAATAAGGCCGAGGCGGTGGAAAAAAGAAACGATTCGAGGGAGGAACCCTTTGTATTATTTACTCCCGAGACGGAACCCGAGTTCGTGCTCCCTTACGTAAAGTAATGCTTGAATTTTATGTCTTAGACTGTAGGGAAATCTAAGTCGGGCCAACTTAACTCGATTTACATAATGAGGCTAGCTTAACGTGATTTCCGCAATGAGGACGGATTAACGTGAATAACATATCTAAATATTTTATGCTTGGATGTAGACGTGGGTATTTTATGAATCGTAAAAAAATTAAACTTTTGCTTTCAACTACTTCCATCGGATTCCCACTCATTCGAGGAAAGAAGTTAAAAATTTCCCTACTTTTCCCCCAAAAATTCCCTGACCAATCAAAAGCAACTTTCAACTATACCTCAGTCACAAGAAAAAGTTCGTGGTTTTACGGCTCAAGGACTACAATGGTCATGCTGCATCGGGACTTATTGTTTTTCGAGGAATCCGAACCTCTGGACCTACAATTTTCCGAGGAATCCAAACCTCTTAAGGCCTAGGGAACCAAACCCCGGACTACAGTGAGCAGTGCGATCTTTATGAGATCTCTGAGTAAGCGTTCTTTTTGCACTGCTGGGAATCGAACCCGGATTAGCGGCGCACTAGGAGAACGCGTTACCACACTGCGCCACCGCAGGGCCCCCATAAGAAAAAAGGCCTCATTATCTTTCGTAGGAAATTCAGCCATTCGAAACGGAATTTTAGGTTTCCCTGATTTCAGCAAAAATTAAACGAATTCCAACGATCAGTCGATTCTCCCTGCTCCCCATGGGTGGGGCTACACCTTATGCTCTTACTAATTAGTGTTCGATTTCATGAACTTTCGATTAACTCTAACCCGAGTTAATTAAATCGTGATTAATTCCTTTAATCGATTCATTGGATGAACATCAACGGTTTTAATTGTATTATCCATCATATCGCTAAAATATGTATCAACTTTAGATATAGTATAAGTCTAACGAGAAATTAAACGAAAATAAATGAACTCTTAGCTACAGCTTTATTATCTAATCTGATTCTACATAACGCTGTTTCGTTACAGTGAGGTTTTTGAAAATTTTACGCGATTCGTATTATTTTTTATTTATTTTTTTCATTGAAGTAATGTAGCCAGCGGGAAAACGCTAGCGCAGAAATCGCTGAAAGCTCAAACGTTGATTGGAGTGAGATCCTAGGACCTAGCTGGGTTCGAGAGTATATCGTTACCCGGTAAAAGGCGGGAGCTGCGCTAGGCAATCAAGGTTTATAAGGGCAGGCGTGTGTCTTTGGGGAATCTCACCCCTTCATTGAAATTTCACGCCCTGCTATTTCGGCTGGGAGAGAATACCCACCAGGAGAGGAAGCCGTAGCCATCGGAAGGAAATTTGTGCTTTCTTGGGATCGGAAGCCATTTCGAGGCAGGGTTAGGATATCTTAATGGCAACAAGGGGCGTCGGGTAAAGAAAATGGCGCTAAAGACATCGCTGGAATATGGAGAATTTTGATTCTGGGTTGTTTGTTTATTCTAATTGCGTTTTAGTATTTAAGAACGGTTAAATACCTCTTATTTTAAACAAAATCTAAATAGCTCTTCACCCTCTCAACAAAATATTTCATTTTTTAAAAATATAAGGTTGCGCAAGGACAGTGGTTCCCAACCTGGGGGTCGTGAACAGGTTTCTGGAGAATGGCCACAACTATTTTTAGTTGCAATTATTTTTATAAGGAATTTTATACCAAATGTTTCCAACGCTTTTATATTTCAACATGGCTACATTGCAATATTTTACTAATGGTTGTTAACTTTATATCTGTAATATAAATTAGTATATATAATTTTATATTTAATGTGTTTTCTTTACTCGGCATAATAAAAGCAGTTTTAACAAATGTGGCGGCTGTGGACCCGGGGGGGCGCAGATCTTTTGGTTGCCATAAAACGGGGGTCAGGGATTGCTTGGCTGCTGCAAAAGTAGGTCGCGGCTTGAAAAAGGTTGGGAATCACTGCACTAGTATATTCCATAACTACTGTCTTTGAAGTTAAGTCAAACTTATTCATGCATTATACAATAATTTTTGCCACCCACGTTTAAGTAGCTCAAACTAGAGCTTTTTTTATATTTGGAGAAAAAGTGGCGCCGTCCTCATTCCGGATTCGAGCCAGGGTCCCCGCGTTTAGCAAGCGGTATCTTGACCAACTAGACAAATCAGGATAAGGACAAACGCATTTTTCTCCGTATATTAGTGTAAGATATTACCATTCATTTAGGGGTACAATTGCCAAATAATGGTCAACACACAAAAACTCACAAAATTCTCGCCCCGGAGGCTTTTCTGTGTTGACCATTATTTGGCAATTGTGTTATCCCTGTGAAGGGTAATAATATCTTACATTATTTATGCATTTTGGATAGACAGCGCTGTCTCTTATCAGGCAGGAATGGATTGCAGTGAACTCCAGCCGAACACAGTGTTGCCGTTTCACACTGTTTTCTGACGCAAGGTCGCTTATTGGCGAAAAATATCGGAAGCAGTGAAATGGGGGGTGGAAATGGCGTCAGCAGGATTGGTGAAGCCAGGGTGAGGGGGCAAGGCAAAGGGCACATGGCTTCTGTGGGATTGTTCTGTATCTATAAATAGCTCGACGGAGCAACTGCGGCCACGCCACTGCTGGCTTCGGCTTGGCTACAAGTCTGGAAGGGAGTCTGGGGGTAAATTAACGTGAAAGCACAACTGTTCCCTTCCTCAAGTGAAGATAATATTTGCCTTCACTTGGAAAAGTGGGGTGTGAATTGGCACAACGAAACCTTGTGCTCTTAAACCTAACACAATCGTAGGAATGACAGTTGTGTTGGAATTTCTTTTCACATCTATGGACCAAAAGAGCTATGGAACGGATTCGTCCCGGACGTAAGACGCCCGAGGAGATTACCAAAAATTAGACGGTCAGAAGCATCCGATACATTGAACAAACTCGGCTTAGATGGAAATTTGCTGAGATGGTCTTCATCCCGCAGTGAATGGACAATGGCTGAACTGGTATATTTTTGGATATAATTCCACATACATTAATTCCCTCCCTAACTGTATGTCCAGAATTCCCACATCCTTCTAGTATATTAGCTTTCCCCACTCTGCTACCATTTCATCTATGCGGGTACACCCCTTCAGTATTTTTCCTCCCCAACTCATTGATTTAACCAATAATCTACTTTAATAGGATTTGTACCGATTGACAGACAACACTTTCCCCCCCCGTCTTCTCTCCCACGAACTCCCCCATCTTCCCTTCCAAGGACTCCCCCCTCCCCATGCGTTATAACTTAATTTAGGGGGTTTTATTTATGCTTCGAACTTAATAGCAATCGACAGTAAGTAGACAATTTTTCAAAATAATAGGAGCACGCATTATACTGCAGTTCGCGCAGGTTCCTCTTCCTTCGAAGCGGCTATCGGGGAACATTTGCATATTTACAATCTTAAACGATGAATAATTTTGGAGGACATAAACCCTGGAGCGTAAGAAAAAGCACTAAAGACAAAGTGCTTCGGGTTTTAGGAAGAACTGCTGTGCTTTCCATAGCAGTGTGCACATAGCATTAGCATACAGATATTTTTTTGCGAAAGGAAACGAAGGACATTACTCAGAATATTTTCCAATTAGGGAAGAGAAAATGCGGTTTACGAGCTTGTCACCAGAGGGCGCGTTTCCCCACTTGGGGTTTTTAATTTGGAAATATCAATATTTTCCAGAGAGTAGTATTTTTGAAAGTGGCATCACGAAGCCTCAGGAGGTCACTAGTTTACTGTAAGATTTCATCAGTCGTTGCTAAGGCGCAGGGTGTGAAGGAGTTTGCTACAATTTTCTGGCGCAAGGACAGCAAAGGTCACGCTGCGTTAATGAGCACGAAGGAGCAGGCGCCATTAGTGACTTGCAATAGTCCCATATGGATCATTTAATGATAGAATAGAATGAGGTATGTCGCACACTTTACATGAAATTAGTTCGTCGGATGAATCAGTATAGCATAAGGTCAACTCAGCGCGATTTTACGAAAAAAAATAAAAAGCATACATTATGAAAAGGTTTGCTTGGGGGAACAAAACAGAACAGGGAAGAACAAAACGGTAGTAATATATTTCTTACGTTATTCGAATAAATTATCGAAGAGTAGAAAGAACACTATGGAAGAAATCGAACGATGTTTGAAAACAAGTCTTGGACTGGGACCCGCGGAATGGACAAGTGAATAACTGGATGACGGGGACGAACGTGTGGGACTGGGTTGAACAGGGCTGGTGGGTTTGCGGAGTTGACGTTTACCGCGCGGTTTGTGTCTTTGGCTGCTGGGCTGCGTTGTTCGACATGAGACTGATCGTCAACGCTGTGGTTTCACAACGCCAGGACCACCAGATTTCGGATCCGGGCCTCGTTCGGCGGATCCACAGTGTGAAGTTAGTCGGTAGGTCTTTGGGGAGAACTGCGTTGGGGTCGAACGCGGGATAACTGCGTACTAGGCGAACGCGGGATAACTGCGTACTAGGCGAACGCGGGATAACTGCATAACGGCTAGGCCTTAAAATTTAATTAAATTAAACGCTTACATATAGGGGCGGGCTAGGTCTTCTCAGAGGGCGCAAGTCATAACACATGAGGGCGCAAGTCATAACACATGAGGGCGCAAGTCATAACACATGAGGGCGCAAGTCATAACACATGAGGGCGTAAGTCATAACACATGAGGGCGTAAGTCCTATCGCCTATCAGAGGACACCGGCCCGGTGCCCGAGTCAGCCTCTGCTTATATGTGTACTTTGTCGGTAATTTAACGCTATCGTGTAGTCGCTAAACGGATACTTTTATCGTATATCGATACTCTCTATATATCGATATTTGTACCGATCTAAAGTGCATTAAACATTTATATGGTTACGGTTTAATGGCGACACACTGCACTAATCAATAGAAGCAAACAAAATACAAATTTTTATGGTGAAGTTATTTTAATCTTTAAAATACTATTTGCTTCTATTTATATGCTTATAATAACAGTAGCCTATGCCGCCTATAATAAATATGTATCGTAATGCCTATTGTGAGAAGTTTGGAGAAACTATTTTGAATGCAAGTAATTAACAGTCGCCTACGGAAATGAGATTTAGATTAAATTTTCCATGCTAAATGTTTTCAACGGGACCGCCGTAAGTATCGATTTCATCTGGCATAACGATTACTACGCACGCATAAACCGAATGGTGCCCGGAGAAATTGAAATGAGTGAACAATGTAACTGGCAATCAGTGGCAACGAGTAGCCTTAAAATGCGTCTTTCTTTTCTCTCTCTCCATGTCATGCCATTTACGTCAGAACGGGAAGCTCAAGAAGGGATTGGGAGAGGAGGGATGCGCAAAAGGATTAGGGGGGTCGTTGTTCCCAGAGAATGGATGGAACACAAAGGGGGTCAGAGTGAAAAATGACACCATTGGGAACAAGAATTGTAAATTACGCTTGTCTCTTGGCATGTCGTTTTACAGCAGGGCGCGTTTTAATATTTTGAAAACGCGATGCCGTTTTCTCCCCCCCACCAGGAAAAAAGCCAATTTCCTCGTGCGGCAGAAAGCTTGTTTTTACAAACAAGATTTGAAAGAGATGTTACCGGAACAATTTTAGAAGAAGCGTTTTTGTTATGCAGAATTGATTTCTGGCATCAATCGAGACGACATCGAACAGACTAAAATTCTGGCGAAATTGTGTCTGTGTGGTCTCCCCTGGCTTAATTCATGCGTCAACACGACACGAGTGGATCGAGAATTTTAAGGGGACACCTGTCTATTTAATAAATTATTGACTCTTACGAAAGCCATGAATTGGTGTTTAAAATTTACGTCTCAAGTCTGCCGGGTGATTTGAACGAGACCCACGATTTAAGATGGTTTTTCCCTGGAACCTAGCGAATGTTCTTACCAGGCCCATTTTATTTTTGAAGATTGTGTGTTAGTTTCTTTTGACCAGTTAAAAACCATCCATTCAACAAAACAAGCTTAAAAGTTCAAGAAGGTTACCCTTCACGCAGTGGCGCAGCAAAGGGGGGCCTCAGGGAGCTGAAGCACCTCATTGACATTATTTTCACTAAGGCCGCATGTCCCTTCTTCCCCCCCACCCCAACTGACGACAATGATTTATACTCGTACACACATGTGCTGTGGGCCATCTACTTGAAAATATTCAGGAAGGAGGGGCGGATTTGTACCAGGGTGCAAGCTGGCTCAAAACATGCTGTCGCAAAAATGCTAAAATGGGGCAAAAAAGTTGTAGCAAAATGCTAAAAAATATTAGTTGCTTTCATTGCTCGAAAAATCGTATCAATGAAATTATTTATATCAACAATGCTTAACAGGTGCTGTTAAGAATTTTGAAGAGGAAACAAAAAGGAACAAGAAAAGATCGCTGAAGTGCAAAACGGATATTCTGGAATCGAGGAATCCTGTTTTCAGAGAATAAACTGTGGTTAAAAATGCCTGTCGCATTTTCGCGATGGGCAATAATTTTTTCTTCGCATTTTGCGAAAAATGCGACTGCAGCTTAAACCCTGGTCTGTACAGTCACCACTATGACTTTATTAAAAGGATATGCCCAAGGACTTAAATAGTCAAGAAATTTTTTTATTTCAGTTGCTTGGTTCTATTTTTATGGCGCAAGGGCAATGGTTATTCTGCGCCAAGCAGGGATTCATTTGCTTGATCATTATCGTAACACTATAGGCCAAGCATGTAGCCAAAGGGATGGTCCTGGGGGTCCAGACCCCCTTTAGGAAAAAAGGGGGGGGGGGACGAGAAATAATGGATAAAGTGAATCCATTTTTGAAAATTTTATGTTCTTTAGCCGCCTTCCGTTCTATTTCAACAACCCCCCTTTTTTTATGGATATCATTGAGATCGTTCAAGCTGTGATTACATCGGAAATTATCGGTAATATGTTTCTTCGTAGTTATTTACATATTTGCTGCCCGAATTATCATCGGGCCCAAATCTGGTCCGGTCGCTATGGAAACAAACATTCCAAGACAAGCTCGGCTCACAAATCATGGTTGCCGAAATAGCAGAGCTTTGATTGTTACGACGATCGTGGTTGGTCTGTAAGCTCGCTTCAATAGTGACTGGACAAGAACTAGGGCTATTGCCTCATCGTCTCCTACTAAAGAAAACTTGTGGGTGTCGTTATTATGTACTGGGCTTTTTGCAAAAACACATTACCCCACGGTTCCAAAAATGAATCTTGCTTCGATCCACAATTTCAAAATGAAATTATAGGCATTTGTGGACAGCTAATTCAGGAAGAAATAGTTAAAAATGTCAATAATGCAGTGTGTTTCTCTATTATTGGAGAAGAAACTCTTGATGTTTCTGCCCAGGAACAGTTTTCAATATGTATCAGATATATAACGAAAACCATCCTTCACTGAGTGAAGAATTTGTAACCTTTTTTCCATTAACTGATTTATCTGCAGAGAATGTGGCTGGAAAAATTTTGGGTACTTGCAATTGCTTAGGCATTGATCTAGACAAATTCACCGGTCAGGGATATAATGGAGCTTTTACAATGAGTAGATGCAAAAATAGAGTTCAAATAAAAATTCTAAAATGTTATCCAAAAGCGATATACGTTCACTGCGAAAGTCAACGTCCAAATTTAGTTCTCACTGAGTCTCTTAATGTGCTTTTAATCTCAAACAGCTTTGGAGTTTTAAATGAGGCAATTCAATTATTTAGACACAAGCAGGGAACGTTTTAGAAGAAAATGTTGCTAAGATATTACCAGAATAAAATAAAAATTGAGATTTGTGGGGTTTTTTAAAACAAAGTTTGTTGAGCGTCAGATCTCTAAATTACGTTGAGCTTCTTGCTGCAATAGTTCAAAGTTTTCAAGAGCTTGCAGAAAATAACTGGTCATTTTCAAGCACTGTGTCACAACTTCCATTCGCCATGGAGAAAGGAAGCTTTATTGTATCTATGCTTGTTTGTAACTACATTTTTAGCCTCACATTATCACTTTCAGTATACTTCCAAGATCTTTAGCACGAACTAGCTTCTGCGGCAAGTTCAGTGAAGATATTCTGCAAATATTAAAGAATCTTCACACTGGCGATAAAGGTAAGAATGAGTTTCATAAGATCTTTCAGAAAGCTGTAGCTGTTGGTAAAACTGTTTCCAAAACTCATATTGATGTCCCGAGACAAACGAAAAAGCAAAACATGACAAGTGCCCACATAAATCTCCCAAGAAGTATTATAGGTGGTCAATTTTTTTACCATCTGTCGATGGACTCATTGCGAGTCTCGAATAAGGATTCAGTCAAAATGGAGTTTTTATCTGCCACTGAGATGGTTAAGAAAAACTATACACCGAATAATGTAGAAATGATCAAAAAGACGGAAAGTTTACTATGAACATAGGATTTCTGAAACAACACCCCAAGCAGGGTGCATCTTGTGGTGAGAAAAATGGAAATCTAATCTACGAAGAAATCTGCCTTACCATCTCGAATTATGCTTATATTAGATGGTTGTGTTAAAAAATACTACCCAAATTTTCGACATCTACTCTGTGTCTCAGCATTCTTACCACTCTTTACATGCAAAGCCGAGAGATCATTCTCAGCCCTCAAGAGAATAAACTCTTATTTAAGGAACACAGGAACGGCAATGAACGATTAACTGGCTTAGCACTGATGTCCATATATTATATCTTTTAAAGAAGATGACGCATTAAGCGTTATGGCACGAATGGAGAAAAGAAGGTTGATATTGTAATTTTATTTTTTTTATGACTTTCCAAACATGTGTAACGGACACAAATGGCATAATTTCTAATTAAATTCATACAAAAATGTTTTTCCCATTTATTATTCAAAGCAACCAACAAGCTGTTACTTGTGTTCATGATGAAATTAGAAGCATTTACTTTCTCTATTAGTGGCGTATGCAGTATCTTATTAAGTTTTTTTGGGGGGTGCGAATCGCTACCTTGTACTTTTTAATGTTAATTTTTTTCATTTGTTTGGGGGGGGAGGGGGGCTCTATAGCCCCATGGGCCATTCTTCTCCGCACTCCCTTGCTAGTCATGAATCCTAAGTGTTAAGAATATTTCACTTGAAGAAGTAAAATTAATTATTAAAATTATAACTATTAAATAATAAATTCATAATTTTTTTGCAATGGACCCCCCTTGCCAAAATCCTGGCTATGTGCTTGTACAGGCTTATGTTAGTGTAATAAAGGCTTGTTTCCTCTTAAACAAAACAGTTACAATGTAATTGCATGATACTAGATGTAACAGTTACCTCTTTACAGCGACAGGAAATCGCATGTACGGTCTCAGTTTGGCGCAGGACCCTGGTCCTTACGTCATGAAAAATGTAACCAATCAGCGAAAGGAAAAAATACGAAAGGTGATTTTTATGTCTCCCACACTTACGTTCTGCATTTTTTTTTGGAATGTCGTCCAATTTCGGGGGGCTCCGGCCTTCACAGGTATTTGTTTAGTGGACTAACGGGGGCCCAAACCCAAAAAACAAGTTTGCGTTTCCGGGTGTACTCATAATACGAAGAAAACCAAGACGAACAGCCATACAGGAATTTTAAAAACATCCATCAGGTATCATGCCTAATGCCCGCGTAATTCTCACCATGTCCAACCGCGGTTTGACAGTTCATTGGAAGCACTGGAGCCACCTCGACTGATCAATGGGGAGTATGAGACGGAGTTGCTTACCGTGACCTCTAAACCACGACACACAAACGTGCATGACCAATCGCTTTCGAATCGGGACACCGAATACGAGGTCGCAGGTTGGGCGCCAGAACCATCAATAAATCGCTTCTTTGACAGAAAAGTGACGTGGCACAGTTGCAAAAACTAGTTTCTAAGTAGTAGTTTTAACTATTGTGAATCAAGATTTCTATCCTTGCGTCATGAAAGTTCAACCAAAAGGTGCCATAGCGTTTACGAAGGTAAGGTAACGAACTGGAGTTTAAATTTCCAGTAGAGCCTACAGCAACCTACCAAGTAGAGCCTACAGCAACCTACCAAGTAGAGCCTACAGCAACCTACCAAGTAGAGCCTACAGCAACCTACCAAGTAGAGCCTACAGAGAGTAGAATCATGGCACGTTAACCTACGTGCCATATTGTCGTTTACTTTTCAAAGAATTGGTCTCTTTTTAAAGCCAGCGAAATACCGATTTTCATATAGACATCGATCTTGAAAAAAATCAGCATCAGATTTAAAAGTAACAAAATATAAGTTTTGATACACCCCCTGATTTGCGATGAGGAACAATAACCCCAGACACCGCAGCGTTAATGTTGTCACGTTCTCTTCCCAAATCCCTTATTACTTCAGTCAAAAAACGGAGATAGACCATTTTATTTTAATTTGGAGAAAATCAGTACCATTCCACATGAAGGGCTATGCCGTTGCCATGGCAGCGGTATTATTTTCACCGAGGCCTCGTCGGTACCCAAGCGGGTATCACCACTTCCCAGAATTCCCACTGGCGTGTCAACAAATACCGTTCGATAAGCTACTAATGAGAGCGAACACAGTTTTTTGACACACACGTTGACAAGCGTTTTCCCCACACAGAGGCTAAATGTTTTGTAGCTAAAATTCAGCTACAAAAACATTCCTACAATCGGCACTCCCCTCAAAAAAAGTATTTTGGAAATACTTGTCCTTTTATAACAGAGGCCATATTGGGCCCAGATCTACGATTTTCCGGGGAATCCAAACACCTGCTGTGAAGGGCACCTAACCCCGGACTACAGTGTGCAGGAAAACGTCACGCATTCTATGATACAGTTGGGAGTCGAACCCGGGTTTTTGGCACGGTATTCGAATGCGTTACCTGCGGCGGTCCTGAATTTCTCAGAGGAATTGGAACCTCTTGAGGCCTAGTCAACCAACCAACCCCCACGGATTGAAGCCAGCAGTTGGCCGGTAAGCATTCTTCCCACATACCCCCGTCGTTGGAAATTCAATCTGAATTAATGGCGCGCAACGTGAACGCATTAACACGCATGGTTTATTCTGGAAATAGAATTTTACTCACAGAAATTTGTTTCAAATATAAGAGACGGCAATCTCAACTCATTCACAGAAGTTTCCGGTGTGAAGTTTCTATTAATTCACAGAATTCTACTTACGAAAAAGTGGGTCAAAACTTTCGGTGATAAGAGCAAGACACTTACCTAAAAAAAAAAGGCGTATATGAATATGGCAGTTCATTACCCAATTTCTCAAAAAAGTACAAACAATTTAAACTTTTTAAAAGTTGTAAAAATTTTATTTTAATTTTGAAGAAATAATTATTTAAGCAATTTATAACATTTTAGTTCGATCACATTTGCCGCAATTTAATGCACAATGCATTACTACAAAATTCCCCAGTAATTGCATGTATGTGTGCAAGAGGGAATGGGGAAGGGTGGCCGCCGAGGGCGGCGTTGTAATCCCAGACCAGCAATCCCATACATACAAATGTATAGAGCTTAACAAATTAGGGCGAACTCTATTCGCCAAACAAGCACGGTATTTTTTGGACTCAATAAAAAAAAACCAACAACCTAATAAAAAATTTTTGCATTCATTAGCTGCAAAAGAAACTAGACAAATCCGGCCACCATTGGCGGCAAATCTTGCATATTTATATTAAAGTTGGTTTAATTCATTGAGCAATATGTACTCTTATAATTCTCAACATATTGTTATTGAATTACATTTGAAAATACATAGAACATTTAATAATTTTTACACACACAGCAATTCTTGTACATAAGAAAATATAAGTACACATAAAAATTTATCGACACTTACAAAAAAACAGATAAATATATTATTGCAGCGGTTCTTCAACTGTGGTCCACGGACCCCTGGGGGTCCGCAAGATCCTCCCAATGTTCCGCAAAGGTTCCGAAAAATTCTAGGGCAAGAGCATTTGCTCTTTAATGCTAAGAATAAATTATGAGGGGACGAAAAATTCTTTCCTTAAATAGTGAAAATTAGTGATGAAACACTAGAAATAAATACATATGATGCAAATTCCGGGCTTTAAACTTTGAGTTAATTCTTGGGGGTCCGCGAGGGCGAGTGATCTCTGAAGAGGGTCCGCTGTCTAGGGACGTTTAAGAACCGCTGTATTATTGGGTACAAATTCTATTTTTATTTAAATTTTATTTATTCAAGCAATAAATATATAAGTCAAATTATTTCAAGTCAAATTATTTCAAGTCAAATTATTTCAAGTCAAATTATTTCAAGTCAAATTATTTCAAGTCTTATTATTGAAACCTCAGAACTTAACTCGGCATTAACTAATGAAGTCTTGCTACTCTATTTCATAAATTCCCGCACTGAGTATAAAGCTATTATTAAAAATAAACATATAATATCAATGGAATTTGTATATCCTTTGTGTTTAATATAACTATAAACTCGATTTTCTTAATGTATATTCCTTTTTACAGAAAGTTCTCAAATCGAAAACATTTAATTCCTTCAAACTAAATTTTAATTTTATTTTAGTGTTAGTTTTAGTGTTAGCATTGAATTTTTGTGAAGCCAAATAACTGATTAAATAAAAAGTGGAATTAGTGCCGATTTTTTAATTTGCATTGGTACATCAAGACAATGGTGATAGTTGCGGATGGATGGGTTTTCAGGCGTCTGGTTTTAAATTTTAATTAAACTACAGATTAGTGTTTGTTTTTACTTCTACGCAAATGTTTACTTTCCAAACACGCTTTCTGGGTTTCCAAAAGAGGTCTTTAAGACACACAGCAATTTTTTGTTGAAAGTGTTAAATCGTCTTTGCCATGTGGGGTCTAAATTCGGAGATCTTTGAACAAAACTTCCACCAAATATTGACTGCCAACGACCAACAGAAAACCCATGTTTACACTAAGAAGTCAAAGGATATTTCTCTCAACTGGGGAGAAACTAAAGAGGGGGGAAAAACGGGGCCTGAATTAAGAGACTGCGCAATTTTTTTTGAATCTCGGCCCCGGAAAAGTGTTTAGCCATTGCGTTTTTCCATCTTAAATAATTCTTCAACGTCAATAGGTCGGTGTAAATGTTCATTAAGGGTGTCCACTTAAATTTCGCAAGCGCTATAATTGCATAAGAACGCAACGCTTTTTCACAACCAAGTTATGTATGTTGGCAATTTGAAATTGCATAGTTCCTGCCTGCAGCGTGCAATGAGGAGAACCGTTGAAAAGAACCCCCACATTATTTCAGATAAGAAAGCCTTAAAAAGAGAGATGTAAATAGGAAGTGGGGTTAGCGGTCACGGTTCCAAACATTTGTAGTTTTCCTTTCTTCGAATTCGCTTTTGAGGCAAGGCGTTCGTCTTTTGTGGGACCACGGAACTGTAATAGCCTCATTACTCTCTATTGCCGTTTTGTGGAGATAATCATTATTTATACGCTTCCTTTTCCTAAATGTGCTTACACCCATAACGAAGTGGCTGGCGGTATTCAAACGGATTGCCAAATAGGAATAAAGTTTCCTCAAATCTTCTGGATTTGGACACTGAATGTTTTGGCTTGTTGTGGTTTACATGCACTTTACGTCCCAAAATTGCGTAAGAGGTCATTTGGTACCGGGTCGGTGGCTTAACATGACCTCTGAACCACGATACACTTATCATGATTAAGCTTATTATGAGTCGAATCCTAGCCCATTGGCCTGAAGGTGGCATTAATAACTATAAAGACGCTCCATCATTCTGGGGATTACAGCGCAGCATTCGGAAGCCACCTTTCTGCATAATCGAATCAAGGCGCTCCACTACAAAGTCAGAATGCAGTTTCGGACTCTAAAGCGACGGACACAAACACGAGACCGTATATTGAGTGATAGGCAGAAGGATTTAGTGGATCATTTAGCAGAAGATAGAGTCCTTTTTTTTTTTACGGTGCAAGGACGGCAAAGGTCACAGCACCGGGACCTACAGTTTTCATGAGAAATCCGAACCTCCAACGCCTAGGGAACCTACTGTCTGTTCACGAAAAGAAGTCCAATGGTACAGTTAGAAATATCAGGAGGTGACGTCACAGACCGACTGGAGGCTTACAACGTAGTACTTCTAAACTCGTTTTTGGCTATCGCCAAAATCAATGTCTGAGATTGGAGTCCTACTCTGCTGTAAGAAGCTAACCGGTTTGTGACGTCACGTTATTTCTAACTGTACCATGGGACTTTTTTCAGTGAACGGATAGTACCTAACTCCGGCGAGCAGAGCGAAATCAAAGCTAATGACATTATGACTCGATAATATAACATTATGACTTACTACTTCAAAGACAATGTGTGTCATGTCATTAGCGAGTAGCTAGAGAACTAACAATAAAGACTGCCTGTTGCCAACTTTATAAACAAAAGGTCTTTAAAAGCATTTATATTTAAAAAAAAATTAAATCGAGGCTGTTGAGATAAGTACACAAACCATTTTTAAGCCCTTTCGTGGTTATGCACAAGAAAACAGTAATGTACAATTAGAATTTGATTACTGTCTGGATGAAGTTCGTTCGTGTATTTTATAGGAGAGTTCACTTTCCTCCACGAAATGAACGGTTCCATTAAGGTGGAAAACGACAATTTTTGGAAGCCGAAAAATTCGTCACTTAAGATTGCAGTACGAGTAATAAAAAAGGGTTTAGTGCTATCATTTTTTCCTGTTCGTAGGGAAATTTTTCGAGCATTTCCCCATGCGAAGGAAAACATTTGCGAAAAATGTGCAATTAAGTAATTGTTAAAAGTGTGTAAGTCATTAAGTAATTGTGAAAAGTGAATAAGTTAAGTAATTGTGAAAAATGAGTAAGTCATTATATGTGCATTAGTAAGACATGGTAATTTTTTTTAAATGTTCATTGCTTTCCTAATATGTGCACGAATAAGACATGGTAATTTTTTTTAAAATGTTCATCGCTTTCTTACTTTTTTCATAAAGTA
>QLNU02014802.1:148339361-148363693 GCA_006491805.2 Dysdera silvatica
TATCCAATTAAGATAGTTATCACAAATAACGATTCCATTAAGGACCAGAATCTGACCTTAAATGGTCGAAAGACACTGCGGATAAAACACTCAGACGCGAAGCAGGAATAATGCGCACGGTTATATGGTCTTTTAAGTGACACCTCACAGTGAGATTCCTGCATCTCAGTAAATGGTCATTAAACTGATGCCAAAACACTAAAAGAAATATTTGTCTATTATCTCGTCTGGGATTTAACGATCTTTCGCTAGACTCAATCAGTTTCGCACGAACGATAAAAGATTTAAGTAATCGTCCGGGAGAAATTCTTACCGAAAAAGCTGTTCGAAACTTATTACAATACTTCAGACTTGGAGATTGCGTTAGTGAGACCTAATCCGATAACGTTTGGCCGGATAACAATTTTCCAGGTAAGATTTCCTAATGTAAAATTCCAGATGCAGATTTATATTTAAACACTGCAAATTAAGCTACCTTCAATATCCGAACGCTGAATGCGTATAAGATATGCAAGATTTATAAGTAAATACAACATTATAAGCGTAAGTAATGTTGTTAAGACGTTTTATTTCAACGTACGTTTCTGACGGACTTGGCCGTCTTTCGTCAGGAATGCAAAATGGGAAAATAAATATTAAAAAACTGGAGATGGTGTTATTGAGTGACTAATGCTTTGCCAGTTGTGGATGAATAATTAATGTGAAAATTTTATTAAACGTTTCCAAGCTTGACTGAAAGTGGGTGTAGATTTTGGTTCATTGACTACGATAGAACAAGTGTTTTATTTTATTTAAATTAAACAATATAAATCAACGTTTATTGGCGTAGTGATACCAACGCCGATGGTATGGCGTGATTAGATGGTGAAACGTTCGAAAGAAAATAAATATTTCTGCCTTCGGTGGGACCTGAACCCACGACCTTCCACTTGCCGGGCGGAGGCTCTACCCACTGAGCTACGAAGGACAATATATAATCTCTTTACGAACGTATATATACTGTTGCCAGTTATTTCGCAGAATGGTGTAGTACATGGACTACTATTTAAACCAAATTGCAAAGAGACTGGTATTATATCGATAGTGTTTTACTGTTTCGCAGTTTAATAAACGTGAATCAGCATGGCTCAGCTGGAACAGTCGCCAACGGCAAATGAGTATCTTTCGCTAAACATCCGAAATGGTTCGGAGACAGCGGCAAGAGGTAAGTCCCTGTCTTTTACAGGTATATATATCTGCTTCTTCACATAATTGCGTACGTTAAACGAGATCTTTAAGAACAAAGGCAAAAACGCAGAATAAAGACACTGCAATTACTTTGAATCTTGTTTCCCTTGCTATAAAACTTTAAACAAATTGCGAAGCTTCTCTTGGCGCAATAACAAAGGACTATTATGTTATCCACGTGTATGTTTCAACTACAATTATCTTGATAGTTAAACGAAGGACGGCTTTACGCCAAGCTAGTTATGCATATGAGATACCCTTAGTAATGCAGACCGACGTAACACGGAACCGGGGAAAACGCGAAATGTTCCAAAAACAAAAATTCGTTTTTAGGTGGATTATCGTTCCGTGCGTGAGAAAGGTACACGAATGATTGAATTTCGAGTTCCGTGTGTAGCCGACTGGGAACACGGCACAAAAATATGTAGATACTGGCGTGCACGTGTGGACCTTCAAACGTTCCGGAGCCATTCGGGGGAAAAGAAAGGAGGAGCCGCTATAAACCGCAGAACACGTAAAAAAATTTTTTTTTGCTAAATATGCATGGGCGGTGGCCCCAGAAAAAAGGTCTTCCAGGGGATCATTGACCAGTTGTAACATCATAAAATGGTTAACGTTCCCATTAAATATAATCATGATGAAAAATGTGATGGAGAGTCCGTATTTTCATTTCGAGGTTACAAAGCATCATTAAATGCCGACGTTTGGTGGCGCGATTCTCATTAATAATTGCGCCATTAATTCATGTGGTGTTGCGCAATTCCACCTTAATCAATTGATCCTCATTTAAATAGGGTTATGAAGAGTTAGCTTTGTTCAGCGACTTGGCGACATCCTAATTTATTTGGTGACAAATACGGCGACACTTTTTATATAGTAAAAATATATTAAGAGGGTGAATGAAAAGGAATTTTTAAAAGATGGCGCAAGTGATTCCAGATTCTCGTTCCCAGAGCCTTCTGAATTCTGTTAGCTATTTATACTCATGGTTTACCATAAAGAAGGCGTGTCCCAATGGTACAACATTTAGTTGAAAATGAAGCTCTTATTAATACAGTGTTCACCAGGGCAAATACTATTCCTCGACATTTATGATGGTTTGTAACGGCATAGTTACAAAACTCTCCGCTAGAGTTCGCTAGCCACGAAATCTATGGTCAGGGTAGATCACTCCAGATTTTTTGTAACTATACCGTTGCAGGTTGGTTGTATTTTTATGGAGTAAGGACAGCAAAGCAATCATTCTGCGCCAAACGAGAGACCGTACTTGCGGTTTTTGTATTATGGTCACCCTATTTTCTACTTAATTGTTTCTGCTAAAAAAGGAAAAGAGTTATAAATTTCGCGGGTGCTGCTTGGATGATCTGAGACATGGTTGTGGCGTTTAGTCATATTTGGCTAATAAATGTAAAAAGCAAGAAATTTTCAAGACGAAATTAATTTGCAACGTAAATCCTCAAGTTGGTATAGTAAATGTACGCTATCAGTGAAGATATAAAGTATATTTTAGGTCACGAAATAAATCTTTTTTGTTTTAATATGATGTGCATAAACACATGTAGAAAATGTTTATAAATATGAAATAATATTAACATACAATAGAATCCCGATTATCCCAATTTAGCTTAAACAAAATGACCTAAACTTTATTTTTTATTCGATTTTTTTAAGTGGAACAGCGCTCAATGTTTTTGCAAAAACCCTCTTTTTTTTAGTCCACTCCGACCGTTTTACCTCTGTGTACCGCTTTACATATTAGAGTACACATTAATCACATATTCTACTAATATATATATATATATATATACGCACACACACACACATTCAGTACACATTAGGCACACAATGGTTTTATTATTGTACTGTTGAGCAGGCCTCTAGCCAGAATGAAGGGGCAACCGGGCAAGGCAAAGTGCATATGGAGCACGGGCATCCGGGAACTCACGACTATAAAATGTCAAACGGTTTAACGCCCCTCTATTTTTTTTTTTTCCAGTTTATTGTAATTGTAAATGCTTTAACAATAGCATATACCAAGGTTTGTATTTTAAATTTTATAGGGGGAGGGGGGGTTTGGTAAGGAAGAATTAGAAACAGTTTGTGCAAGGTAAAACAGTTTTACATGTTAATTTTAATAATTCAATATTTTAACATTGTGTTATTATTGTTCTACGTATATAAATAGTTCGATGGGACAGTGACATGGGGAAGCTGGGGTCGTGACCCTGCTGGCCCCAACTTGGCTACAGGCCTGCTGTTGGGTAAAAATTTTCGAAATATTTGAAACAGAGTACTATTAACAGCAACTGAAACTCCATTTGGAAACCAACCCCTTTACAAGAGTATATTATGTCGAGTGAATTTCGCTTACAGGAATTGGCAACGAACAACGAATTTCCCGCGAAGTCAGCCATCCGTGCAGGGCGCAGGTCCAGCCACGCTCCTCTTCATATGTATTGTCTTGCTGCAGTCCGGAGATATCGGTCTTCGAGTGTTCAGTGATTAATTAATTGCAAGGAAGCAATTAATGGTAGATGTGTAGCGGAACTGATGGCTATACTCAGATGGTGATTAATACCAATTATTTTTAAGTAATGTTTAGTTACGTTTATTTATGATTCGAGTGCACAAGGACACTCTTGGGCCAGGACCCGCAATTTTTCGGGAGGCCCCGGACCCCTGCCCCTTAAGGAACAAAACTCTGGATCGGTAAAAAAATTGCTTTACGGCTCAAGGACACGTATGGTCATGATGCGCCGGGACCTACAGTTTTCCGAAAACTATAAGGTGCTGGATAGGGGAGACGGAGTACCGGGGAGGGCGGAGTTGGGTCCTCTCGGGGCTCATACTTTGGACTTTCCGGAGGCACCAAGTGCTTGCCCATTCCGAGGCGTTGAGTCCTGCCTGCACCAACTCATGAGGCGCACCGGCCCAGTCGACTCTGGAAGGTATCAAACCTGGGATTACGGTGGGCCCCAAAAAGTGTGTGGGGGAACTAGCTTGATACTCTGTAAACAAACCTGAGTTTTCTACACAATAAACTGCAAAACTAAGTAAAAGGGGGTGGGAACACAGAAAATTGAAATAAAAATATTAAGAATGAATATTTTATTACAGTCGAACTCCGTTAAGACGAACACGCTTAAGACGAATTACTTTTAATACGAACCGTTTTCTGAAGTCCCGTCAGATTGTATAGCATACTCCACCCTTTACGGATAAAACACATTACGGATAAAACATTACCATTAATACACATTTTCTGTTCCCCTTGGTGTTCGTCTTAACGAGGTTCGACTGTACTAAACTTTGATATAAGAAAACATTGTAACTTTTATAAATTTGAATAAATTGCTATGAGACGTTCAGCTCTCATCCACACAAACAAGAAAAAAAATAAAAATAAAGCTAAAGATAGGAAAGTATAGATTAATTACAAAACGAATCAACATATATGTACGCAGTTTTACCTTAAATACCAGTTAATTAAAATGTATTATTCGTATTTTAGACGAAAATTCACAGATAGTCCCAGATGCATTTCACGAACTTAAAGTCTTACATTTCTCAGTTCATTTCTTTTATCTACCACTCTTATTCTTTTCTTTGGAGTTCCAATACAAAGCTTGTTTTGCAAGCACTGTTCAGTTTCTTCGCGGGTGTATATCCAACTCAGCTATATCTTCTTTGCATTATAATAAAGTTCTATATTCAGAGCCGACAAGGGAGTGAGAAGCGGCTGCATGTTGGCCCAGATGAGGTCTGGGGGCTCGCGTTGGCAAGAACCTATTCTGTGGGAGGCCCCGACTTTGAAAAAAAAAATCTATGCCACTGCCCAAGGAAGGGGGCATGAGGCCGATCGAAGTGAGCTTAGGGGGCCCACGCTGACTCTCGGCGTCCCTGTCTATATTAGTTCTCTCCCTTTTGGCCAGCGGACGTTCAAATATAGTGCACAGGCAGTTATTTATCCATTATCGCTCTACTACTCATTATCAATCCATTATATTACATTATCGCTATAGAAATTACTGTATTTTCAAAGAGGAAACAGCTTTACGAAGGCGTAAATTAATTCATTACGACTAAAATCGTTGAAATTTTTACATGCCACTGCATTCCGTTCCGAGATTTGGCGTCAAGATTAAATTCTCGTATCCATGGCGACGTTAGCGCGTATCTTTATATTACCTTTTAAAATTCCGGAGTGAAATATGTTTGCATTTCAGATCAGGAAAATTTGAACTCTGAATACTAGAGAGTTAAGCTGCTTGAAATATTCCTTCGCCATTTCGTATCTGCATAGTAAGAAGGGTTTTTGGGTATGTATACAAATATTCTTCCTATTTACTCATGCACTATTAGAAGCGACTTACGTTAGCAAGATTACCAAAGGGTCATGAATATTGTGCGTTTTTGCTCTCAGCAGGTCAATTATAACTTTAGTAATACCCACAAATAAGGCTTATAAAGGGATCTTTTATGCTAACGAAACATTTTGTATACGAGCCGCAGATCGGTTAGTTGTATTTTTATGGCGCAAGGACAGCAAGGGTCATTCTGCGCCAAACAAGGTGAAACAACACATACGATCTTAAAATGAGAATAAATTGTAACTAAAATGGTAAAAGGCATTAAAAGTAATGTGTTAAATGTCACAAATGAAACGATAAAAACAAATGAGAGAAGCCAATATTAGATAAAAAGTTAAAAATGATTTCATGATTAAAAGAATTGCATAAAATGTCACAAAGGGTAAAATTTTGTTTAAAAGTTGTTGAAAGACGCCGATTAAAATTGAGGCAAATACATGAAACATTTAATGGTTCACCACATGTGGCACACATCGGGGCATCTTCTCCCTTTAAAAGACGTTGATAGGAGAAGCGTGTATGCCCGATGCGAAGCTCAGCCAGATTGATATGGGCAAGGGAGTGGAGGGCAGGTTGCAATTCCCATTCCTTTTCATACTTCTCTCAAATGTTTCACATTCATTCACACGCTCACTCAATTTTACAGCCCTTTCCTGATAATACAGTGTTACTACTTGTGGCCACCTTTTCCGTGTTTTTATATACACAAGCAGCACCACAAGAAATGTTTGTCAATGGGCATTTGCATACATTAACAAAAAAAAATTTTTTTTCCCCTCCGTCAATCGAACTCATTACGCAAAGGAAATATTTGACAATGTGGGAAGAATTGCCACTTCCACCATCTCAGCTCAAACTTTCAAAGTCAACCTCATTGAAATTTTGGTTTTCCTTTCAAGAAATTAAATGCATGCATTTTAATTGACCGAAATAAATATTTTAAATGCTAAAACAGGGGAGGTGGCCAACAATCAAGGTTTGAAATTTTTGAAAACCACCTTCACTAACGAGAAATTTCTGCAGCTCTCGCGTAAGTTATATTTGTTTTGTATAAAGTATTAACAAGACATTCAACTTAATGCTTATTCGAGTACTTTCGACCAAATATTTAATTTAAAAAAGAAGCATATCCAACGTTTTCTTATGATAAGTAAAACTTTTTCATCATTTCCTTGAGTAAGATGCAATTGATTTCACATTCATTATTATATCCATAATTTTTGTATGCAAGAAACAATCTAGAAATGTTTGCCGATCAAGCGGTCTGTTTCTAGGAGAGAAAGGGACAACGTCCATGAAAGGAGGAAGTAGACTCTCCATTTGGAAATCGGATGTCTTAACGAGATGTGGTGAAAGAATCTAAGGTGGGTTCTGGTCAGTGCGATCCAGTGTGAAGCAATTCCAACCGACAGCGCAGAACATTTGAAACTTTTGGTATATCCATGATAGTAATTATGCGACTTTGAAGATAGTCATTGTTGATTGGTTGTATTTTTATGGGGTAAGGGCAGCAAGTATTCATTGTTGGCGTTTTAAAGGCGTAAGGACAAGTAAAAACATGGCGCGTCGGGATCTTGAATTGCCCGAGGATCCTCTATTGCCTATCTAATAAAATCCAGAGGGTGGGCAAAAAACAATACACCGCCTACGGCACCACTGGACTCGAAACTTAGGTTTACGGCACGTGATACCATTACCCCATCGTAAAACTGAAACTGTGTGACTGGATATTGAGCATTTATCTGCCGGGAGGTACCCAGTTTTTCCGTGAGGGAGGCTGGAGCTATCAAAGTCGACGGAACCTTGTAAAAAAAAAATTTGAAAATTCTACTTCAAGGCAGAAAACGATGGAAAGTATTTTCTCACCATGTAAACTCAGCCTGAAAATTTACGAAGTGGGCCAAGCCCGAAAATTCTCCCTATGCATTAAGATCGAATGTTAAACACTTACAACTATATAAAATTATATATTTCATTCGAATCGATAGTACAAGAATGAACCTAAAAAAAAACAGGGCTACTTTCGTATTCCAAATTAACGACCTCACTCTGCTAATGAACAAAGAAACTAAAAGTAGTGCTTGATCGCACACACACAAAATTTATTAAATTAATTTTACCCGGGAGAACGAAAGAAATTCCGCCATTAGCGCTTAATGCCTTCCCTTAATTAGCGATAAGTTATCTACACCGTCATTTTATATATACATTAAATTACGTACACGGGAATTAAGGTTTACGAAACTTTCTACCCAGGAACGCCCCAAGCGTGTCTATATTTTCGCGCCAAAACACGCATTGCCAGTTTATCAAACGGTTCTTTCATGCAAAAATAGAAATTTTTCTAGAGTTCGTCTTGCAAAGTCCGTGACTCGACTTGCCCGATAACAAGATGCATGACACCGAACCTTATCCCAAAAATCGTCTGCTTTAAAAGGCAGACAGTGATCTGGTTTTGCACCATTTTTATCTAGATAGCCAGGTACTCGTGTCTGTCAACTCCTATGATAAGCCAAAAGATCAGACGACTCACACGCATCCGAGAAGAGGGAGGGAAAATATACGAAGGCAGGCTCAAGATGGCTGATTGGATTTTTCTTCCCACTAGATCTTTTCGCTCCATCTCTTCCGGTTTTTCTGAGTTTATTTTTGTCGGGAGGAGGGTGCACATGTCTAGGGGTCACCCACGTGGGGTATTCGCGAAACAGCTAAAGTAGTACTTGTCGGAAAAGGGGACAGCGATGGGTTTCCGAGATATATACCTCTGGAAACCAACTTTACCATAATTACCCATCCCGAACATTCAGGGTGAAAGTCCGCAACTTTCACTTAAAAAAATACTTTGGTTAAAACAACCATTTGCTCTAATGATGTGGCTTCGAAAACAAAAGGACAGCAAACTAACGATGTTTTCATCGATTAAAACTTTAGAAAACTATGTGATCGATTTTTTTTGGAGATAAGGAAGCCTCACTTGCGAAGCACAATACTTTGAAAAAGAACTTTTTTTTCATGAAAACTAAATGTGAACTATATATCTAATGCGTCTTGTCATTTTCGAGAGATGCCAGAAAAATTTATCTGAATTAAAATTCTTAACCAATTATTGGTCAATTCGGTAATTATCGGTCAAGGATGAAAAAACAAAAGACGTTGATTATAATCTATGGTTATAAAAAAGATAAAATAAGAAAATTATGTAATGATGGTGATAACGGATGAAAACATACTGAAACAGGTAACTATATGGGGGAAAGGAAGTGATTTAAATTATGAAAACAATCATGGAGTCAATGATGGTATTGAAAAATAGAAACAATAGTATTGAAATTGGTGATTTATTAAAGAGCAATATAGGTGAGGCAAGAATAATGAAGAAAAAACTTTGCTTAAAAAAATTAAAATTCGTATTAATGCAAGTAGTATAAATATAAAAATATATAAGTTGAAATTTTTGTGAATAATCAAAGAAATATGGATATATTAGGAATAACGAAGACATGAAGTAAAGAGTGCGATCATATGGACTGATGATTCCTCATATGATACTACGGGTATCTTATGAGAAAAAATAAAAGGACAGGAGGAGTATTATGATCTATAAAAAATTCAACAGCTAATTTCACAAAATGGAAAGAAATTATGCAAACGACAGGGAAATGATGGGTATTGAAAGAAACAATGTAAAAATAATAATAGTATACAGACCGCCAAAGAGAAAACTTGAGAATAGAAGGGTTAAGTAAAAATTTTGAAATACTAATAATGGGAACTTTAATGTGAATGTGAGTCAGCATACAGCAGGAAATAATTTATTGGTAAATATGATGGAGTCATTTGTTCAAAATCTTGAACAATTTGACCAAAATTGTACCGAATGATTTCAGGTAAATAAGATGAAAGTAAATGTGAATAAAACAAAAAGGTAATGATTTTTGCAAATAATAAAAATCATAGCTAGAATTAGTAAACAAAGATTGACATAGGAAGAAAAGAAAATGAACTACTAAAGAAATAGAATTTTTAGAGTTGATGTTAACAAATTTAAATTGGAATGATCAAGTAGACAAAATAAGCAAGAAAATGAGTAAAGGAGTGGTAATTTTAAAGAAATTTAAATTCACTTTACCGTTAAAGGTAAAAAATTAAGTCTTTAGTATTTATTAATCCACAGCAGTGGGGTAGCGTGATTTCAGACAGTGGATAATCTCAAAAAAATTTTTTTGCTCGTTAAATCGGGGCTTCAAAAATATTTGTTCGCTAAAAGCCATTAAACTGTATTGTGTTAAATCATTATACAAAACAAAATTCATATTTTCCTTGCTATATCCACGAACTCGCTGAATGTGGGTTCGTCATAAGTGCGTCCTACTGTATTTTACATCCCCTCCCCCCCCAAATCCCCTCTCTGGATCCGCCATTACTTGACAGGTGATGAACTGTTTTTCAGAATTTTAAAACAAGATACTTCATTGACAACGTTTGCTTTTAATGACTGTACTCGAGGTATTGGAAGATTACAGTACTTTTATTTTTTTCTAATTGTTGATTTCAGTATTTTTTCTTGAACAAACATGTACATGTGATACGTACATGTACAGCCGGCGAAACAAAAATCTGAGCACTCGTTTGCCATTCGCGCAATAATTGTGCTACAGAAAATTCAAAGATGCCAATCGCTAGGCAACAATGAAATCGACCAATTCATGTGCAAGAAATTTGCATAAGGCACCGTCTTCATATTTAAACTCGCAGAAAATTTGAAAATTTAAATGGCTATACACAAATTTATTATGATCGGATTCTAGATTATTTAATTGCGCTAATTTAAAAATTTGGCGTCATTCTGACCATTAAAACTAACGATATTCCATAAAATGCGTACGGGGGCTTCCCGGTAGGTCGGGAATTCAATTTTCTGATCAAACCTGTTAAAATCAAAAAGTTATAAGACCCGTTAACTTTTCTTTCGCCCACTAATTAAATTTACCAATAATCATGATAAATGATCAAGAAATGTCACTCGACAACGATTTCAAAACATTTTTTTGTTTTTTTTGGTAACTACGATGCTCCCTCAAATCGTCGCTTTAATATCAAATATGAAAAAAAAAAGAAACCTACTGATCGGATTGCACTGAAATTTCTGTATAGTGGAAAAAAAACAAACCACGTAAGGTTTTAATTCCCGTCAGAAGAAATTAATGTTTCCATTCATGTTCTTATCAAATGTGATTTTCTTAATTTATAATTCATATTAGATATTATTTTAAAAATCAAAAACAAATTTTGTTTGGTTTGTTGAACTTTAACGCAATAAAAAGTATTTGAGATGAATGTTTCGTTGAGATATTCATAAAAATACCATGAAATAAATTTATGAGCTCTATATTTCTAATATTTAAAATTTAAACCTTTGAACCAAATGAATTGAAATTTAGTATTAGATGTTTCTTTTGGTTGCACATTAGAAATATTGAATGAAAACTACTTGTTGCCATTGGAATTTTCAAAGTTGTTGCAAGTTTTAATATGAAGAACGTCCGTTATGCAAATTTTATGCACATGGATTGGTAGATATATATACATAGCTCCCTATCGATTGTCACCTTTGAAATTTCTGTAGCACAATCATTACGCGAATGGAAACGGGTGTTTAGGTTTTTGTTTAACCGGCTGTAGCGTGATGCTTATATTTGATGACAGACCGAATTTGCTGTAACCAAGTTCTCAGGACTGGTCACACGTACACATACACACAAATATGATGGTAAACGTAGTAAAAGCTATTTAATAGCTTAATTCTACAGAACAAATACATGTGGCAATCCACAGCCTCACTTGTAGTTTTCATTTATAAATTGGCATGAGTAATATATTTGTCAACATCACCGCATTCTGGAGGAGAATCCCGTAACAAGCTTCGGCTTTATATTCTCTTCCATTTCTAACCTCAAAACTTAAAATAATTTAATATAGATCTTCTCTTACATTTCTATAATTTTTATACTGCTCAAGTTATGTAGCACGAAATATTATATATCATGTTGAATGAAAATTATTTTCTTAGACTTGTTTCGAGCATTTTTCGTTTCACCTACCCAAACGCCATATGGGGGCTTCTAGTATTTAATACCCTTTCCCTCTTTTGTGTGCGAACAAGTTAACTATTTCAAACAGACATTCTCACAAGCAAGATTAAAACGTTCTCCATAATAGGCTTGATAGGAAACCTGCCACATGGAACGATATACCGTTATATTTCATATCTTATAAAACATCGAAAATATAAACCAAATTTGGTTAGAAAAAAAAGAAGTCGCATTCCGGTGGTAATAATAGCTGGTAGGTAAACACCGTGACAAGATGAGGCGAATCCGATGAATTAAGCAGCCTAAGAAGGATGATACTAGCGGCAGGCGCTAACACCAACGAATGCAAATCCCAAAATTACATTCTTTCCAGAGAGATGTGAACGATAGGGTGAGACACGGGTAGATAGCATCCAGGAAGACGAGAGAGAGAGAATGACATCTTGAACTAATAGGAGATACGACGACGATTTCTGCATTGTCTATAGAGAATAGAGATCTCCCAAAAGAAAGACATATCACTTCGCGTGCGCGAATTCTGCTGCTATTATTACTGCATGGTCTCATGTCACTAGTGAAGCGAAAAGTGATCGATTTAAGATAACCGCGATGCTGTAGGTTTCCGACCTAAGGTCCACACTGACGAGATGCGAGCAGAAAAAAAAAAAAATTATAAAAAGGTAATTTTGTTATAAAGACGAAAATGTTTCGATGATTTTGAATTTCATTAAAACAATTTTAAAGATTCGGTCCGACATTTGCTGCCACAAATACAAATGATACTGAATAACGATTACAAGAAAATGTTCTAAATTCACAAAGGAAGTTCCCAAGAGTGAAAATCCCGAAACGGCAAGTATTATATATAATTGGAAATGTCCCCCCAAGGTAGACTTCACGTGTAAAGTATTTTGCTTGAATGCCCCCCACTCCACAGGCGGGGAGAAGTTGTAGAAGCCAAAACTGGTTTCACGCACGTGAAGAGTTAAGAACAAAGACATATATATACTAAAGAGTATATTCATATTTATATATATCAGAGAGAGATCTATATTTTATATATACTGTATATATTCATACTCATATATACTGTATATATATATCTATACTATACATACTGTATATATCTATACTATATATACTGTATATATATTCATACTATATATCGTATATATTCATACTATATATGTCGTATATATATATATCAAATTTTTGCATTTTTGTTGCTCTATCCAACCAAATTAATTATTTTTTAATAAATCGCCAATTTAAAAAGTTTTAAGTAAAAAACCCGATTTTCACATTTAAAATGTAACATGTGTGTGCTCATTTGCAGACCAGATAAGCAATTTTATTGCACGAGAACATTAAAAATAATGATTTGCTTTATGAAAGAAATTATTGCTACATACTACTCATAATATAAATGACTTTTGGCAATGTTAACACTTGATAAAGACCATTGCCTTGTGATCAGAAATCCCCCCTTTTTTTTTTAACCCTAAACTTTTTTCACTGACAAGGTTTTAATCTAGATTGCCATTTATCTAAAATAATAATTTTGAAGATTCGTATAGAAAATGAATTTGTGTTAATACACTGAGGGGCGTTCATGGGGATAAAATTATAGATTTAGAGGTTTCTTGAAGTTTTCGGCAGTGTTTTACAAATTGCCTGTGGAACTCGTGGAAAGTGGCATGGAACACGTCTCGAGAAACGCTGAAATGGACGAATACATCTAATAAAAATTTGAAAACTCCTTCAAAGTTGTAAAAAAAGCTGCTGTATGTATGTATACCACTAAGTAAATCGCACCAGCATTGTCTACTGTCTTTAGTTCTTTACGCCCAATTGTCTATCTGCAGAAAATCGCGCCGGTTCTGTACTTCGGAAAATTCCGCGATGCATGCGACATGAAGATTTTTTTCACACGACGTACTTTTCCACCTTCGCAAAGAATAAGTGACCTTGAGGTGAGAGCTTCGACCCAGGTTTCTGCAGGACCGACACAATGCCTCGGTACCAGACCTATTGTACTCTCCTCAGGCGAGGCGGCAGCACTCGCATTCTCTGTGGGTCATGCACCGATAAGGGGGAAGGATTTCGTTTTTATTTCGCGTCATTTTTCAGAAACGAGTATAATGAACAATGGACCGTCAGTCAAAAGGGGTAGTAGAGGCAGCTAACAGTTTCATGAAATATATTTGAACGAACTGTCAAAAACAGTCGTTAGTTGTTTTTGAATGAGGCCTAGGACGTCGAACTAAAAACTGTCATATTTAATGGAGTAATATACTCCAGTAAGGGGTACCTCCATTTAAGGGAAGATTCTTCTATTTCCCACCCCAGTCTCTTTGGCTGATCAACATATATACCTCCGAACAAGGGACACCTATTTCAAGGAAAACATGTCCGTGGGTGCCCTTTATTGAGAGGTAACACCATATTTACCCTTAGTAAGCATTAGGTGCTTGGAAAGAGGATGTACAATAACTTTTGAACAATTTAAAAAAAAAAAACTCATTTTACACCATATGAAATAGATTTTTCTGAAGAAAATTTGTTGTACCCTATAATATATGCGAATAACAATATTATTTAATTAAAGTAATTCTCTAATCGTAGTCGATGGTGTGGTTGTATTAGATGATAAAGTCCTTGCAAAGAAAAGGACGATTTTCCCCCACCAAGCAAAAAAAAAAAAATCCTTTTCTCCCAGTATGTATTACAGAGTCAATTTAATATATAGTTATATTGTTTATTATACAGCTAAATCAACTAACATTACTGTTGTCACCGGTGTGAAAACGTCGATGGGAAAGGTAGCCACAATCAACGACTCCGTATTCCCATAAAATACATGAAGAGAAATTTGTGGCGATGGCAATAGGTTTAAATTATTGATGGAAACATCTCCCACCACCAAAAAATGATGTAACGTCATCGACGATTACATAACGCAGTTTTCCTTCTACCACGATAGATACGGAGTGTATGCTGTCAAACCTTGTTTAATAGTAACTGTTCCATCTCCTGAGTATCGGTTTTGTGGACAGTTTTAATTTGTATATCTTCTCTCTCAATGCTTTATAAAGTACCTCCACTACCTTAAATCTCTTATTAACCCGTTTTTTAATTAATGCCCTCCCCACTCCGATGAAAAGTTTTGACACCTTAGAAACTACATTCCAGAAGACTAACAATTTGTTATGGAGAAGGGCAAATCGCAAGGTCATGGCCAGGATTTAATTTTTGGGGGGAGGGGGGGGCAAAAAATTTCACAAAATGACGTTGAATAAAGATGTGTCACCTTTATTGTAAAAAAGGAAATATAAATACATCATACAACAGTAAATGAGAAAATACCAATTTTTACTTCAGACGTCATTGTAAATTTGCGCTTGCAGGTTTGCCATCAAAATAAAAAGACTGCAATGACAGACTTACGGTCTCTTTCGGATGTGTCTCTCGTGTGAATTTCTTCGTATTTTCTTCAGTATTCTTTTTACTGTTGCCTTGCTTCGTTATTTTGTGCAATGTATTACAAGTGCGGATGTAAATATTATGTAAATAAAATTATAATGTCTCCCTTTTTAAAAAAAATAGTTTCTACATTTTTCTTTAAAGGATTCTCAAATTGGTGATCTACGAAACGAGATCCTGTGGACAGAATTTTGATAATTATTTAAGGTTTTTTTTTTCCCCCCTCCATTTTTACAAGTTCACCAAATAAATATACACACGTATTTTTATGATCTTATTACAACTTAAGTTTCGAGAGGAGGAACTAATTCCCAAAATTCTCTCCCTCAGACGAGGGTATGGCATATCACCCGAATACAAAAAGTACAGTTTTCAGCCCATTTTAAAATGTAGATTCACATTCACTTTTAGTTAGTTGGCTGTACTGTTATGACACAAGGACATCAACGGATATTGAAACCCGGGATTTTTAGGAATAAACTGGGAATTTCGGACATATTGGAAACTTCGATCGAAAGAAACTACTTTAACGGTGTTCATTTTAACACCACCAGTCAACAAGCACTTACAGAAAAACCCGAAATGTTTGAATAAACTTTTTCTTAATTTTATTTTTCACCCTTTTCTTTTTCTCGTAGAAAGTGTACTCTTTTAATTTTGACTAAAGGAATAAATATACAAATTAATGTATATTTTTATCTGGAAGTTCACTAACTAGCAATGTACATTTTAATTAACACGCATCATTATTAAAAAGCTATCGCATTCTTAAAATTCCCCATCAGCGGATATCCTTATGAAGATTATTTCAAATGCAGTCTATAGAAATTGCCATTAGGTGACGAAATTATATTCCATTAGAGATATTAAGTTCAAATTAAATGTTATCAATTAAAGGTATAGTAAATACAATTTATTAATTTAAGATTAATTATCAAGGAAAGTTTAATGTTTATTTCTTGAAATAAGTAATGCAAAAATGGTTTTATACACATCAAACTAAGATATTTCAAAATTTCCAAAAACCTTCGTTTTGGGAAATTTTGAAAATTTCCTTCCCAAAAAAAAAAAAAAAATTCCGGGGTTTAAAACTGGGATTTTTCCAGCATTTGCATCTGTAGCTGAGACCGTGCATACGATTTTAACTTCTCATTTTTGGGTGTAATTTAATAAGTAAATGAAAATATGCAAAATAATACTACACAGATAAAAACCTCCTTAAGCAAATTGCAATGTTTAAATGACAAATATTTCCGCGCGGTGTTGGATCAGTGTATAAAACATATCGAGTATCTTTTAATATGACTAACATTAACAGTTGGTTATTTTAAAGTTTTTAGCTGTGTACTGTTCAATTTACGCCGTAGCTGACGTAACCTCATGATTTGAGCACAAAGTATAAACTGTTTTAAAAGTTAAGCTAACTGTTTTAGTTATTAATTAAAAAGACTTATAACCTATGAGTGTTAATTACTGAGTACCATATTCCAGCTTAGTTTAACTTTTGCTTGTTTGTCATAAAAGGCCAAACAAAACAAAAGTTAAGCTTTACAAACTGAATAAGGGTACTTATTGAATTTAGCCTCATAGATTATAATGAAACTAGGTCGCATTTAATAACCTTTACTAAATTGAATTCTGCATTGTTCAAACGCTTATTAATGGCACCCTACATAGTTTTCAGAAGCTAGAACAAGGTGAAGGGTATGTATGTTAATGAATTACTGTTGGATGTACGCACCACGAATTACTGCTGGGTGTGTATAAGTAGTACAGATTTGATCACATGTATTACGACTTACTGAACAGTGCTAGGAAGAACGTTCATCACATCCCATTATTTCATTTTTTCAAGCGTTCTCACCACTCTCCATTAAAAATAATGACGGTGGTAGCTTAATTGTAATAGAAAGAATTCAATCTTTACTTGCAGACATAAAAAGAAGGTAATACCGAAAACAATTTTTTGGGTCCCTTTAATAGCTCTAAAAGTGATTGCAAATAGGAAAATTCCGGATAGACTGGAAGAGAAAAAAGCAACAATTACAGATCGCCATGATCTGAGTGAAAATGACACAGAAATCATCAACATTCTGACGTCTAATGCATTGTGAAAGTGAAAAGCAATGGTCTTGATGTGGCTGAAATAGAACTTCTTAATGAAAAAAATGATTAAAAGGTTATTGACGCAAGTTGAATGAGAAAGCCCTTCGAGCCAGTCATCTGTGCAACGGAAATCGAGAAAGAAACTTACGGCGTTCGCGAAAAGCAAAAAACACTGGTTCCTTTCCTTCCTGTTGCCAGTTAAGTAAAGCTAAATATATTTTGAAATCGTCTGTGTGCCTTTGGAGGAATTATTTTCGGGGATTGGAGGCGGCAGACGAGTTTTCCATTTTGCGTTTCACCATTAAAACGCTTCCGGGTTTTCGGTGGAAGGTGTTTGGACGTCTCAAGTCAAATATGCTGAGGTCAAAGGTTATATATATATCCGCCGGGGAGAGTTTAAGCGGTTTTCAGGGATAATCTCAGACAATTATGGGATGCGCAGGTTGGCACAGAGTTGCCGGGGCTTTGTTGACCTTAAGCTGCTTTTCCTAATCCGAATCCAACACTTCATAAATTTTATGAGGTGTTGCCACAGACGTTTAAGTCAAACACAAAATATTTGTGCGTTTGGAAAATGAAATTTGAGTTGTTTTGATGTTTTTCGCACCAGTTTATCAGAATTTTTTTTTTTTAACTGTAATACCTTAATATGCTTTTATTCACGCTCGAATTAAGCTATTAAGACTGCTTAGAAACAGTTTGAATATTTGCTTTTCGTATAAAACGAACAGGCTTCAAGAGCCCCTCATCAGACGCTTTTCTGCGCATGTGCTGTTCGTTGCTCGAGACGTTGACAATGACCAACAAATAAAATAACGAGCTTAAGGAATGACCTGCCCTTGTAAAAAAAAGTTTGGTAATTAGTTTGGGTTTGATGATACAAGGACAGTAAAGGTCTTTAAGGCGCAGGGAAACCAAAGGTCATGCGACGTCATGGCCTAGCTTCCCGAAGAATCCGAGCCGCTGCTGACAAAGGAACCGAACCCCGGACTACAGTGAGCAGGAAAATAGCACGTGCTATACCACACACCGTTGTCATTTGAACCAACGGCACCGTAGACGAATGCGTCACCATTATTTTCCCCATTAACGACTTTCAAAGGATGGAAAAACGTGAAACAGAAAAGACGTTAATCGGAAAATTCCAGAAAGCATTTGCCAGGACCTCCAGATACTGTCGTTTAACAGAAATGTCGTTAATTAGAACGGCGTTATTAAGAGAGTTGGCTGTAACTATTTCTCCCATTTACGACTTTTAAGGGATGGAAAAACGTTTAACCGAGAAAGACTGATTCGGAAGTGCGTAATTCTATAAAGCGTTTGCCGAGAGCCCGAAATACAGTCTAGTGTTTCATGTAGAAAAAAATTAGGGCAGGGCACATGGCATGGCATGGTAAAAGGGTATTTTTAAAGGGCCCCCAAATGCAAGTTGAGCCTGGGCCCCCAATATTCACAGTCGGCCACTGACCATGTTGACCAAAGGGGAACTTCTTAATAAAGGAGAAATAATTCAATATAGGTAAAGTTTTGACACTCCTCTTTTTGTATGGTTGTAAGAGGCATAATTTAATTTTCTTTTCTCTACCTATAAACACATTTTGGTATGAACCATACAAAAAAAAACGGAACGTTAAAATCACTGGCATACGCAAGATGTTCATAAAGACACACACACACACACACCTCAATGCGGTTATGACTCCATCACTCCTCCCATGCGTATGGCAGTAGTTAAAACTTAATTGCACTGAATAATGGTTGAAAGTCTGCAAACCTGGCAACAGTGCTTTGTTTACAAATATTCGTCAGCAATTTCATTTTGCCAAAACCATCAGTGTTATTACGAAAATGAAATGCTGGAGTACAAAATTTCTATAAATCAACAAACTTCGTCACGCGTTTTGGATTCTAACGTGGGAATTTGAATTATCATCGGGGACGGATGATGTGTTATTTTCTGAGGGCTAGATGGGACATATGGGCACAAGGGCGGACAAGTTGAAGGGCAGGGCGCTTAATAGGTTCGGCAGGGCGTTGCGCCTTGCCGCTTTCGATGAAGCACTAATGCAGTCGTTAATTAGAATGTCGTTATTAAGAGATCGTTGTATCGAATTTTTCATTACGGGAGAGTTCAAGTATTACATAGCACCTTTGTGAAGGGGATCCGTTGGGCTTATTTTCCTGTCGGCCAATGTTAATTTTTGCTTACCAGGGGAGGGGGGTTGAAATGACCAAAATATTGCTTACGTAACACTTGAACTCCCCCTGACGACTTTCAAGGAACGGAAAAAACGTCGTCAAACAATGTAAGACGTTAAGCGCAATCCCCGGAATCATTTGCCAAGACCTCCACATATACCGTCGTTGAACAGAAATAGTCGCTAACGAGAACGTTATTGGGGTGGAATTACTGTACCAATCTCCGCCAAAATTCTCCTTGGCTTGATAAAAATTCGTGCGAGTGGTGTTTTTGGTTGTTCGCTCTCACTGGCGTATGTAGGGGCGGCTTAAGGGACAGGGCGAACCGGGCTCCGTTTGGATGACGGCGCCCAATTGAAGTTAACTTCAAAATTTTTTTAATTGACAACAGTAAAGAATCTCCTTAACAAGAGGCAAATTTGGAGAAATTCTTTCAGAGACTTTCAGCCACTTTTGTAGGGTAGGCTATATGGGTCATTGTGCATCTGTGAAAATCTGTTTTCGCCGATGGGGGGCAAAAAGTAATCCGTGCCAGGTCGCCCGGGTTCAAAATCAACTCCTGCCGAGCAGCAAATAATCTTTCGATGTATTAAAATACGTATTATATTTCAGTTGCCCCTGCCCCATCCAAACGACGTCCATGCGATATATACACACACGTATATACAGTAAAACCTCCCTACACCGATATCCGATAAATCCCTCTACAACGATAATTTTTCTCTGTCTGTATAGTGTTGTAAAGAGGTTTTACTGTATATGAAGATATGAAGTTTTATACTGTAAACCCCCTAAGAACTTCTTTCTGCTCATGTTAACAATGCTCGGTCCGCATTTGTCATTATCCGCCTCTGGAAAAAGGGGGCGATTATATTTTTGAGGGGATTCATCCCTCCTCGCCCCATCTTGGCTACGAGGCTGTGCGAAAGGCGAGAAATTCGATCTTCAATTATGTCCTGTGAGAAAAGTCTTCGATTTGCAGCTTTAGCGATGACAACTAATGAACGCGTAAGGATATGATCTCCATTATCTTTCGGGGAACATATGACTCCAAAACTTTAACAGACAACAGCAGGTGAAACGCCCAAAAAATATTTCAGCTATTTTTAAAAGAAAGCTCGCGCAGACACATCGTTAGCCAGCGTATATAAGGCGACCTTTTCAGAGCAGTTAACGTCGCTAGCTTTCCCCTTTAATCTCCACACGAGGATAAAAAATCCCTACAAAGGGATAAAAAAAGGCAGAGAAAAACGAAAATTCCTTGAAAAGTGCTACTTTTTATAGAAAAATGGAAGTGTCTCCAGCGAATAATCATAACCTTTAGCCGATAGATCTCGGAAGATTAACGATAGAAAATACTATAGAATTAAAGAAAATCAAATACACTTCAGAAGTGTGTCATTTTCGTTCTACTTCTGGCATTCCTTTGGAAAAGTTATGCTTTAAAAGAACTTTTAACAACGGCATTTCTGACGTGGTGTCTGACCGAATTTACTTTCAAACTTCCCTAACTTTACCAGACCAAATCTTAATTTTGCATTCGCTGATTGTTGCAAACGCATACCACATTAAGAGTTACATAATCGAAACAAGTTTCCAGCAGGGCTCGATTTCTAACAAAAAAAAAGTGCAGGAGCCCTAATATTATGATAAATCGATTAAAAAATCGAATGGCTGCAAAAGAATCGATAAATCATATCAATTGTTTATATCCATTTTTCTGGACAACAAAATGCATGACTTTAATCACAAATTCATTCTTTTTTCATGAAAGTGTCTATTTAGGGGTTCCGGCTAATATTTAAATAATCGCCAAAAATGAAGAAGTACCGGAGCCGGGCTCCCGCCCAATTTAAGCCCTGGTTTCGAGACTATATAACCCACTAGCAAAAACCGTTCATAATTCAATTAGCGAGTTTACAAATACAATCACTGCATTAAAAAAAAAATGCGTTTCTTTACACGAAAAAGCTTGCATTAATTAAATATATATAATATTTTTACTCTGCTACTTTGAATTTGTTATAAATGGGTTCAGCTATTTAAGCTGAAAGATAAGAAGTCTTATCTTTATTCCATTTAGAAAGTATGCATGACTAATTATACATTATATATGGAAAAGGAGACTGGACTGATCAGAATTCTTTAGATCAGATAATTTAGCTATTATACAATAATTTCTGTCATCCACGTACAGGTTATAGCTCAAACTAGAGCTTTATTCATTTTTGGAGAAAAAGAGACGCAGCACGGAGGGACCCTGGTTCGAATCCAGGATGGGGAAAGCGTCTCTTTTTCTCCAAAATTACATAAGCTCTAGTTTGAGCTGTAATTAAAACGTGGGTGGCAAAAATTATTGTATAATAAATTCCCCCACGAAAACTCACAAAATTCTCGCCCCGGAGGCTTTCTTGTGTTGACCATATTTGGCAATTGTGTTATCCCTGCGGAGGGTAATAATACCTTACATAATTTAGCTAAACCCACTATTGATTATGCTTCAGTTATGTCTGCCAAATGCCCAAAAAATACGGGTTTAATTATTTTATATAAACTTTAAGTTAATTCTTTTGGAGAAGTTCAGTCAAAAGTATAAGTTTTTTAAAATTTCCAGTATGCAACGTAGCACGAAAAAATGACAAGTACAGTTCAGGAAAATTATTTTAATAAGTTATTTGTTATAACAATGAATTTTAAATTTCCTTGACTTAGGCTCTTGCCCTTCAAATTACCGTGCCTTTTCCAGACAGCCCGACACCCTGTTCTAACTAAAGAAAATAGATTACCATATTACATGTATGTGTACCAGGTGTATATATATACACCAAATGAGAATCACGTTAAGCTCTACACTGCTATAGCATTTAAAAATCACGTCTCGGGCTCTTAATTTTTTTTTTAAATACAGTATAAAAACCGGGCCCTGCGGTGGCGCAGTGTGGTAACGCGTTCGCCTAGTACGCCGTTAATCCGGGTTCGACTCCCAACAGTGTACAAAGAACGCTTACTCAGAGATCTCATAAAAAGATCGCACTGCTCACTGTAGTCCGGGGTTTGGTTCCCTAGGCCATAAGAGGTTCGGATTCCTCGGAAAACAGTAGGTCCCGGCGCAGCATGACCATTGTAGTCTTTGAGCCGTAAAACCACAAAACAAACAGTATACAAAAACCAATTCCATCTCAAATCCTTGTAAAAAAATAGTAAGATTTTTTTTTTTTAATTGGTACTTCCTTCCTGATTGCTTTATTTTACAGGATAGCAAAGGTCATGCTGCGTCGGGGCCTACATTTTTTCCGAGTCGTCTTGAAATCATTTAGGCCTAGGTTGGTTGATTGTACTTTTATGGTACAAGGCATTAAGGCCTGTAGTGGACGAACCTTCGGACTATAGTGAGTAGTTGATATAATTTTTTTTTTCGTCGTTGGGAGTTGAATTCGAAATACCCGAATGCCTTACTACCGCAAGGATCACTGGAATGCCAGCAGGGGCGGACTGGGCGGCCGGGCCGGTGAACCCTCATGAGCGATGAGACTAGTGACTCCAAATGGACAAACACTCGCGCCTTCCGAAAGCCCAAGGTATGCGCCTTTTGAGAGAACCCAGTCCGCCCCTGAATGTCATGTTAAATTTTCTATAATAGAGTTTATATATTGGGGAATGCGTCATTTTCATACATCGATAGAATTCTGAGATGAAAATTGGTTTAACAATGAACTAATATTTCAACGTCCTTTGGTCGCACATCATTGGCATTAAAACAGAACGCCATATACAATTAACAACCGTAGAAGCTGCAATTGTTATTTGTGTCATTCATGATTACCTCACATGCATTATCAAAGAAAATTGAGATATTTTTATGAATAAATTTATTATTCGAATTTTTTTCTCCTTCTGATATTTAGTTGCTGGAGGACTTTCTCGGAGAAGGTGCACCGACGGTAAACAAATCGCAATTTAACCTGTTAACCGGGGAATAAAATTTTGTGAAACTCGTTTCACACTGGGGACTTTTTTTCACAGTGATAAGTAATGTCATCACACCATCACGCTAGGATTAAATATATAAGAACTACATAAAACGTAATGCGTTCAACATAATACGGTTAATTTCAATGACGAAAAATGTCGTCATTCGCATTTTGGTAGTCTTCCGGGCATGACGAAAAATGTCGTCATACCCAGTTAACAGGTTAAAATACAAAAGCTGCTTTAGGCACTTGTTCTGAGCATGCCCCTTCATAAATCCGCATCTGCTCTAAATTATGCTTATAACATATTCGGTTTTAAAACGAATGCTTAATTACTTTGAACGACTCCCCAAGCAAAATTAAATCCACCTTGTCCATGATTTACTTATATTTTATATTTAAATACATCCGAAACATAGCACAAGGACTTACTTGTGCTAGACACAGAACGGGGAAAAAATAAAAAATAACGTAACGGGGAAACGTTTAATCAAACTATCACTTCCAGTTACAGAGGTCACAAAAAGATTTAACTATGGGAAAAAGAACAAAAAATCAACCGGATCAATTTAAAAAAAAAAAATAAGTTGAGAGAGTTTATGGCATTTGTTTACCAGACGTAAACAATCACGTTTTGAGATACTTTCACGCTGAGTCATCGACATCGTTAGGGCGAGATAAAAACAAACGCAAATAACACGTCATCATGTATGACTCATTCTGATGGTCACGCATGACCCAGTCGCCGTAGCCTAGCATTTGAAAAAAAAAAATTTCTCACAGTTGCAGAGAAGGGTACACACACACACACACACACACACACACACAAGCATTAAATCAAAGACTACTTCAAAATATTTATCATCTCAGACAGATTCTAAAGG
>QLNU02014802.1:148363793-148381374 GCA_006491805.2 Dysdera silvatica
GTGCCTTGACTGGGGGTTATGGATAAAAACCTTATCGGACAGAACCACATTGACGTAAAGAGGACCTAATAACTACAATTAGCCTAAATTAGAAATGTGCAAATTCATTTCCAAGGGCATACTGTCCCCCCCCCCACATAACACTAGTGTGGCAATCTATTTAACATTACCAAGACTCGTGCGAAGCTGCTATAGCGCAGCATTAAACAAAATCGGATAGTAAAACCAAATTAACCAGTGGCGTAGGCAGAAAGTTCATAAGGGGAGGGTTACAGAGCTACAACTCATATTCCTATGTTAAATATACAAAATTTCATTGCGATGGGGGGTTACAATCCCCACCCCCTGGCTACGCCTCTGGGTATAACACGTTACAGTGGTCACAATAGGCGATAAAAGAATGATGTCTAATTAAGTAATCACACAATAGTCGTACATAAAAGACAAGAGTGCTTGCGGAAATTTTGAATTTAAAAACCATTATCCTTTGTTTTCCTCCACTTTTTAACACCAGCTCAGTGAAAACACAAATCGACATTATGAGAAATGCGCTAATCATTTTGGTAATCAGACCATAGCAGTTACCAGACGATGGTTAAAAATACGGCCAACGAGTGTCATAGCACAGCAGCGTTAACTTTCGATGTTTATCCTTTTTTTTTTGCAGTCACAAATGTGATAAAAAAAAAATAACTTACGCTTCGTGGCATTTTTCACAACTGCCACTTTTCGTAGCCATGCACTGTGGCAACGAGCAGAAAAAGGCTGACTGTCATAGCCACGATTTTCACCATTTTCTGGGAATGTTCCGCACCGCGTAATCAAGTTACGTTTGCAATCTACAGCAAACCACGAATATTAGGAAAAAAACACGTTAGAGATTTTACCATATGTGTAGACAGGGGCGGACTGGGTCCTCGGAGGCGCGAGTCCTATCGCCCATGAGGACGCACTCCCACGGCGGCCCAGTCAGCCCCTGTGTATAGACGATTTTAGAAAAAAAACTTTGCCACTGCGAATTTTGTTCTTACACTCATTATATTGAATTCTATAGAATTATTACATAATTAAAAATCTAATAAATGTGAGTATGGAGTTCCCGATGAACTCAAGAGTAACGCAACATTTCCGCGGAGCAGGGGGGCGATCAGGGTGACACGCCCCTCGAACCGAAAACTCAACACCGCGATATATGGGTAATGACGTACCGCTTCGCGTAAAATCGTCACATCGCCTCCTCCTCCCGCGAAGGACCGTTAAAATCTGCCTCTGTCCAGAGTTTCAGTAAGCAATTTGTTAAACATCGCCGAACTTTCAAAAATATATATATATACCCGAATCTCTATAATTCCACTTAATGTTTAATACAAAATACCACTTAAGGAGTTAAATTAGGATTAATTAACCACTTAGGATTACCTAAATCAATATCCAGCAACAATAGAAAAATCTCCTTTTACACTGATATAGTTATTACTAAGGCTCCTAAAAGCTATCATCCGCCATTTTGATGCCCAAGTTACGGTTGCAAATTGTATTTATTGGCAACATTCTAAAAGATGCGCCAATGTTTACATTAATCGGATATTCGCGGATTGTTCATTCATTATTTTTATGCCAAAATAGCGATCATTGCGCCAATGCGGAAAACCTTTATCGCCAAGGTGATACCGGAAGTATACAACAAAATGGTGGCTGATGCGTCGGCCTATAATTCTAAGGGCTCTTGTTATTACCATTATGTTCACGTCCAAATGGTGATAAATAATAGCCTTTCAAATTTTCCTTAACTATTTATAGAAAGTTAAATTAAACAACAATATTAATCAACGTTTATTGGCGTAGTGATACTAGAGCCGATGTTATGGCGTGATTAGATGGTGAAACGTTCGAAAGAAAATATTTTTGCGTTCGGTGGGACCTGAACCCACGACCTTCCACTTCTGACGGCGGGAGGCTCTACCACCCGAGCTACGAACGACAATATTTAATCTCTTTACGAACGTATATAAAGACTTCACTAGAAAAAAGAAAGTATATATATTTATAGAAAGGTTCAGTGGCTAAGCGTGTGATAAGAAAAAGGTTCCGTGACTAAGCATGTGGTAAGAAAAGGGTTTATGATTATAGTAGATTTGATTCCTATAAGCAGGGTATTCGATTACCTGTGACCCACCCTATTAACCAACTGTATTTAGGAAGGTAACCACGAAAACGCAGATTTTACTTATTCCCATCCGGAAAATAATTTTAATCCAGCAAAATATAAATAGGAATTCTATAACGAATAGGGTTACAAAAAATGTTCTTGGCGCATGTTAGTCCAACGTACACCAACCAAACCGCCCATTCCGCCAAAATCGTTACGAATTTCGTAACCAAGTACCTTGGAAAAATTTTTTACAGAGTTCCTCAATTTTAATTAAATTTTTCTTGATAAAATGCTATACGGATAGCAGCGAAACAGTTCTTAAAAATTTTAATACGTTATTTTCTTAGTCATTGCAGACTCCATTCCAACTTCGGAAGAGTTTTACATTATGAGATTTAAAAATTAGATTAGAAAATTTCTTCAATTCCAAAGCAGCATTTTAATGGGGCCGCGGGAAATTTAAACCAGCCAATAGCAGATCGCATGAAGCTAGCTTCCTCACTGTTGCCAATTCTTTGTAGCAATTATAGAAGAGAAAACGTTTAATACGCCAGATGCAAGGCCATTGTAAATGGAAAACACCTTAAAAGCAATTACACGTGGAATCAATGGAGCAGAGCTACCTTGAGTGAGAAAAATATGGAGGTAAACATGATGAAACGTAATCATAGGAAATATTTTTGAAATTGAAGGATTGCGAATTTAATTATTTGGGAAATAAGTCACCAGAGGGCACGCCATGTTTGAAACGGAGAGGGAGGAGTGTAGAAATTAAATGGAGCAACATTATTGGAATATTCGGAAAACGTTATTCTCAGAAATGAAAAAATAAATACAAAGGAAAATGGAACCATTGCTCAGTGAACGAGTTGAAATATAGGCTATAAATAAAAGGAATATAAAACCCGATCAGAATCGCTGGGAATGTATCCCTAGTGGCAGAGCGGACAAATAAAATGTGCAAAAGGGGAGTACTGTGTTACGAAAAGCGATGAAATGGGGAAAAGGGAGGAAGAAATGGAGCAATATACAGACCAGGAAATGCGAGACAAGATGTGCCGATACATTAAAATCGATTGATTTTTTATGGCGCAAGAGCATCTGGGCTATACTGCGCCAAACTATTAAAATACCATTAAACTATTAATATAATACTATTAATACCATTAAAATCACTAAAGATAAAACTTGAACGACGAAGTGAAAAGGGGAAAGAACAGAATGATTTAAAAATTAAACACAAAATAAGGGAATATCTCCATAAAATCAAAATTAGAAAATTGAAGTTGCTAAATTTACAAAGGAAATCGATTTGAAAGTGACACATAGAACGTATTTTCGGATGTCAATTTTAGAGAAGACAATGCTGATTGTTCTATCATCCAATACAGACATCTGAAATTTGGCAATTCAAGAAAAAGATAGTTTTTGCTCTGGTAACTATTTTAGAACGTACGTTAAATTTCAGGTTAAATTTTTTAGTTTTACGGCGCAAGGGTAAACAAAAAGGTAATTTTGCGCCGTAATCCAGTTTTTCGAGGAATCGGAATCCGAACTTTAAGGACCAATGAACTAATTTCAGACCACGATAATACTGGTTGTGGGATTTATTTTGTTGGTGGGGGGGGGGGGGGGGGGGGGGTGTTACAGCTAGAAGTCCAGCCCTAGGTCAACGTGTTACCACTGCAGGACCTATTTTAAAAGTAAAGATATTCCAAACTAGTGTGGCTGCATGTTTATTTAGTGGTGTTTTTTTTTCGGGGTGAGGGGGGGCAAAGCTAGAAATTCAACCCTAGGTCAAGGTGTTACCAATGTAGGACCAATGTATTGATCCTGGATGATAATATATCATTCCCTATACGTACGGTGGCCTGCAAAAGGGTTGCTGGCGTCTAACTGGAAGGAAATCCACACGCTGAAAGTATGAGTTGATGTGTGGAACCGGCCGGGCCAGTAACCTAGTGTCCTACCCCGCCTTCAAGTGGTGCAGGCGTGGCTTTCTATTTATGAGACAAATTAATATTTGCTGCACGGATAGAAAGGCGAGGGCTAATTCACTAACCTGTCCAGCCAGCGTGGCGAAATGATGGCTAATTCTTCCATTATGTTCATACAGCTGAAGAACTTAGGGCGATTCAGGCCCATTCAGCATGCCGACATAGTAGCTATTTTCTCCTTAATACAAAAGGTTCCTAGGAGATACCGCCTGACCTACCCATCGTTGCGATGAGCATGCCAGACAGGACATTAGGACAGGTGGGCGCCATCAGGACAGATAAATGCCATTAGCGCATTATGACGTCGAATTATCCCCTGATGGAGAAACATCAGACTTAAAACAACGGAAGGAAATACCCGCCATTGAAAGTAGCGGCTATAATATCGTTTAACGGTTGACAGCGGCGCCAGTCATCGCCACCTATATTCCAAACATCGAGGGATCTCTGCCGACCAATCAGCTGGCCCAAGATGGATGTCGTCATACCAACCCAGCCAATGAGATGATGGTAAACTTTAGTTCTGGAAAAACTTTCACCATGAAAGGACACTTACTCTCTGCTAGACTAACAAAGTGACCACACGTTCCTCTGCACCTTTGTCCTACTAGAGCACAACGTTATTGCAATGTCAATCTACATCTTTAACCTTTAATTTAACGTAACGGGTTGTACGTAAATAGTTATGGATCTTTCTCGTAAATAAATTGGTAATATGATTTAAACAACCTTCTGATGAGCCGCCGCAATAATGCGCGCCGAAAGAAGCTGCGAAAATGTTGTAGCGCATGCACAATCCGGTAAATAAAACAGTAACGCATAGCGCGGTGGGGACCACACTAAGGCAACCCACTGACTGCCTCCCGTTTGTAAGGTCCTGCGGAAAATTAATTGAAAGAACACATGAATATAACTGATTGGTGGCATTTATTGACTAGCAGGAAGGCCTGACATCAGTAGCCACTAACCTTAGATCGGCTAGGACATCACATGCACAAGCGACGCAGAAATGTGTGTATAAAAATGCAAGTGCAAAATTTCGGTTACATAAAGATACCAAAACTATCAAAATTGGTAAAGGTGTGAGGCAGGGAGATACCATTTCTCCAAAACTTTTTACTTCAGCTTTACAGATGATTTTTCAGCAGATAAATTGGAATAACAAGGGAATAAAAATAAATGGTGAATATTTAAATCATTTGCGGTTTGCTGATGACATTGTTATTTTTTCAACGAACCCATTAGAACTCCAAGACATGGTACAGGAGCTCTCAACTAGAAGTAAAGAAGTTGGACTCAAGATGAACCTACAAAAAACTAAGATCATGTTCAATAATTTCGTAGAGGAAACAAAAATACAAGTTGACAACATTGAGCTAGAAATTGCTGATTCATATATTTACCTTGGCCAGCTGATTTCAATGGATGGCAACATTATGAAAGAACTCAACAGACGTATTAAACTTGGCTGGAGTGCATTTGGAAGAAACAGTTTTATCCTGAAGGGGAAATTGCCTTTGTGTCTAAAAAGAAAGGTCTTCAACCAGTGTGTATTGCCAGTCCTCTCTTATGGATCAGAGACATGGAGTCTAACAGTTGGAGCAATACGAAAGTTACAGACAACGCAAAGGAGCATGGAGAGGTGCATGCTTGGAATAACTAGGAGAGATCGAAAAAGAAACACTTGGGTGAGAGAGCAAACTAGAGTAGAGGACATCATTGTTAAAGTAAAAGGGCTGAAATGGCGATGGGCTGGGCATATTGCAAGAAGAACTGATCAACGATGGACAACAGAAATTCTGAACTGGATTCCAAGAGACCACCGAAGACCTAGAAAACGTCCTCAAACTAGATGGGTGGATGAAATAAGAAAACAGGTTGGGGTGACGTGGAAGCGAATTGCTCAGGATAGACTTGTGTGGAAAGCATTTGGAGAGACCTTCATCCAGCAGTGGATAGATAATGGTTGAATATGATGATACATACGGTGAAATTCGGCGCCACTGAAATCGAAACCAGCTTAACTGCCGGAGACGAACGCGTTACAACTACACAACCATAAAGTAATGTTTTTTCCCCGACTTCTGTATAAAAACGTAAACATTTTCTCCCTCTTCAAATTCCAATTTACACGCCAACTAATTTGCATTTTCCGGTGTCAGAAAAACTGCGGAATGTAAGCAGTATCGAAAAAAATTGAAGAGTTAAGCTTTTATTCCCGAGTTTGGGAATTTTACTTACTTGCAGTTTTATAAAAGAGAATTTAAAAATTTGGTGGATCTTACGCTGCATTTTTTGTCTAGTTCCATTTGCGAGGGGATTTGATCCGTGGAGAAGAAAAAAGGTTCGTGAAAATGGCTCGACTCTGGAAAGACATTTCCTGGTGGAAAATACGAAGAAAAAGCACTAAACACGAGTAAGGACCTACTGGAAAGGCAATTGGAAACGGTATCTCGGCATTAATACGGAGGAACAAAGCGCACATTAATACACTGGGGCCCAAAAATAATCGGACCCCGTTGAGCTATTTTAATATAAAGCGCTAAATCCCTAAATTTCAGCACTAAATCTCCGACTTACAAGTCTGCTGCTATTGTCTTCGGTAATTAGTTGTCGGCCACCTAGCGGCAAGAGGCAAAAAGAAAACCGTGATCTATAGAACTACATCTAGATTAACAAAACAGTTCCGTTTAGAAATTTAAGAAACGTTTGGTGTTTTATAATTAAGCAAAGCAGGAATCTGGGTTAATTAAATTTTGGTAACAAAATAAAATTTCTTTTAACACGCTCACATTTTTGGTTTATCGCGCTAGAAGTACAATTAGTAGGTGGTGAGACAACACATGAGTGACAATGACAACTTAATTAACAAGAAATTCCTTAATTACATATCAAGAAATTCCTTAATTACACATGGAAATTAAATTCCGCCAGTACATTTTTACAAATTATCAATTTCTCATTTCGCCAGAGAAATTAAAAAGCTATCACGACTACCATGTCTATGTTCGACAGAAGATACGATAATTTAGAATAGATTTTGTCTCAATCTTCAGAGAATATACAGGGTGTTTATCAAAGAAGTACACAACTTTAAATTTTAGTTGCATCGAAGCTACAATAGCTAGAAACTCAATTTTTTTTTTTTTACAAGCAATCAGGACAAAGATCGCTATTGCGTAGAGAACCGAATCACGTGCTACGGTGGGCAGATCGCACAAGCGTCATTTACGGTTGTCCACAATGGCGAAACTTCAATAAAATACGACACCGCGTGATTAATTAGCGCCAAAAAATTACAACCATGCTAGAATGGTTTCCTTCTGTTTAAGGCAACCCAAAATATCGTTCCTACTTCACAGAAAAACGAGCCATTGCAATATGCAAGACCCGATGTCGTGCAATCCGATCGTCAGATGGAAATACTTCCGTTCAGTTCCACCAGAATTGCTCGTGTCATTTCCTCCTTGGATTGAGCACAACTCCATTTGATGAATGCTGGAAATGCAGGAAGCTATCAATCGAACTTTTTTTTAAATGTCCCGCAACCCCCACGAGTCATCCAGAATAGGAACGACAACTGAAAGTGACCTCTGAACAGCCTAATCAATCGCTTACTAGTGACGTGTACTACAGGAGTGCTAAACCGTTCACTAAATGGATCAGTGAATGATTTTACTGATCAACGATGAACGAAAAGAGCCGTTTAGTTAATCTGTCACTGACCGATTCGGCACCCCACTAATGTGTGCTATAGTTAGAGGCGTCCCCAGAGTTTTGGAAGCCCACACAGCAGGGTGTATGGCGCGAGGCCCCATACGAGAGAATACGTATATAACGAGGAGCTTGGTACTAAAGAAAATACTCGCTATATCCGAACCGCAGAGATCTTGTTCACTAAAAACGATTGTGAATTCTTTTGTACTTAATAATTACACCAATTTAAATCCGTATTTCTCTCGCGATATCCAGATACTCACCAAATGTGTGCTAGTTATAAGTGGGTCCTATACTGTACTAGAGCCATTTCCGAATGTCTTTTGGAGAGGGGGAAGCAAATTATTAAAAATAATGAAATATACATTTAAATACTGATCATGATAAATGCCTCATGTATCTAACACAATATACTGCTACCAGTATTTAATTTAAACACTGACTTACTTTTGCAGGCTTTCTTGGGCTTTATGAACCTAATAATTTTGTACTTAAATTATGGCGCAAATCACAATTTTCTCGTTCAATATTCCTCTTATTCATACCTAAAATTGTTCGCAAATATTCCATACTGTTTACTTACTTTATGCGTCTATAGCGCGTTAGGTAATTTGGGATGCGATCGATGGATTAACGAGGCCTCCAAATAAATTATACGTAGGTCTTAATAACGGACTCAGTAATATTTATTATAACCAGTTTTTTTTTTTTATCTGCTACATTTTTGTCGGGGGGGGGGAAAGCTAAATCTAAACACGTGTTACAACTGAAAAGACTTTAGTGACAGTATGGAAACCATTTCCTAAAACATTTCTCCTTTTCAAACACATGCCCACCCTATTTACAAGGTGTGCAAAATGCCATGGTGCATTTCCCTTGAACACTCGAAACGTAGGGATTTGCCAGAAAATCAATTTCCCCCTTTCCCGGGATAACCCCACCGACTCAGGAAGATAGGGTTGCCAAGATCGCAAGATTATATATATATACACATATATACACACACACACTTCTTTATGTAATATAACTTATACGATTAAGAACCTTTTCAAAGTCTTTGTTTACTTTTTTGGAGGGCGAGGTGAGGCGTTATTCAAGGTGTCTGCCGATGTGAAAATTAATATTAATGAAATAGTTTTTTTTTCATAAAAATGGACTTACATTTTATTTTTCGGAGGTTTTAAATGTTGGAAAATGAACTGAAAAATTGTACGGTAAAAAGGAATGTTGCAATAACTGGCGTACGCAGGGGGTGTTGATGGGGGTTGTAACCCCCCATTGCAATGAAATTTTGTATATTTAACATAGGAATATGTGAGTTGTAGCTCTGTAAACCCCCATTGAGCCTTCAACCTCCCCACTTATGAACTTCCTGCGTAAGCCTATGGTTGCAATTGACCTTTTCAATTACCTCGGGTTCCCATATGAGTACTTCTATGGGGGGAGGGGGGCTGAGAAAAATTACTTCTTTCTCAAGGCTGTCAGACATTTTAGTGAACGTACAAGATACTGAAATATTACAAAAGTAATTAATAACGCTTGACAATAATGAGCTATATCAGTAATAGATACCGTATTTTCATATGTGACTGCGAAACTTTTGAAAATAGATGCATAGCAGAATCTGGTAAATAAAAATTTTAAATCGTTAGGAGGGAGGCGCTCCAGCCCTCTCTTCCCCATATGGGCACCCTTGGCTTCTAATATGTATACTTTGTAAACCAATTTTATTCCAGTTATAGTTACTAGTAATATTTGTATGTGGATTAATCATTTATACAAATAAATGCAACAATATATTTGAAGTGCACATGCAATTTTCACTCTGTCACATAGATGATCACCTTGGCACATACATGATAGCATGCTCAAATTTTTTCGTCAACAGCGCTTTAATTGTATGGGGGTGTAAAAAAAAATTTTCCGTAATTTTAGTTCGTCTTGCAACGTTTTAAAAAAAAAAAGCATTCAAATCATTGTATATTTAAAGAAATAAATTCACAAAGTATTACACTTAACATGAACTTCCAAAAATTGTCGAATATGTAATAGTTACAAATTTAATTACCATATTGTTAATTATTCTAAAATATGTCTGCAACATTTTTTATATAGATGCAAGAGTGAAATGTGTAGAATAAAAAAAAATTAAGTTCGGCTAAATATTTAGTTTTATTACCTTTGAAATAATTATCCAGGGAAACATTATACATCATAATTATCCAGGTTACAAATGTCACATACCTGATAATAGAACGGCCCATTAAAAAAAACAGATTCATTAGGATCAAACATGCATGTATATTAGAAAATAGATAACTAATAATCAAAAGTTTATTAACCAAAAATCTATGTCTTCGTATTCGCTACCAAGCGTTTATAATAGGGTATCCATGCCGACAAGGATAATCTAAATGAATCTTCAATATGGGAATCGGTAAGTGGGGAATTTTGATTTGCCTTCGTTAATTTTAAATATAGAAAAGTCATTCCACATAAACATGCGGATTTAAAACAAGAATAGACGTATTCACAGTAGTTTTTAATATACGAATAGCTTTCTAATTATCTTCTTCAAACCCCTAGCTTTTTAAATTTGATTAGATTGCAGAATTATATCATTTTCTAGTATAGTGGTTCACATATCAAAAACGTCAGAAAATTTTCCCGAATTACGTTTCAGATTTAAATCTTCTTTAAAAGAAAAATATGGATACTGAACAATATCTTCGATTGGCTCCGACTGTTTAATTTTCGCCTTTTAAGTTTTGACCGAATAATCGTTTTTTATTCATTATACTGATGATAAAAATATAAGTAAACAATTTTCTCTAGTATTTTTGTTATGTTGAATAATAAATCTGAAAACTCCCAAAAAGTTGGGGGAAAAAAAAAGAAGCTGAACTGAACTAAGAGAAGGGGGATAGGAAAAGGGGGTATTAGGAAGCTACCCACCCGAGGCGATGCTTCTCCCCTTTTGGGCAGAGAATTCCGGGCAAATCGTACGTGGACAAAATCGCACTTGGGCTCCCAACACGTAACCATATTTACAATTTCTTTTATCTCCCTTTTCACGTTACCTGTCAAGACTCTTCTCATTCGTAAGCCACAAATTAAACTTCATTTTTCGCTGTATTATACAATTAATGTTTTCTAATTTCCTCGCTTTCTTTTAAACCAGTGGTTCCCAACTAGGGGTCGGCGAGACGGGTCATTATTGAAAAAAAAAACACTTATAAAAATATTATTAAATATTAAATAAAAAAATGAAACTGATAGATATATCTATACTATCTATCGTAGGTAGATTATATATTGTAGGAGGGTGTTAACCCCCAATATTCTTATATTGTAAATATTTGGATATTACAATTTCTATGAGAAAAAAATTTCGCTCTCCCCAACCACTCCCATCTTTATTTTCAGCGAAAAGCCCTTCTTCCGTTTTGAAACATTAAGCACGCACGAGCTTGGCGTTTGCATTGCTATAAATAGTTTACAACAGCGGAGCAACTGCGATGGTGCAGTGTTAAGGCGTTCGCCAAGGTATGGTTATATCCCGGGTTCGACTCAACTGTGAAAGAAAACAAACGCTTAGCGACGAACGGTCCATCGTAGTCCGGGGGGTTGGTTCCCTAGGCCTTAAGAGGTTCGGATTCCTCGGAAAACTAGGTCCCGGCGCAGCATGTCACTTGCATTTAACCTTGCGCCGTAAAACTGACGAACGGAAACAGCAAAACCTAATAGAAAGCAAAAGAGTCGCAAATGATGTTCACGTAAATTGCGCGTCGAGGTATTTGCGTCTGCTTGTTTGTGGTTTTACGACTTAAGGACTACAATGGTCATGCTGCGCCAGACCTGTTTTCTAAGGAATTCGAACCTCTGGAGTTACAATTTTCCGTGGAATCGAACCTCTGGACCAACGATTTTCCGAGGAATATAACCTCTTAAGGCCTAGGGAACCAAACCCTGGACTACAGTGAGCAGTGAGATCCTTATGAGATCTATAAGTTAGCGCTTTTTGCACCGCTGAGAGTCGAACCCGAGTTATTGACGCAACAGGCGAACGCTTTACCACACTGCGCCACCGTAGGGCAATTTACGGCTGCGACCGTGTCAGTAAAATCGTCGTATAAATGGACAAGTTTAAAACAAGGTATGAACCATAACTTATACATTAAATATCCCCATACAATTATGACATACATATGGATGTCTAATTGTGACAGTATTATGTGATAATATTAATGCAAATCATGTGCTATATTACAAAGTTATTAATTAGCACTATTATAAAATTCCAGCGTGAGAGAATGTTAATTCAAAAACTTTAGTATAAAGTAAATTATCGCGTTCTCCAGTTTATTTAATATCAGACCGACTTACAGAAATATCAATAAAACCAATAAACTGTACATAGAGGGAAGCTTCATTTTATTTATAACCAAAAACAAGGGTAGCAAACGTTTAAAAAGCCGCTTAGAGTATTCAAAATTGACAAAATTTAAACCCTACTTTCATAATCTAATTTTACTTATAAAAAATGAAAACATGAAAACAAAATCGCTATAAACAGATCACTTTATGAGACCAGAAAACTTTAGTTTTTTGGGGTAACGCTAATGTAATTTAGAGACAAGACATCCAATTTGAGTTAAAACTTATCAAGTCTAGGCGATTAGATTTTTTTTTTTCAATTAAGTTACAAAGTCTAGAGAAGGAAATTAACGAAGATGGCTCTTCGGATACTCAGAGAAAATGTGGAACTCTCTCCCTTTAGAGATAAAAATAGGTATCCCTCACCCGATGATTAATTTTGCGAAACTAGAAGGCAATTACAGCTTTTAATTTAGGTAATCAGCCCGATCTAGTTTCGGGTTCGGAATGAGGTGCTACTGAGTCCTCGTTTCGTATCAATTTTTACTTTAATCTTTTTAATATGCAAAAAATTTGGCGCCTAAATATGGAACATATCCAGTTCCTTAAGTTTAAACTACAAGACGAATTTAATATTTATAATAATACCTTTTTATTCCTTATTATTTTATACATCAGGATACTATAAAAGCGATTTGCTTGGGAAATGGAAAGAGCAGTAACGGGGCTCTTTCCGGTAGAAAAAAACAAGAGATTTCTCGTATTCTGCAAAAAACAACAAAGATATTGATTCGCGCGTACAAATCCGCATTGTTATTAAGAGATTCGCATTCGCTGGAATATCACATTAACACTGACTGCTTATCCCGCGATTTCCACGGGCAACATGAATGTAACAAAATTTGCTCAATCCCTCGATTTTCGCAGGTATGAAATTTTTCCATATTTCATCTCTCATCATCTTTGGTTACAAAAATGTGCTACATATTTTAACTCTCAATTACATGTAGATTTGAAATATTGAATAAAAAGAAATATGCAGTTTTTGAAGAGATTGTTATAAAAAAAAAAAAAAAGAGCAGTCACAGTTAACAGTATAAGCAGTCTTGACTTGAAGACGTTACAGGTGAAAGCTAAAGAGTAGTCCAAAGGTACGTTACAGGAGAAGGCTGAAAAGTGGTCTAAAAGTGGAGTCTTGAGTTGCACAGCGACATTCGTTTTTTCTTGTAATCGGGGCTGAGAGAAGTGAGAAACAAAAATAGTAGAAAAATGTAAATGAATTTTGAGTTGACCGTTGCGGGTGCACTTTTAAAGGACATTTAAAGGGAAAGGCAGACAAAAGAAAAAATAGAAAAGGAGAGAGGGGAATGAAGACAAAATGCACAGAGAAGGAAGGCCGGAGGAGCAGGCAGATCATACCTGATCAATGTACCAGTCAAAGATTTTGGCTTTAAAGGCGTGAAAAGACAGGGCTTTAAATTCTTGAGGGATCGAATTACAGATTTTAAAACCCGTAACACAGACGCGTTCGTGCGAGTCCGCCGTATTTTGATTTCATTCTGATGACGCGTCTTATATTCATGCGTTGTCTGTGAAATGGTGAAGGATAAAACTAGATCACCTTTAGTGACTTTGTACATAAGGAGCGCAAGTTTGTAGTTTATTAACAGAGTGAAAGGAAGAATGCGCCATAATTTAAAAAGTTGGCCAGCGTGTTCATGGAAGCCTGCAAAGTTAACTATTCGCATAAGCTTTTTTTTTTGCGTTCCTATCAACTGCCGAAGGGTGGTAAAATATGTGATTCCCCAGACCTCAAGACAGTAGGTAAGTTTTGAATAAAATAAAGAGTGGTATAGAATCATTAGGATATATTGAGGAACGACATGTCTGAGTTTCGAAAATATTCCCAAGAGACCGCAGACAACCGCAAGTTAACCACAGGCGTGGAGTGATACGGACTCGTGAAGCCCGAGTACACAAATTACAAATGTGTAGATGCCTATTTTTGCATTTTTATCTTTTACTTGTCATAAAATTATAAAATAAATCATTGGTAATTATGGACTTCACTTTCTGAGCTTCTCGCTGTTTGAATATACATGTAAGGCATTTTTTTATGAATATAGGCAGGTCCCGAAAAGGACAAATTAACGCTGTCCTTGAAGTGGTGCACGACGGAGTGCTCAAAAGGACCGACCTTCCAAAAGGACATCTGGCTGCCTTGCTAGGGCACCAACCCCCAAAATACGGTGGTTTGAAAAGCGGCATTCATTATACGGTACCACTGAATCAACCCACGATAGAATACGTCGGTACCACTATGCCAGGATTATGGACAGTGGGCCTATATTTTTCTGTGGAATCAACCCATCAAGGTCCAGAGAAACAATCTCCGGATTACATTGAGCAGGCGGAAGCTTCCCCACCACACCAGCGTTGGGACTCAAACCCGAATCTATAGAACACCAGGCAAACGCGCTACCGCAAGGCCCAAGTGTTTTTTAATAGACCTGAAAATTTCAGTCCTATTGTGCAAATAAAAGGCACTGTTTAGACCAAATTTGCAGTTTTTCTCGATTCAAAACCGCGAAACAGCTCATTCGTGGTGGGTGGGACAGTCAGTGTCTACAGTGACACGCGAACCACAATGCGGTTACACAAGTACGCTTACTAAGCGTCGAACAACCCATTAGGTTTAAAGGTCATGATCATATTACACAAATTTGTGTAATTTGTGTAGCTCAATCCTCAAGTTTTAACGTTTGATTTGTGTAAATGGGACCGACGGCTTAAATATAACCTCCGAGTTACATCTACACTACATGACCAACCCTCACCGGGAATCCAAGTAGCACTGGCGCACGCAGGGAAGGGGCTTGTTGGGTTGTAAACCCCACCGCGATGCAAGTTTGTATACATATATTTGAACATATAGAGTTGTAGCTCTGTAACACCCTCTTGTGAACTTTACGCGTATGCCAAATAGACTCAATAGCCAATCATTAGGGATTACATAAAAATTGCACATTATACAAATAAAAACTCATAAAGATCCAGGACTATATCTTTGATACCATGCCATCATCACTATACAAGAAACTGAATGGATAGCTCATGCAAAGTTAAGCAATCGGAATACAGTGAAATTCATCTCAAACGATAATCCATAACGGTACTTGCCACCCAGTTCCGATGGATTTGAAGTGCATAATGTTTAACCTCGCCTATGCTGGGGCGCCAAGAGCCACCAAGCTCACTTTGACTCTCCCCCATGACTCCTGTCCTGGGCAGTGACATTTTTTCAGGGCTAGCCCCCCCACAGCATATGTTCCTAGACTTCATCCGCCCCCGAGTTGCAGCACTTGCTTTTCCCCCCAAACTTCTCGTCCGCTCGGCGCCTATGACTTTCCCGGCACCTTGAGTAGCTTTATATATAGACAGATTTAACTGTACATTTCCGTAAATTTATAAAATTGCCTGTCATCAGTTTCTTTTTATCTGGTAACGCTGACTAATAAATCCGTTGCCGCAACGCTGTTGCTTCGTAGAAGGCAACCGAAGAAAGCCACGAGAAAAAGACAGATAAAACTTCTAAAATAGCAATTGACGAAGGCTTTGTGGGTGGAGAACAGTCTTGCAACTGGCGGATTTCCCCCCACTGAAATGGAAAGACGTTATTGTCATCACGCGAAATGAATGTCGGACTTGAAATGATTAGTGATTTCGAAAGAGGATGCAAAGTAAGAACGAGTCTGTAATTAGATTAAAAAAAAATCTTCGAACCTGGATTTAGCTTTTAAAATAAAGCCACAAGCAGGCCCGTGCACAGGAATTGAAAATAGGGGAAGGGGTTTATAGTTTTTCTCTCTCGTAATGAAATGGTAATGATATTGTCCAAATGGAGGAGTTTAAAAACTCCAACCCCCATCACATGTGCAGGGACACAAGTAACAAAAAGTCTGAAGTTTATTTTTTCGTCCTCCCCTCTCCCAAGCCCTGAAGAACAGTTTTCTTTCCCGATTTTTCGTATTTGGAAGGGGAGTAAAAAGAGAATACAATATATACCTACACAAAAACATCTCATTCGGTTTTGAGTGGTCACAAGTATCGAACGCGGGTTTCGATCGCCTTATCTTGCTGTGAGTAACGCAGTTTACTTCTTTCGGGATTCCGGAACGAAAGTTCCAGAATTTTTTTTTTTCCCTTTCCCCCGGTTGGGTTTTTACGAAAGATCGCTGCTTCCCCTCTTACGTTTACTACTAAACTGCTACGATATTTTTCTTCTCTGACGCAGAGCTGTTTCTAGGTGTTTTGCCGCCTTAGGCAAGAATTGAAATAAATATGCCTTCTCCCCACTCTTATACTACCTCCCCACTTTTCCGCCTATATCCCTCCCTCCCTACCACAACCAACATCCAGCGGTGTGTGTAATGTAAAATACAATGTAATGTAATATACACTAAGTCTTTTATTATGCTTTTAATCATTAAACCCGTTAATTATATTCTTATTTTAGACTTACCCTAATGTTACAAAATAACCAGTGTATTACACAAGCAGTAAAACAATTGCTACATGTTATAATCGTTTAATTTCAACATTTTATATTTTTAAAAACTGAAATATTAAGGGAGTAATATTTCAAAACACAACGTTGTATTATCAGAGCTAGAAGGCTTAAATGTATTAGATATAAAAGGACTTGTATGCAAAATTAAACAATGAAACACATCAAACATTTTTACATTCGTCAAAGTAAACACTTACTGAGTAATTGTTCCGTATTCTTTTGAAACAATTCGATGTTTTAATTTTTCCCCCTCTTTTTTTATCATTTGCTCAAATTTTTTCTGTTTAAAATTAATTTTTTACGCCATTTTGCCGCCCTAGGCGGTCGCCTACTCTGGCCTAATGGTAGAAACGGCCCTGATCTCACATCTTATACACTTCAAAGATTTTTATTTGGCTTCGGTTAGAAGAAACAGTTCTTAGTTTTGAAGTTTACGGCGCAAGGACAGCAAAGGTCACGCTCCACCGGGACCTACAGTTTTTCAACAGGGGATCGAAACTTCTGCTGCAAAGGGGATCAAAACCCCGTAATACGGCGAACAGGAAAACCAAACGCATTCTACGATACCATTTATGTCGAGCTCGCGTTAATGAGGACGAATACGCTGCTAAGGTAGGCGAGCGGACCTGTATTTTCCCGAGGAATCGAACCTCCAGGGCTAGGGAACCAACCCTCGAACTACGGCAAGTAATTTGGGACGAAAAGTGTTCCGAAAATTAATATATATTTATAGTGCAAAAATAGCAAAAGCATATATATAAAATGAAC
>QLNU02014802.1:148381474-148412935 GCA_006491805.2 Dysdera silvatica
AAGATACGACGGGGAAAAATGATCAAAAAGCTTATAAACGTGACGGATACACACTTAAACTTAATGAACGTAAGCCTTGTTGTTAACCTGAATTGCAAGCTCAACAGCACCATTTCCCTTCGTAACTTCCCGACTTTGTGGCGCTCAAAGTCAAAGCTCTATTTCCATGGGTGGTGGTAAAAAAAACCGTACAGCACAGGTCGATGAAACCTTGCAGTGAATGATAGTAATGTTAAGGAATGAATTAAACAGTCGTTACAATGTTTGCGTGCAAGTAGTAAAACCGAATTTGAAATGCGTCCAACTCGCATTACTAGGAACACGGGGAAACAGAATTAGATTCGCTCAAATATTAAAATAGCCTCATATAGTTACGATTATGTCTTCTGCATTGCCGTATGATCATGCGATCTTTACATCAGGCACATGTCCACGATCAGGATTACGACAGGGCCGGGGCCAACGGGGTCAACCGGGCATCCTCCCGAGCGTCAAAAGTTGAGGGACGGCAAAATTCGATTATAAAGAATTAAGCCACTTTAGGGCGGCAAAATACGTGTTCGCCCCGAGTGGTATAATAATACTTAGCGCCGGCCTGATAATGAAACTAATCCTTAGAAGGATTCACGTACGCTCGGCTATTGTAACGCCTTATTTACCATTGAATCCTTGGTTTAGAGGCATCGCTATAGCTAGGGGACGGCATGGAAGGCCCATGGCAGGGGCGCAGGCGGGTAAGAGCGTAAAATTGGCAGAAATAATTCACAGGATAGTGTGTGTTCGTGACCAGGGGGCGCAAGCTGGAAAGTTCTACCAGGGGGCGCAAGATCTAGCTAGAGTCCCGTTTAGAGGGCGGGGGACATGTCACTCAGCATAACTGACTAAACACGTAATCATTTCCAGGCCATTTAACAGGAAGAGAGTTTAACTGATCTTTTGCCCTGGCGCTGACACGCGCCAATAACTGCCAGTTACTTTGTAACTTATACAGAAGAATAGGTAAGCGCAAATTGAGGACGAAAACACCATTGAATATGGCTATGAAACAATGGCAGGGCTAATGATATCACCCAACGGTAGCGATGAGAGCACCGATCGCACGGAAGAGTTGGAGTCATGACTCCGAGCCAAACGTACTCTAAACCCTTACAAGGAACCAACAGCAATGGAATTCAACAAAAATAATCCTCGAAACGATTTAAACGCGCAGGAAATTCCGGCATTTTCACTTGAGCACCAATTAGGGCAAGGAAGTCTTCCTTTTAAATAAAATATGACGTCACGCAAACGGCTCTGCCGCATGAGAAACTGTACTGTAATCTGTTTATTACGAAAGCTTTTAACTGTTTGTAAATATATTTTTTTGCTAGACAAAAACTGCGATATATTTGCAGGATGTGGCAATCCCCCCTCCTCACGTTATTTTTTTTTCTATCCACAAAAGTAGATGACATGGTCTGAATTTAAAGGGCACGAATATACTAAAAAAGTCAGGTCAATATGGTTTCACAAAAAAATTAAATTCTCTGCCCAGATTCCAACGGACCTCTCTAAATGGAAATGCATGCGTCAACTCAATGCCTTATCCTGCTCTATCACGGCTTCTCAAATGAGGACATAAATCTACATATAACAATGCTTCTTTTATATTAAATTTAGATATATATACTGATAATAAATATGAATATATAAATATGAATATACTGATATGAATATGATATATACTGATAAATATTATACTGATAAGAAATATGCACATTTTTCTTATTCTTTAATACTATGAAAATAATGTGTATCGACGTATTCTAAAACGAGGAAACTGACTTATGTAATGCATATCTAACTGGTGGAGAACCTCGAAACAAGCTTCTTTCTGCTCTTCTCCATTTCTAACCTAATCATATCAATAATACCCGAATCTCCCCGTGAAATTGTAATTTCACGTAAAACATAATTTTGAAACAGATGTACCAACAATAACTGTATACAGGTTGGATGAATTTCTTTCTACTAACCTTAAACCAGTTTTTACAAGTACAGCAGAACCTCTATTATCTGAACTTCTCTTAATTAAAGTAGCCTGTTGAACTTCTGTATGTTTTATCATTTATTTTCAGTAGGTACTCGCTCAAGGTTTTCGGCAAAAAATTTTCACACCAGGCCTGTAGTCAAGTCGAGGCCACCATGAGCGAGGCCTCAGTTGACGCATCGAACTATTTACATATATAGGACAGTCTCAAGGTGCCCTGTGACCCACATGCCCTTTGTCTTGACCCGAGTTGCCCCTTCATCCTCGCCACAGGCCTGGTTCACACTTTTTTAGTAGAATCCAGCGTTGAGAAAAACCAATACAAATGATATGTACCGGGCATATATAAAAATATGCATATACTGCATGTACAAAGGTATCACTATTTTTAAAGCAGTTAATATCAACGTGTATACACACACGCACACTTTATGACGTTTTTCACTATCAATATAATAGTTTAGTGATAATTGAGCGGGTTTTTAGATAAAAGGTTCTGTAGTTTCTTTGCACAGAAAATTGGATTTCCGAATCATTCGACAGTGGATTCTCCTCTTTTATACCTGATAACCGGGGTTCTATTCTAATTATAGTTACGGATTAATGAAAATAGCCGTACATGGTACACGCCACGAATAAGCAAGTCTAACTGAAATCGGGAGACGAATAGTGGTCTGCTGTATAAAATAAGGAATAAAGTATTATTTTGAAAGGTTCAAATATTTTTGGCACACATTGTACATGATCCGGTCTCTTGATTCATCAGTAAATGGAAGTCACTTTATAACTCGGATGCGCTTCCCGTTTCCCCATTTCTGGTCCGCATCAATTCTGAATGGCAATCCCCGCTTTTAGCATTCCTATGGACTCCATTCCTCCTACATCCCTTAACGCCAGTCTTCCATTTCAATATGGCAGAGCGGCCAGCGATGGGGGGACAGTATACTAAAACGCATTGGACTATGCAAGTGGAACTTCAATCCATTTCAGCATACATTTTGCGCTTCTTTCACCATCAGGATGGAGGAATCTTGTTTCACGAAAAGAATGCCCCGTTTCCACCCTCTATATAGGGGAGAAAGGGGGGGGGGAAGGGGAAGTAATTTACTATCTACAAATTAAGGAGAGCAATTTGTGGTTGGTCCCCATTGGGTTAATTTTTTCCATCCCTCTGGGTCGAAAAATTGTCCTTCAGCTCTAGGGGTTCCTTCAACGTTAGTTCAAAGTTGAATTGTGCAGACACCCCAGGACCCCCATTGTGCGAGGGAAGAACCCTCCCTTTAATGACAGTACGGTCAGTTTCCTGAAACTCTCAACAAACCACCACATTTATAGGAAATGTCAGGGGCTTTCCGACCCCCCCTCATTGTCAAAACATCCCCTCAAGTAATTGTGAGATGGAAAAGAGGGAGTACACTGTGGGCGTGTCTGAATAAAATAGTCATTTATCCACGAACTGCAGTATAATCGCGCGTTCTATCTGACAATGAAATAGATGCTTTATTAAAATTAATGGCGGCGGACAATTTAAATTTAATAATCATATTTTGCAGATGGGGGTTGACGTATAAGATTGGTTTTCAAGTTATGATTCAATTTTCTCACTTTTAATTAAGAAGTGCACCTCTGACCTTTCAAGCCGGCCATGTGGGAGGTGTGATCAGTAGTATGCGCGTCGGTTGGGAGTCAAGCGTCCCCCAGTGCTTGTCCCCCCCCACCGGGATTCAGGTCTGGCGCCCTTCCCTGTCCTGGTGGTTAGATCCCTGGTCGTTTTCGGTCAGTATTTAATTTCTTTTTTTAGGAATTGGTGTATTCTAGGATTTCCCTTTACGGCTTATTAATTTATTTGCTAATTGACATTATCTTTTATGATGATTGGTTGATTTTCACAAGATCCTTAATAAAACTTTAGTATTTAAGCCCCTTTAAGGCTTATTATTATTAATCTACTTTAACATTATCTTTCATTTTAGTTGGCTGATTTTCGCAAGATTCTTTATAGAAGTTTAGTATTTAAGGTAAATTCTTTAACTATTTTTTCGGATTTGGTATATTATACGATTTAATTAAGGTTTTTATTGTCTTTGATGATCGCTAGTTGTCCATTTTTCTCTTTTTGTAAAAGTTTTGTTAGTAATTAAAGCCCTTTCGCGGTTTATTCTATGTTTTCACTTTAAGGCTTATTGTTTTATTTTAATTAGCATTATATTTCATGATCCCCGTTGATTTAATAAGGTTCTTTATACAGTTCGCGAAAAAAGTATAAGGACAAGCGAAAACCCGCCAAATCTAGAAATCTTTTAGACGGAAACGTATGCAAATTTCTTAGGGAAAAACATGATAAAATTAAGTTATTTTTCATGTAAATTAGTTAAACTTTCCAAAAATAGATAGGTATAAATTTATTTTGTGAATTTTAAACCCATATGATCTTGGGAAAAAGTATAAGGACAGTTGATTTTTCATCTAAAATTATAGTAAAATTTCATATTTGAAAGCATAAAATGACCATTTCAAATATATTTATTTATATTCATATAATTTTAATGACCATATCATATATAAAGACTGGGTTTCTAAACGAAATTCACACTTGCCTCATTTCTGCACGATGCCAAAAGGAACTCACCTTTCTGACCTCGAAAAGGGAAAATTCTTGCTTTTAGAGAATCTGGATTGAGTGGTCACGAAGTTTCAAAAAAAAACATTCAAAAAGATCTGAAACTAAGTTATAATTTTCTAAAAGAATTTGAAATGTATGGAATGAATAAACTAACAGGAAGACCAGAAATTCTAACGCATCGACAAAAAAAAAACATTTCTATCGGTCCAAAATGGAATGATGTAACCTTTTCAGACAAAAGAAATTCAACCTTGATGGGCCAGACGGTTGTCCCTATTTTTGGTATAATCTGCGTAAAACCAACGAAGTTTTTTCCAAACGTCAATACGGTGGGGGCACTTTTGCAGCAAACGGAACCACTCCAATAGTCTTTATCAACTACAAAATGAACTCTGACAAATATGTTGATATGTTCGGTGAAAATTTGTTACCTGAGGCCCCACTAATGACTTCAGGTGACTATTTTTTCCAACAGGATAATGCTTCCATGCACGTTTCTAAGAGTGCAAAACTCTTGTTTGAAGCCAATTCAGTAAATTTACTTGATTGGCTGGCGAGGAGTCCAGATATGAATCCTGTAGAAAATTTATTTGGCCTTCTAGCCTGAGAAGTTTATAGAAATGGCACACAATATCAGTGTAAACCGGATCTTGTGTTAGCCATTAAATAAGCTTGGAATAACATTACCATAGACACTTTAAAAGAATTTTCAGCATCGATGACTTCCCAGCTTATTCAAGTAATTGAAAACAAAGATTGTTTTCTTGATTATTAAGAGAAATCATATGTAATTTAGAATATGTCCTTATACTTTTTCTATATTTCTTTCGTGATAATTTTTATGAGGTCAACTTTTGTAAGTTTCATATTTGTTGTTTTATGTTTTGTAGATGTTATTGTAAAATGTGATATTATAGCTCATAAATATCAAAAAGTTCATTTTGATAAAATGAAAACGAAATATATTTTCATTCAATTATACGTTGTCCCTATACTGTTTTCGCGCACAGTGTAAATTTCGTTAGTAATTAGTCTTTCTCGATGTATTCTAGGATTTAGTCGTTTTTTGTTTGTTTTTTTTTAATTAAATTCCTTATTCCTTTAAAGCTTATTAATTTGTTATTTCACCTTTCATGAGCGCAGGACGTTTTAAACGTTTCTTTTTTAAAAGAAGCGTATTTGCGGGTTTTGCTTATTCCTAGATCATCTTACCTGTATCAAGAGCGCAGCAGCTGTGGTTCCTCTGAGACATCTAAACATTTTTCTCGTAGTTCCGTTTACTGTGCGTTTCAATTTTTAAGGTCGTGAGATACTATGTATCTTCGCACCATTTTTTCTCAGGGCAAATATTTTCTTTTGTACACAGAATATCCCTGCATTTTATGGTTTACTAGCCCTTTTTTTATATTCTAAACTTTTTCTTAGAGGAATTTAGTTTCCTTTTAGGAACCGTGGGATATTCGCACCTATTTCTTCGCAAAGGATTGGCATTTTTTCTTAGGTAGATATACACAAATATCCCCCTACATTTTACCAATCATAAAACTCTTAAGTTTTTACAGCGTCCGCTTGATAAAAATCGACGTGGTTTTTATATATCCTAGATTTGGTTTCTTTTTAATGTCTCTGCCAAGGCCCCATCAGATAAACTGCTCTTCTTTGATTTTGAAACACAGCAGAACATAGGGGAGCATAAAGTGAACTTTGTGATGGCAATGTATGCCGATGGCAGTGAAGAGTTAATGCTTGTGAAGATTTCTGTAAATTTGTGTTTTCCCCAGCCCATAAAGGCTTTACTGCGATGGCCCACAATCTCCAAGCGTTTGACGGAAAGTTTGTATTAGACCAGCTTCTTAATCAAGGCATAACACCTGTCATTCTCAATGGTTCTAAATTAAAGCAAATACGCTTTCTTTTGGAAAAAATTACACTGGTCGATTCTTTTAATTTTCTTCTTATGGCTTTATGTAAATTACCCAAAAGTTTGAATTTTCCGAATTTGGCTAAAGGCCATTTCCCTCATATGTTCAATACCCCCAAAAATCAAAATTATGTTGGACCTTTACCGGATACTTATTACTACAGCCCAGACTTTATGTCCCCTTCGCGTCGACAGTCCTTCCTGGAATGGCATAGCCAACACCGTGAAGAAGTCTGATTTTCAAACGGAAATTCTAAAATATGGTTGGCAAGTTTTTCCCTTCAATATTTTTTTTTTGTCCTAATATTAATGTAGAATGACTGTTTTTATAGTGTTACTACTATTATTTATAATTAGTGATATTTAAAAAAAAACCTTTTATTGCACGTTTTCATAGATCTGATGTGGACATTTTGCGCCGGTGGCTGTTTGAGATTCAAGGAGGACTTCCTAGCAGTCACAGGAACAGACCCGTATCAAACATTACAATCGCTAGCGCCTGTATGGCCACTTTCCGCAGTAAATTTTTACAGCCAAATACTATCGGCATGATTCCAGTCCACGGCTACGTGAACAGGACAAACTACAGCGCTTCGTCCATTCACTGGTTGGATTGGATGAGCAAGCAGGAAGGCATTGCCATTAAGCACGCATTAAACGGTCTCGGAGTGAAGACCACCCATGGTGTATCAGTCGATGGCTTCTGTGATCAAACTAACACCGTCTATCAATTCCAAAGTATGTTTTATCTTAGATAATAATAAAGAACTATTTTTTTTTAATATCATTCGGTAGGTTCCTCCATTTTTTTTTTCTAAGGATGTTTTCACCATGGGTGTATTTCCTGCTATCCAGACCAAGATGCTGTAAATCCCCTTCATGAAAGATTTTTTTGGGAACTTGGAGCCCGAACTGAAATAACGTGCAAGAAGATCCGTGCCCTGGGTCATCGAGATCTGGGAGCATGAATTTCAGAACATGTTGGCAGATTCTGTCGAGTTGAAAGAATTTGTTTCCTCCCATGAAGTGGTTTCTAGGCTTGTTCCACGTGATGCTTTCTTCGTGGGACGGACCAATGCTTTAAAGTTATATTATGAGGATGTTGCCAACTGCATAGACTTCACATTTCTTTACCTTTTTATAAATAAACGATCTAGGCATGTATAATCATTTTTTTTTATTATTCCGCCTGTATACGAAGTAATGTATCATCCATAATATTTGTTTATTTATAGATACCCTATAGGCCATCACGAAATCATTACGGAGGGATTCACATCATTGGAGAATTATTTCGGGCTCGTAAAGTATGCCGTTCTTCCACCAAGAGGCCTCTACATCCCGGTGATACAGTATCGATCACAAGGAAAGCTAACCTTCCCCCTTATGCCGAACTTGTGTTGAGACCCGATAGCAGACAGTGTAGAGACACAGGACAGGAACGAACGTTACTGGGAACATGTGTCAGCGAGGAATCAAAAGTCGCCGTTAAAAAATGGATACGAGATCCTTAAATATCACTGAATAACGAACTCACTTGAACGAACAAAGAAGCTTCCTCTACAGCTACCTGGAAATCAGCACTGTCCGTAGGAGAAATGAGGCAGAAAGATGATTTGCTTCTGATTAATTTTATCTTGACGTCTACCAGATTCAGTAGCATTCTATTTTGATAAAAGAAATCACAATGGAGATTCCCTATCAAATCGAAAACAGGACTATTCCTGGAGAGGTGACGTTTTCTCAAACCGACGTTTCTCGAAATCTCCGTCGTTGGATTGGTTTCGTCAAGGGAACCGGCCGTGTCTTCGTAGAATCCTTCGGCAGTGAGCAATATTTTCTTAGCGTCTTCCCCAAAATTCAATAGAGTCTCGATATACGCACTATAGGGATAGGTATTGGACGAGGTTGAAATTCAGCGATCGTTTAAACTGACGTCCACCCGAGAGAATGACGAATGCAAGAATAGGTTTGTAGGTGTAACGATGTCCGCATCCGTTAAATCAGATCCATCACCATTTACGATCTTCACTTTCAAATAGAGCTGAGTTGCCGAGAGGTCCCTATAATCATCACCGCTGCCCGAAATGTTAAATTCTATGGGCCCTCCATCGCGAATGTTCGAAAAAAGGTGAAACTCTTTCCATTTTCCACTCCCTATGCAAACTTGGGTAAGGTGGACGGCAAACAAGTCCAGTTCAGATTTGGTACAGGTCGCGGAGTCTTGTCGAATTAAAGACATTACGAACTAAAAATATCGCGTGTCACCACCTTTCTGACTTTGAAGCTAATGACACGTTTAGCTGGTTTCCTCTTTCTTTTATCAAGAGCTTTTTACCGTTTCCAACCACGTTTTTCACATTGGCTGAAACCTCATCGACCAGTATAGAACCTGCTTCCTTGGCTCTTAGGGTTGCCTCCGTCTTCAAATCTTGTCCCTGTATGACGTAACTGGCAAAATCGATGCCACTACATAGAGCCTGCTTTCCTAGAGCCTTTACACCGTTCTTAAATAAAGGTATGACACCTTATCATGGAACGAAAAAAACCGCCGAAGTCCATGACCGTGTTGTAGGGGTGCGCCTCGATAATAAAGACCGGAATCGGACCTGGTTGACGTAATGATCTTCAAAAGAACTTGTACAACACTGATGAGATTTATACACTTTTTTATTCTTACAGCTGCTTCAAATGTAGTAGTAATGTAGTTTTAACCAAGTTTCCCCTCTCTCGAATGGCAATAGTTGACTTTTATTCGTTCTTATAACGATCTCTATCGTTTGAAAATTCTTGCGTATTAAAAAGGTACGTAGCGAGGCCTATCGTGCGAAGTAAACACCATCTACACATGCTGACCTTCGACCATTACAAATTCCGACTTTCCTTGGCAATACCTTTTCCGTGTGTAAACTCAAACGTATTTGCTCCTTCGACGATGTTAAACAAGGCGTGCAGATAAATAATCTCACTAAGTTCCACCTCCCACTCGCCTTTCAGATCGATGGGTTTCGGCAATCTCACGAAAAAATTATTCAATTTGTTTTCCTGGTGATAGGACAGACTGCTGTCGCTGGGTTGTGTTAGGTAGAAGCTCATCTAGCAAACTGAATGTTTTCGAAACACCGACTTATATTTTATACATATCCGAGGCATGTATCCAAGTGTTAAACTTTTTGTGGTAGCCTTTAAAACTAACAAAATATTCCATCTTTCGACGCCGCAGACGCTTTCGAAATATTTTATCCACGGGGTGATTTTGAATCGCTTTAATTTTTTGCAATTCTGGAGTATAGAACGTTCCCTTGATGGGCAAATTTTTTATCCTAGAAACGAGGGGGACTTTGGGTATACGTCCTGATATCGCAAATACTTCCTCCGACCAATTAGATTCGTGACCCTTCTGAAATAACTTTCTTGGAAACCCTGACCGTGTTTCCTATTTCAAACTCATAAATGGGAGGTTTGTTGGAAACCAGGACGATGTCGCCGTACAACGTATTCCACACTTGCTTCTGATTTTGAATAGATACATCTGAGGGAACCGTGCCGATAGAACGATGGAAAGAATTATTATAACTATGCATTCACTTGTCCAGAACGTCCACGTAATTATAAGTGTTAAATGCCGTGAAATATTTCCACATCTTCGTTTTCAAGGTGCGATTGAATCGTTCGACGATCGAGGCTTTCGTCTCGTTACGGGTGGTGAAAACATGCACCTTATTGGACTTTAAAAACTTTTGAAAACACGAAAAAATAAACTCCTTCCCTAAATCCGTCTGAAGAGTTCCCGGGACGTGCTCCTGATCAAAAATTTTCTGAAAAGCACTTATAACGGCCGATCCGGTTTTCTGTTTCAGGGGAACAGCCCATGCGAACTTGGAAAAAACATCTATGCAGGTCAACAGGTACTTGAAATTCTCATTATGTTTGGAAACGTTCGTCATGTCCACTAAATCCGCCTGCCACTGTTCATAAATTCCACCTACGATAACTCGATTTGTTTCGAATTTCCTACGAATGGGCTTGTGGAGCGTGTACGCTCTCTGTCCCTGCAACCAGTTTTGAATTTTTTTTTTTTCTTGGGACTTTTTTTTTTTGAACAGCACGGTATAACGCATCGACACCAAAACTTTCTAGAAGTTCGGGAATCTGATACGTCGGAATCAGTGCTTCTTCGGTCATTACAACAATTAATCTCGTCAACAGAAAACGAAAAATTCAAATTCATTTGGACAATTCAATACCAGAAACAATATAAAAAGAAAGACCCATGAATTTATAAAAAAAACCTGGGCAAAAATCTGCTAGGTGGAACTCATCTATCAATTAAATCACCAAATCCCCCAAAAAAAGTACTAGCTACCTGAATACACCGAGAGAAGTAATATTTCAATTACTAACAAAAATGTTTATAAAAAGAGAAAAATGAACTGATCAAAGATAATAAAAATCTTAATTAAATCATAGAATACATCAATTCCTAAAAAAAAAAACCATTAAATATTGACCGAACTCGGCTAGAGGAACAGGAGTATAGGTATTAAAAGTATAACGAGTCAAGTGAGCAACGGAAATTGTTCTTAAACGGTAATCCGCGACCTTATAATTATTTCACATACTTTTCACAAGTGTTGTAAAAGTGAGTTGTTACAAGTGTAGTCAAAACAATGAAAAAAATTGTGATAAAAGTGAAAACTTCAACCAGAACCATTAATTGTAAGTAACTCCACTTTCCTCCACTCCTCCCAGATCCACTTTTGATCAATTTTTATATATTGGTTTCTACTCCATCAACAATATTAACAATAATATTACCCAATACTGATAACCCCTAGTAACTAAACATTTAGAAGTTTAGGACATAGTAAAAAAAACTGCGTGTGTCTTATACAAAGATGATCCGTTTTTATACGAATCAAATTCATTAATATTTTGAAAAAATATTTAGAGTGCATAATTAAATATTAGTACATTTCTTAATGAAAATTTATAAATTATGAAAATCAAAGTTATTTTTAATACTAATTTTAACAGATAAATTGTATGCGGTACATCTTACACAAATATAACTTTCACACAAAAATGCATTTTACCAAGATGTATATATAAAACTTTCACAGTATACTTTGTTAGTCCTATCCGGAAATGTTATAAAATTTATTGAAAATTACTTTTTTTGGTGAGTGTGATAATGCAAGAGTCATCCCCTCTATGCTTCACATATAAATTTCACTTACCCTATAATATGCAAATATTGCGGTAAGTACTAATTACTAACTGTGAATAGGGTAATCCATCTAAACATTGGTCCCCCCCCAGCCCAAAGAAAGCAGGGAATATTGAAAAAAAAAAATTTAAAACATCCCTTTCGTATTTTCTTATTACATTCTGATTTATTAAAATCAAGCGGGAGTTTAACTGAACAAAGCATACAAAATACTGACGCGGTTACATGATTGATTAGCTGGAAATTTTTACGGAAGAAACACGCCCGCCTTCCTCAGAACGAAGACGCGAATGAAAAGAGAAAAAAATTCCATTCGCGTATTGTTCTGAAAGCAGACTTGTTTCGGTGGAAACATTTGGAAACCAATTAATCATGTTAACTCCATTAGTTGTGTGTATTTTGTTCCATTATTTTTTCTTTAGCGCAGTATATGGCTATTTTGCTTACAAGCGTGAATTTGGTTTATGTGTCTTATGGCGCAAGTGCAGTTGAGGTCACCTTGCTCCAATTAAAAGCGAGGGGATACGGAATCGAACTTTTATCCATATCAACGCAGCAACAGAACATTAAAACTTAGTACGATCGATGATGGGAAATGCCTCTCAATAACACAAGAAACAAATTTATTGCAGTGATGTATGCTGTACAATTCGCTAACGTACATGGTATGCATAAGACAATGTACGGTCAAAATCGCAAAGGTACACTGACGCGGCAATGTTTCATGCAGTACAGTGAATTATGATCGGCAATAGGGTTTGTGCATTTAACCTTAGAAAAGTAGGGTTGAATGCAGTGGCGTTGGAAAGGGAGCTTTGAGGGTTCAAGTCCCCCCATTGAATAACAAAGCGCGCTATTCTTAACGCGTTACTTGAGGCCCCCCAAATAATTTTGAATTGCGACGCCTCTGGTTGAACGGTACAGGAAGTTGTTATAAGGCGCCAAGAAGTGAGAAATACTCATACCCACCGTTCTAGAGTTAAGCAGACTTCTTTAAAATGCTATGTGTACCGCATTTTGCCGCTAAATTTTTATAGTTCTTTGTCTATAGTTCGTTCACGAAAAGTAGTCCGATGGTACCGTTAGAAATAACGGGAGCTGACGTCACAAACGGCCTAGCCGATTACAGCAGACAGTCATTTCAGACCTGGTTTTTGGAGAAGATAAACCTTCACTAAAAACCAGTTCTAAAATTACGTCCTCCCTCTGCTATAATTGGATAGGCCGTTTGTGACGTCAGCTCCCGTTATTTCTAACGGTACCATCGGACTACTTTTCGTGAACGAACTATACGTGTAACTTACGTATATTTTAATAATCATACAGCCATTGATGTACGCAGGGGGTGATTTCAGTTGCAACACTTCCCCATTGCAATAAAATTTTGTATATTTTACAGGAATATGTGATTGTAGCTCCGTACCTCCCATTTAGCTTCCATAACCCCCCACGAACTTTCTGCGTACGCCTATGCATAGAGCATCATTACCGTATTCAAATGCGACAAGTACGGTAAAAGTTAAAATTTGATTTTAAAATCAACTTAAAATTTAAACAGGTAAGTTTTCCTACCTGTCATGATAAATGGGCATAAACTTAAAAATGCTTAACGGGCAAGGATGTTTCCTAGTCTGCAACTCCTTGCGAATGATCCTACGGCTCAAGGATAGCAAAGGATGTGCTGGGCCGAAACAGTTTTTCCCAGAAATCCTAGCTTCTTAAATCCCAGGGAACCATTCCCCGGACAATTATTGGTTCGGTTAATCGGTAAGATTTATTTACTATTATTTTGTTGGCATCGTCTGGAGCTGAATTGTGGTTAACACAAGACGTTCAGTGAACGCGTTACCACGGCAGAGCTACTCAAAAATCGCAGCAAATGGCTTTTTATAATTACTCAAACCATATAACTCCACGTTTTCATTGAAAAAAAAAAAATATTGCTGAAGTTTATTCGAATGCAAAATGCACCTCCTCTATACTGATCTCCATCAATAAAATGGGGAGTAATTTTTCAAAAATAAATATTTACCCCCATACTACCTCACTCCTTTCCCTAAATAAATCAAAAATGATTACATGTCACCCGTATATCGGATCTTGCAGTCGATCCGTTCAAAATGCAAAATTGATGGCTATAGTAACAAGCTCGCTAGAAATTCATAACACCGCTCAAATATGATGGATTATATTTGTGGGTTTCCCCGAATACTTTATGAATATTTATCCACCGAACGTTGTTTCTTTCGAACGTTTCATCTATCCAAAAACGCTTTTTGCGTGTGGTTTCCAGAATAGGATTGAGGTTTAAGGTGATTGTAGCCCCCTCGCTTGCAAGCTGATTGATTGATGGTTTTACGGCTCAAAGATTACAATGGCCATGCTGGGCCGGGACCTACAGTTTTCCGAGGAATCCGAACCTCTTAAGGCCTAGGGAACCAAACCCCGGACTACAGTGAGCAGTGAGATCTTTTATGAGATCTCTGAGTAAGCGTTCTTTTTGCATTGTTGGGAGTCGAACCCGTTACTACACTGTGCCACCGCAGGGCCTTGCAAGCTGAAATTACACTTGTATTAAATTATGACGTATTGTAACTGCACACTAGAATTCTGAGAAACAGCCATTAAAAATATATATAATTAAACAAGTTGAAAGCAAATATTTCGAAACTATCGCAGCTTCAGTGCGAAATGGTTGAACTCATAACGCGTTAAATGAATTCCACGACCTATCTGCAGAATATGTAACCAGGGGTGGGGGACTGGACCGGTGCGCCCTCATGGGCTATAGGACTTGCGTCCTCAGATAATCCAAGGTATTCGCCCTTCGATAATCCAAGTTATGCGCCCTTTGAGGGGACCGAGTTTGCCCCTGTATGTGAAGCTTAAATAATATTCCAAAATTTCAACCATTTCGCACGGAAGATGAAGCTGCGATAGTTTCTAAACATTTGCTTTCAACTTGTTTAATAACATATTTCTTAATGGCTATTTCTCAGAATTCTAATATATGTATTTCTAATACCAGTCGTTAGGTAAATTTATTTCGCATTAAATATTGTAATTGGTGTCCCGCATTATAATTTTCTAGCTATAACCACTTCTAGCAAATGCACAATGTGGCCCGGCAATGGTTCTCAATAGCGGCCACTGGGGCCACAAGCACAAAGCGATTAATCCATGTTATGATCTTCATTATGTCACAAAAACGCACGCCTATGACAGTTTTTAATTTACGGAATCCCTATTAATGACATAAGCACACAGAAAAATGCGGAGGAAAACCCATTATAGATTTTAAGATACATTAAGATTTTTATACGATTATTTTTAAAGGAAACCCCGGTCGATCTTAAAAATAAAAAATTTTACAGCAGTAACTCTGGTGAACTCGCCCCCGTTACAAACATATGGACTAACCATATTTTTAACACAAAAGTCTACATGTCATCTAATTTTACCTTTCCCTATACATACATAAAATACAAATTCTTAATATATAAACACACATATATATATATGGGGGGCCCATATGAGTCCTGGGGCGCGAGAAAAATTATTACCTCCTTCTCAAGGCTGTCAAACATTTTAATGAATGTACAAGATACTAAAATGCTACAAAAATAATTGATACTGCTTGACAATTAGTAATGTACTAAAAAGTACCTTATTTTAAAATGTGACTGTACATTTTTTTTTTTCAAAGTAAATGCATAGCAGAATCGGCAAATCGATTTTTGAACGGTTAGGGCAGCTCGAGCCCCTTCCCACACTTATATATGCGCCCATGTGTATATACATGTATATGAACTAACCATATTAGCGTCTATTCGCTTTTAATTATTTATCGTAATTAAATAATTAAAATAAATTTTAATTATGACAGCATATTTATAAGGAATAAATGGTAGAATATTCAGGGTTCGGGTCTTAAAAACAATATCGTATGCTCGAAAAAATCTCAAAAACAACATCCAGTAAACTGCTATTCCAAAAGTAAAGCCTAATTTTGTGGAAGCAGTTTATCGTTTGACGAAATCAAAACCTTCGCACACGTTTTATTATACCGCAAATTTGCACGAATAAGATTTTAAGGCCAGTTTCAGAGACCCCTTCCCCCCCAGGTCGTCTTGAAAAAATTGGGCTAACACAAAAGGGTCTTTCGGATCATTAATCAAAAAACTTTTGGAGGATACGAAAAAAAAAGCTATTGACATAAAAGAGTGTCGGAAAAAGATCGTTATGCAAAACAGACGGGGCATTTAAATTCTAGCGAGGAGGAAGCAATTTACAAAAGTTAAAAAAGGGGAGCGTTTCCGTTAAAATTGTTCGGGAGGGGGGCAAAAGAAACACACGAAAAGTTTTTTTTTAAAGGCGCTCTCCTTCTCTTCACAGTGAAGTATGTCAGTATCTAGAGTAAAACCATATCAAAATAATCATAAAACATTACGTTGGTATTCCCAAGTCCCTCGCCTCGAACTCCATAGGAATAACGTTATTTTGCTTTGGTGATAAAATTTCCAGCAATTCCCGTAATACGTAAAAATTGTAAATCATTACGTATTTTAATACGGGGTAACGCTTCCCGTACATGTTTCTATGGAATTTCTTCGGTTATATTGCCCTGCATTAAAATTACTGATTTTCTTGTTAAATTTGGTGAGCGTGGAATTTATACAATTCAGTTTTACGCTATTTAAATATTTGTTTCTTTGCTAACAGTGGCGCAGCAATTAAAGAATTATGGGGGAGCTTCGGCAGCTTCATAGAACGCGTGATACGGAGTTCGAGAAAATTGATATCCAATGAGGGGGGCCTTGGGGCCCTTTTTAGTCTTTTTTCCCAAAATAGAGAAGTTGGTGCTAATATTAGTACAACTATGCACGAACACAAAATGACATTTAAAAAATTTAATATTACGTATTAAAAATTAGAAATTTTTTATATATATACACATTTTAAAATATTTATAAAAAATTAAAATCTCATGTCGGGGATAGCAAATTGTGCATCGCGAGTTTCGGTCAATAGCATCGCGAGTCCCGACCTACGGCATCGCGACGTTGACTAGCACTTTATATGGTATGTTACACGAAAATATAACATTTGTACGTTTTTACATATTTGGGGGTTGTCAAATTCACGAGGTGCAGGGGTTGCGCATAAAAAAAAAAAATGAAAACGCATAGGTCACATGGCACCAAAATTTCGGTTGTCCATTGATTGTGGTTAAACTGGGTTCGACTGTACGTTGCATATTCAGCGTCTTACGGCTTCGCTACGGGTCATCCGGGACGGGACCGACAGCTTAACATAACTATGAACTACAAACACGTCTATGTCACCTGACTGAAAAAAAAACCCCGAAATATTTAAGAATTTTACGGCGCAAGGACAGCGAAGGTCACGCTACACCGGCACCTACAGTTTTTTGAGGAATCCGAACCTCTTATGGCCTCGGGAACCAACCCTCGAACTACAGTGAACAGTCAATTTTTGGGGGCTACCCTTGGAAGTCGAACCCGGGATAACTGCGAGCTAGCCGAATGCGCCACCACAAGATCCAAGGAATACTTATATACCTAAAACCGTCTTAAACCGCAAGTCCATAAAACGAGTCTCTTGTATCAAAGACCATTCCAAAAATTATTTCGAATGAGACGGTGTGTCGGTGACGGAGAGACGTACGAAACTCTGCGCGTGACTAAATATGGAAAAAAACCCCTTGTTCTTACATTACGGACATATCTAAGGTCGCCTCCTCTTCTTGACATCCTGGTTGCCCTTATGGGTGGGCGGGGACCTTATCTGCGCCACTGACAGATGTATCCCTCCCTCCACTCCAATATGGTTTCCCGATTATCGTGGAATTCCCGCGTATCTGTTTTCTCGGTACTATGCACTGTATTCTGACCATTCATACGAGACCGCTACTGCAGGGTTTCCAAAACTTTTCAGACTGGGGACTTTTTTTTTTTTGTATACATTTTTCCGCCCCAATACGCACAGACAAAGTAGGGTTTACAAGTAATTATAACAAACCTCCGAGCAAAAAAAGAAAACAGATACCATATAAAATAAAAACAATAAATCGCTTAAAAAAAAGTATTGAAAATGTTATTTTTTTTATTTGTTTAATTTTTATATAGTTTTCTCTGACTACGGATAATACATAACCATAATAAAATGAGGTAATTTTTCACATGTTAACATAAAGGGTGAAATTGTCTGCGCCACCACATGACATCTGTATCACGAGGAAAAGAAATCAATTTTACTCTTAAATCTGGCTCAAATCTATTTCGATACTTCGTTTTTTGTTTTTTTTTGAGAAACCCAATGTAGAGAATCCCGTTTTGCACTTACACGTCGTATCAAAGGGTATTAAAAATTGAATTGCCTTCTTAAATCTGGATATTCTTGACAACTTAACATTATTAGGGAAACGGTTTCAAATTTTTGTTTCAGAACAGCATCGCATGAAATTTCAATAAGGGACTCCACTTCTAGTTGGTTTAATTGTAATATGTGGACTGAACGTTGATTGGATCACTTAGTTCTTTTTAACCACTTATCCATATCGAAAGTGAAAGGGTACTTCCTGATAAACAAATTAGAAAAATATTTTGATGTAATAATAGAATCTTAACACAAAATCACAAACCGATCTCAAATTGACGCTATTTACTAAAGGGTATATGCCAGGTTCTGGTCCCACCTGTTGCCAAAGATAGTTTGCGGAAAGTGTTCAGAAATTCGCTCACAACGAGGTGTTGGGCCAACGATGTCCCCGTGGATAATGTTCCTTTTTTCCCCGCATGGACATCTTCCTCTTCGAAATGGATAATTCACATATTTTCGGGATTGGATTTTGATATTTTTGGTTTTATGGAACAATTATTGTAAAATTTTCTGAGGACCGGTACTTCCCTAGGGATTCGGTACCCGTCGGCATATTAGAAAACCATGGGCTACTGGATATTGAAGTGTGCGCAATGGCGGCTTAAATGGACCATCGAACCATTATTTATAAACCCCTAAACTAATCTACAGCCGAACCACAATGAATTCAGACACCGTCACATTGCGTGATTTTGTTTCATTCACGTATACGCTCTAAATTAGTGAAATTTCCAATATTGGCCGCGCAAGGAAAACTTGCGCAAGTTTTTCGTTTTATGGCGCAAGGATACACTGCACCATTACCAACAATTTACCGAATAATCCGGCCCTCGGTCTCCTAGGAAACCAAGCCCAGGAATACGAATTGGGTTAAAAAAAATTCAGGAACCTCAGAGGAAAGAGTGCAGCTTGTGTTCTTCGCGATTCACTTCCTAAAACTATAGCGCTTTTAGCAGAAGTACCGATATAGGTCTTCCCCTTTTTACGTCTCGAGACGGATGGTTGGTCGTATTTTTATGGCGCAAGGACAAGGGTCATTCATCGCCGTCTTGAGACGGAACTACGATACGTCTAAAGAGGGTCCAACGGCTTCACGCGATTTTCGGACAACTTTACACACAAGAAAGATTTTACTAATAGTCTAACCCAGCATTAGCTGTCTCAAACTCTGAATATTCGAAATTCTGAATTTTTTTTTTTTAAATATCAGTTTTAATTAAATACGTTTTGTGGGGGGGGAAAAAAAAAAAAGTAAATCGTATTTTCCAATTAGCCTTCAATGAACTATTTTTAATATTTTTGAGACGTTTAAAATTTGTAAGTGCTGGTTCTTATAGATGGGGGGGACGGGTCCGGCCCTCCCCTCTGGAATAGTGTGTTATAATAGAATACAAGACGTGAAGCTGATAAGAGCATGGCCGCCCATAAGAGTACTTCTGGAAGGAGGGGCTGAGAAATTAAAGAGTACTTCTAGGTGGGATGGGGGGGATGAGAAAAATTACCTTCTTAAAGTTGTCGAGAATTCCAGCGAATGTACAAGATACCAAAACGCTACGAAAATAATTGATACTGTTTGACAATTAGTAATGAGCTAAAAAGTACCTTATTTTAAAATGTGATTGAAATTTTTTTTAAAATAAACGCATAGCAGTATCGGGCAAATCAAACGTTTGAGTGGCTGGGGGGCTCTAGCCCTTCCCTTCCCAGTGGCACCGCAGATGATAGACATTCAATATTTTAAAAAAGATGAAATTTAAATGGTAAGAGCTTCAGGTCGAACTGGGCAGGGGTAAATTCACAAAAGGTTTTCAACATCCGCGAAATATTCCATCAAATGGGACCATTTGTTAAAATCGTGGAAACGCTTTATAACGAATTTATTAACTTTAATATAAACCCCATGCATCTAAACATGTTGTCCAAGAGAGTCTATAAATAGACACAAGCGAGACACTAACAATATGGAGCCAGTCTGGCACCTGGAGAAGCGACGACCACACCCAAAATTTGGAATCGTCGAAATGGACTATTCCTGTTTCGTTTTTGTTTTTTTTAATTTTTTTTTTAAATTTTCATTGTTGTGACGTCAGATTTTTTTCGGCTCTGCCTAATCCTATAATACTTATATCGAATGTAATTTTTAGTTTCAGGAAATTAAAAGAAATGAAAAAACTGAAATGAAACGTTACGTTGAGAAAAATCTTCGGACATAGAAATAAAAATTTTACCGAAATTTCAAATTATATATTTTGCACTTAAGGCAAAGTATAGATTACCGATCTTAAGGCGGATTTACAAATACTCCTACTTTGAAAAAAATGCACCCTAAAAGGTTTGTTTTTTTTTGTTTGTTTTTTTTCATTTTATTTTTTGGTAAGGCATGGAACTTATTTTCGAGAATGTTAGGTCAATAGCAAATAGAAGAGTATTTGAGTGTGTTTTAAAAAAAACGTAGAAAATTTGAAAATCTACTTCCAATTTTAATCCGTTAATTAACACTTTATCCTTTAAAAAAACCAAGGTATTCTCTTCAATGGTTATTGCTTATTCGCTAGCATTAACATTCGTTCGTTATATAACTTTTTTTTTTTCAAATCACGAACTTTAAAATTTTAAGTAAATTACGAAAGGATCATGTAAACATTTTACAATTTCAGGAAATAGTTCCTCCGAATGCACTTAACGAGCGTTAAGGTGCTTAGCATCACAGGAACCGATGGACGGAAATTTTGAATTTTTTCACAAAATTTTAATTTTAAAAAAAAATCTCACCTTTATTGAGTCTCTGTAGGATGATTTGCTTGTGGTCTTCGGACACCGGCTCACCGATGACCGCTAGCAGGTAGCAACCTGTGGACACAGCCATGGCTGCACAATTTGCTTCCTCTGATTTCGAAAAGAAAAATTCCCAACTGCCGAAAAGACTTTAAGCAATGAAGGATAAAACTGCGGACGTCAACAATCTCTCTGAACCAATATACCTCAGCGACGGTCGAAGTCAGAATGAGCGTTCGCCGTCTCTACGCTAAAGAGAGCTCCCCTCATCCCTGGATACTGCGCATGCGCAATACCAACACTCACTGCGGCACTGAGCACGTGACCGACAATTCGAGGGACCGTTTCCACATTAAAATCCGTTTATTTAAAGATGGGGTTCTGATTGGCGCGATGGATTTTTTTTTTCCGCCACGTTTTTGCATCGCATTATACCGATTTCCCCTTGGTTACTGTTTGTATCCTGTTTAAGGCTCTGTCACCTAACATTGTGTTGGATGTACAACGCTTGTTACGCAATCATATACTTATTTAATTATTAAATTTGAATTTTGATGTTTAATCTGCGAATTTATATTTAATATTAGTCTATGACCGACGATAAGAAATCTCTTATAAAAATGCTAACGTTGTTTTGTGAATGTATTAAAAGAAAATAGACAAATTCATTTTAGGTGCCCAGTTTTCACTGAGATACGAAAATGCATGCTTATTTATTATTTATTTTTTTATTAATTGAAGGTGCATAAATTATATTTTTTTTAATTATTTGCTTCTTAATAAGATTGAAGACATTAATGAGTTTCCAACGTCTTAAAGTTCGACTGAGGAAATATGTACAAGACCCCTGGATTTCTAAATCATGGAAGATATTCCATTTCTGGACCTCCTCGTAACTTATTGCTCCTCCCATCATGGCGGCCTCTAGCAACTGTTCCCTAGCTTAGCTTTCCCGGGGTGGTCATTTTTCACGGCCGGCCCTTTACCCATTGGTGAATACGAGTCGTTTCTCCCCAAAACTTTGGCGATATTTGCTTATTTTATATTTTTTTTAATGTCATACTTGGCGTGATAAATGCTCGGGGTGTGCACACCTGTCCAACTGTCCATCACGAAAATCTGTTCCGTATCTAATATTATTTTGAGATTATTACACTGCTCCTAGTTTATTACGCCGACTTGAATTTATTACATTGCATTACATGAGTTCTTGCCGAATTTTCTACTATGCAAAACATTATAGATCCCGCCATGTAATTTGTGATTGCCTCATACACACAGCCAAGGCCGTGTTTAGGGGGTGCGAGCTGAGCGACCTCCCAGGGCCGCTAAAATTTAGGGCAGCCAAAATGTGTAGTGCAAATACCAAGAAATCAGTTTTTAGCGGCCCCATATACTTTCGACAGAGTATTTGGTCAAAAGGCCTTTTGCGTGTAATATTATACTTCTCATAATGCAGCTTCTAAATGGTGATGATGATTGGCGCAGTATAGCCCAGATGCTCTTGCGCCATAAAAAAGCCAAACAAACAAACAAACAAATGGTGGTCAAAATAAATACACGTTATTAGTCAAATGTGTTAGCATCAGGAGCCTATGTACATTATCATGTTTATTGTGGTGGCCATATTACCACTGTGAAGACTCCAGGTTTCCGCTACTGCACAAAAAGCTAGAAAAATTACTTTGTAAGTTCTAATAGTATAGAAAAGGCGGCTTTGTTCTTTAAGTTAGCTTTTCATTAATTCGTTATAATTATAATAATTAAGGTAATAATAAATTACAATGATTAGTATTTTAATTAATTTTTATCCCCTATTTTTAATTTAACTAAATTATCTCCCCCTCTATCTTCACCTACAGCGTTTAGACAAGTGAAGAACCTTATATTGTAATGTTAAACCCTGGTCAATCTTTTATCGTTGTGTTATGACAAAACATTTTAAGGGCCGCTAAACTCGCTTTGCCCAGGACCGCTAACACCATAAGCACGGCCTTATACACAGTTTTTACAGTTACAGTCGAATCCACATGTAGCATATATAGCTGCGGGACATCAAACTTAAAATATGTATATATATATATATATCCCATATTGTTAATGCGACCTCCAGTTCCCTTCCACCATTGGGGGAAAGGGAGGGGGGGGGGGTTCAAGCCCTTCCAGTTAAATATCAAAACACATTGCTTTCTTTAACACCAGGGCTGTCCTGAAGAAAATTATTGAGAGTATGCAGTGTTGTCTTAATTAAGGAGTATTGAAATTGCGGGGTTACTGGACTTGGTGACCTCACAGCGCCGAGCTGACTGTCATTTGACTGGTCGTCTATCGTCTATCCAAGCCCAGGGTGGCAGTTACCACTTTCATCAGTTTTTCATTCCTCTCCTAGCCGTACGCAGGATATTATTTTGAGGCTTGGGGGATTCACAGGAGTTTTCCTCATTTGTTTACATTCAAGTTTGTAAATGACTAGAAAAAAAAAGAAAAAGAAAGAAGGAAAGAAAGAAAGAAAAAAAAAGGGGGGGTTGAACTTTGTTGAAAGTTGCCCAAAAACCAGCAAATACAAAAACTTTCTTGAGACCTTGAGAGTATGCGGCGCGTACTCTGTATTTTTAAAATTTCTTGAGAGTACGCGGCGCACACAGCGCGTACCCCTTTGGGGGCAGCCCGGTTTAACACCAAATTACATGATCTTTTTCAATGCTGCTTAAATCCCCATAATTTTTGAATTCTTATGGCCCTGCCTCCCACCGATGTCAATTGGCCAAGGCAAATGTACGATTTTATTAATTCGTATTATTGCTTTCTCTGTAAAATCGATGGAAATAACGTTGGACTTTTTTTTTAGGCTTAACTCGTGCCCATCTTCTCTAACTGCAGTTAAAAGCTTTGTACCACGCCTTGGAGTTCTGAACGCTCCCTTGAGAAAATAATAGTTCATCAGAGCAAAGCTTAAAAAAAAAATTTGCGAAACGTTTCGTTAAGGCATTAAAAGCAATACACAATACATTAAAAGAAACACAAAGTTTTTAAAGCACATAAGCACCAATCAATTTAACGTCTCTTTTCCTAGTTGAAAAAAAAAACAAAACACAATAGGCACCGACGAGATTCGAACTCGTGATCTCCTGTTTACTAGACAGGCGCTTTAACCAACTAAGCCACGGCGCCGCGGGAATACTGCACATAAATATTTTTAAATATACGTAGTTGGGATCTAGATCCAGTTTGTTTACATGGAATTTTAAAATGATCTAAAAATAAAAATTGGAATTCTTAGCTTCATTGCTGGAAAGAACTCTCTCTTAACGCGAATAAATTGTAAGTTGGTAAAGTAATAAGTTGGTAATTCACATCTGTGTACCGATGCGTAGAGTTATTTGCCCTACTCCACATAAAGTTTGAATTAAATTAAAATTTTACATATGTTATAATATATAAATGTGCATGATGTGTACTTGCCCCCCACCCCAGGGCCCATAGCTAGGGGGTGGCGCGGAAGGCCAACGTCAAGAGCGCAGGCAAGGAAAGGCGTAAAATTAACCGAAATAATTCACAGGGGGAATATATCTGTGGCCAGAGAGCAAAATTTGGATTATTCTTCCAGGGGTACAAGCAGGGGCGGCTCGAGGTCAATTTTGAACCAGGGCGGCCTGGCTTTTCCGGCGAAAACAGGAGATTTTCACAGATGCACAGTGAGCCATATATCCTCTAAAAATGGCCATAAGTCTCGGAAAGAATTTCTCTAAAAATTTCTTTAAACTTGTCTCCTTTTGGAGATTTTATACTGTTGTCAATTAAAAAAACATGAACTTAACTTCAGTTTGGCGCCCTCATTCAAACGGGGCCTCGGACGGCTGCCCGAGTCGCCCGGCTCTTGGGCCGTCCCTGGGAACAAGGCCATCTAGCTTCGGTGATCCCCCCCCTCACCCCCAGTAATTTTGAAAACTCCACGTCGATGGCTGTACACATGCAAATATAAAATATTATACAGTTGAACCTTATTTAACAACGGTCTCAGATAACGACGTCCTTGGTTAACGACGAGTGTCTGTAAGAAATAAATCTCATGGTTAACGACACAGGCTGTGATTAACGACTCGTGATGATGATGATGTGAACCTCTAACCGATCGAAAAACCGGAATTTTGTGTGAGCTGATTTTTATAACTTATGTTGACTCATTTTTAAGAAATTGATGATTAAAAAGTAATAGGCCTGTGTAAATTTATTGTCCTTGGGAAATGTAAATTCGTATCTTCGTATTAAAGTGCATTTTGTAAATTTCAAAGTCACTTCGCTGTCATAATTTTTGAATTTACGCTGTTTTTTCCTTTATGACAGATATCATGGTAGTTGAAATATCTGCCACACACATAAATAACACGCTTTTCTAACCCCCATGTACATTGACCTCATAAGCAGTGGTATAATTCTAAAAAGAAATTTCATTTTTCTAAATCATTTGTTGTCTTATGACATCTCCAAATATGTAGCTGTTGTTAGTGTTATTGTATTTTTATGTCCCAAGACATCATGGTAGATTACGTCGACAGCTGAACGCGTCCTTCGAACCCCGAGATATTCACACATGACCAAGCTTAAGGGACAGTTCAAGTATTACGTAAGCACCTTGCGAAAGGGGGGGGGGATTGAAATGGCCAAAATATTGCTTACGTAATACTTGAACACTTCCTAACGGGAATTAAACACAGCTTTGCTATTTCAAAGTCAACGGTCCTGATCATAGGCGTACGCAGAAAGTTAGTAAAGGGGGTGTACAGAGCTACAAGGCCATATATTCATATGCATATACAAAAAAATTTCATCTCAGTGGGGGATTTACAACCCCCATTAACCCCCCCCCCTGCTTAAGCCAGTCCTGGCCATTGGGCCCCTGGGCGCGTGTATTGCACAAGCGCAAATATATATATATATATATATATATATATATACTATAATATAACATAAAAAATAGTAAATATTAATAGCAAACATAGTGTATAACACAGTTGAACCTTGCTAAGATGAACACCAGGGGGGAACAGAAAATCTGTTCGTATTAACAGTAATTCGTATTATCCGTAAATGATGGGGATGGTATTACGTTTTATCCCATCTCTGGTTACCATATATAGTTTTGCTATTACATATATGTTATCAATTCATTATTGCATTTTATCAGTATTTTATTATAGCATACACATTTTCTAACAAAAATCATAGTATATATGTACGCATAGGTATAGCCAGGCGGGAGGTTTTGGGGGTTGTAACCCCCATCGCAATTAAATTTTGTATATTTAACATAGGAATATATGAGTTGTAGCTCTGTAACCCCTCCCATTAAGCCTATAATCCTTCCCTTATAAACATTCTGCCTACGCCTATGTATGTACGTACTGTTAACGTAGTTTTGTGTACATATGTTTTATGTATATATATTATATTATATATATATATATATATGGGCCCTAGAATATGTTTTGCCAAGGGCCCCGCATTATCTAAGGACGGCCTGACTATATGAACATATTTTAGTTTAGTAAATATTTATTTGTTCCGGATTACATACTGTGCCAAGGAAATATTTTATATTGCACTAGTACACTTAAAAAATTCAGTAACTGCATATTGTTTTCACTTTCTGTCGGCATAATGTCTCCAAAATTCATAAAGTTTGTCCATTTATTTTTACACTTGACTACACAATAACTCTAAAAATACACAATAACTATAAAAATACACAATAACTCTAAAAATCGAATGAACAATGTATTACAAACAATTTGACTAACATTCAAATTTGGATTTACAGCTACTAATTTTACACAAATTTTCATATATATTCGATAATCAATTGGGGATACCATGATTAAAGGTAGCATTTATGCTACCTGACCAGCTTATGAACATCTCATGTTACAACGGCCTATATCGTCTAAACATTAATCAAGCAAATGAAATTACAATTCCATATTTAAAGAGTGTGAAGAGAGCATGTATTTTAATTTCTTTTTAAAACTATTGATTTTATTTTCACTTCTTAAATAATCAGGTATTTGGTTCCAAAGTTTAGGACCTAGTGCATTTATACTTTTTTGTAAATAATTGCACTTTGCAGCCCTAGGTTTAAGTTCATTTCCAAAATGTATATTGTAATTATGTTCATTGCAATCTAACCTTGCACAATATCGAAAATTTATTATTTTTTACCCTTTGAAACATGATCATAAGTATTCTATAAATGACGTTGTTTTTGAAAATAAGAATATTATAATAATAATTATTATTTGTATCTCTCAAAATTCGTATAAATCTTCTTTGTAGAATCTCAATTTTATTAATATTATATTTTGTTGTTAAACGCCAGACAGAAACACAATAGACCAGATGAACATTAATTAATGCTTGCTTGTTTTTTGGTTTTACGGCTCAAAGACTACAGTGGTCATGCTGCGCCGGGACCTACTGTTTTCCGAGGAATCCGAACCTCTTAAGGCCTAGGGAACCAAACCCCGGACTACAGTGAGCAGTGCGATCTTTATGAGATCTCTGAGTAAGCGTTCTTTTTGCACTGCTGGGAGTCGAACCCGGATTAGCGGCGCACTAGGAGAACGCGTTACCACACTGCGCCACCGCAGGGCATTAATTAATGCATTATATATTACTATTTTAACCCTTGTTATTAATTATTCAGATAAACTATTAATAAATCCTATACTTTTTACCAATTTTAGTACGGACATTACACACCTGATCATTCCATGATATATCACTCCGTATAATAACCTCCAAAAATTTATACCTGTTAACCATCTCTACAATATTGCCATTAATAATTATGCTATTAAATTTTCCATGTCACTTATTTTTCTAATAGCCATAGCTTTAGTTTTATTTAAATTCAAACTCAAAGTATTACAGATAAACCATTCAAAGTAATCATTCATTTTACAGTTAACTTCTAATATTAAATCATTTAAATTGTTTCCCGAAAAAAAGTATATTAGTATCATCAGCAAATAGAATTTTTTTATTATTCCTATTAATGTTTAAAAAATCATCCATATAAACAAGAAACAAAGTAGGTCCTAAAAAGGAACCCTGCGGCACTCCATACTGTGTACTTATTAAATTTAATAATGTTTTGTTAATCTGAACAAGTTGTTTTCTTCCCGAAAGGTAACTTATTAATTCATGAACATTACCTCTAAACTCATAGCTCCAAAGCTTCCCAAGTAAAATTTCTCGATCCAATGTATCAAATGCCTTTGAAATATCATAGAAAACTGCTATTATTTTATTATTTTTATCTAAAGTTTTATGGGTATAATCTATGACATGCAATAACGCCAATTCAGTATTTTTATTTTTCCTAAATTCAAACTGCATTTCATCCAAAATTGAATTTCTTACCATAAATTCATTAATTTTAGTAAATATTAATTTTTCAAATAACTTAGCACAAACATTCAAAATAGCAATTGGTCTATAATTATATTGTTTTTTGTACCTGATTTATAAATAGGTAATATTTTTGCCACTTTCATGCCCTCTGGAATTGCATTTTCTGCAATGCATCCCAGATAGCATAAAAACGTCCCGAGGACGTCCTCTGGACGTCCGGCGCGGACATCCCCAACGTCTCCAAGACATTCAGTGCACACTGTCGGACGTCCGTGGGACGTCCTGCAGTGATCCATGTGCATGCGTGAAGTACGTCCTTTGAGGGTCCTGAGGATGTCCGCGGAGAACATATTTCGGAGGATTTTAGGACAAAAACTGGAATTCCTTTTAGCATGTTTTAAGACTTGTTACTGCGGATTTTAGGACGAAATTTGGATTATTTAAGGATATTGTTTTGATATTTATACGATGTGTTACGGCAGTTTTTAGGACGAAATTTTGATTTATTATTAGGTCTTTTTAAGGCCATTTTTTGGATGTATTTAAGAAAATAGTTTGATTTCCTTTTAGGACGTCTAAAGACCTTTATCTTGATATTTTCAGGACGTGTTATGGCAGTATTTAGGACAAGGATTTATTTTTATGATGGTTTAGGGACATTTCGACCTCTTCAGGTCGTGTTACGGCTGTTCCTAGGAATAAAGTTGGATTTACTTCTAGGATATTTTCAGGACGTGTTACGGTAGTTATTGGGACAAAATTGGATTATTTAGGATGTTTTAGGGATATTATTTGAATCTTTCACGGCTGGTCATGGGACGAAAGTAGCACATTAACCCTAATTATTATCGTAGACATATAGGTTTCTTCAGACCACGTTTCTCCTGAATATATGTAAAACTATATTTCCATATATATGTGTGGTTAGAGTAATTAGTAAGTGAAAGTTCTTTTCGCTGTGTTTCACCACTTAATTTCATTGATAATATTTATAACAATGAACTTTTAAATTATTTACCTGAAGTTTGTTTGCCAAACATTTTTTAGTAAACCTATAATTTGCTCTCTTTCAGTCTGACAACTTCCTTCACATTTTCACCCTCCCCCTTAAGAGGCGGAATCATATTTACTATAAATTACTTGCATATAATCTCAAAAGAATCATATTTTTCATCAAAATCCACACTTCAGGGTTTGTAACATGTTAATGGAAAATGTAATACGTTAAATTTCACTTTTATTTCTCTTCCTATAATTTTGATATATATATGTAACACAAAGAAGTTATTTTGTAATATCTTTTAACTACGAACTATTTCCCTGATTACAAAAATATCGGGGGGCATAAAAACACAGCTAAATAAATAGTTTCATGTACTAACAATACGTACTCACAAACGTTCAAAATTTCACATATTCACAAACTAGCAAATTTGTCGGTTAAATTTTTTTTTGTAAATTAAATTTATATTTAAATTCCCTGATTAATTTCAACTCTTTGACAAATACCCTAATAATTCCGGGAATACCAAATTCCCTGATTTTTCCAATCTGTGGACACCTTATGCAACCATAACTCGTTTATAGAAACTTTCGCATCAACAAATCGTAATATTCAATCACTATACTTCACTTAAGCAATTGTCATCGTAATTCATCAATAAACCTTTGAATTCAAGTTAATTCGTAAAAGTAAAAACCAAATTCAAAAACTGATAAAAATTACCACAATTTAAATTCGTACAAACAAATCTTTTCTATTTTCAAGTATACCATCCAGACTTCAACAAGAAACCAGCCAGCACGCGGTAAGAATAAAATCTTCCAGCGTTGTACTGAGTAGGGCTGATAATTAATGTTTACTGAAACGGAACAGACTAATGCTGAAATTCTTTCATAAGAGCATAGACGTTATTGAGAAAATTTTAAATTTAACGAAAACTATAGATCATGTCACCCTCGTATCATCAACAAACGGCAGGAAAGAAATATACCTGTTTACCTCAAGAGGCATGAAGTAGTAAATTTCTGTTGCCACTCTAAATAAGAAAAAGTTGGGAAGTAGTAATTGCCAAGCAAATCGCGATGGCCCAGTGGTCAAGCTACTAACTTTGAAAAAAATGTGGTTTAACGAACAGGTTAAAAAACATTTATTTTCTTGCAAAGTCAACATATACGAGTTTATAAGTTTCGAGAGACAATACAAATAAAATAATATAAATAAGTAGTTAGAAAAATCGGAAACGCACTTTACTTTCTAGAAAAGAAGGCACTATGAAATATGTAATTGTTTTACTTCTAGACACTAATTTTACAAAGTGTCATTTTCAGCCTCTATTTATCTTAGTTCTTACATACAAAAATAAAACTAAGCATTAAAAACTAATGATTTATAAAAACGTAATTATTGATGAAAACTAGTAACTTATGAAAAAAACTAATAACCGATAAAACGAACAAGTTGCATATAGCAAACAAAGGACCAACTCAAACGATTTAAATTGCCTTTTAACGAATTAAAAATGCACCTTCTTGTGTGTTTAATATTTTACGTTATCTCACTTATAGATCAATAATTCTTCCTTTCTCTTTGAGGTGAGGGTGAATTACGTGCACCAATGGAGGAGTCGTCATTATTTTCCTAAAATATTCGGCGTGTTTTAGATTTCCTCGCCCCGTGGGTTGGGGATTATATATTTCACTCATATTCGTACTCTCCTGCTTGTCGAAAAAAAGCGACTAAAACAGGACGGAGTAGCCATCGGTATAATTTTACCTTTATAATTTTATAAAGGTAATATACATACTTGTAAAGGTAATATATAGTTTACCTTCATATTTTTACTTTATAAGCGGCTCCCCTCTTCACAATGCCGGATTCATTTATGGTCTCTAGGCCGAAAGGATATATATATAATTTCATTTTCAAGATTCTGCTATGCATTTACTTTCAAAAGTTTTACAGTCACATTTTAAAATAAGGTACTTTTTAGCTCATTACTAATTGTCAAACAGTATCAATTATTTTTGTAGCGTTTTGGTATCTTGTAGATTCACTAAAATGTTTGACA
>QLNU02014802.1:148433816-148454888 GCA_006491805.2 Dysdera silvatica
ATCATAATATTATAATTATCATACTATTATAATGATCAAATTTTTTATTTCAATATTCATAAGAGATTTTGAAACAACTACATGTTTCGTCTCAGGTTATCTAAAGCTCTTATTTTCAATACATTCTATTCTTGAATTGGGAATTTATGCGAGATTTCGCGAAAACTGTTTTTCCAGATAAAAAAAAAAAGCATAAGAATAACATTTCATTTCTCCTCTTTTTATTTAAAAAAAATTATGTGCACTCCATTATTAAACATTTGAACGATAATCCTAGGCATGTTTCACCACTTTTGTAGATTTTTTCATATTTTTTTGAACATTTTTTAGATATCATTTCATCGTTGACACATCAAATTCCTCTGCGCTCGTCCGAATGTAACAAAATTTTGTGAATCTTTTATACAGTATTTATCCATAGTCTGTACACGTACCACAAAGGGTATGCGGGAGGAGTTTAAGGTGGTACGATGAGCAATATCTTGCACTCACCGTTAATGGCGTCGGAAGAAAGGGAAGGAATCGCGTCCTTCTTGTTAGATATCAAGGCACATTTTTTTCTTTAGTGACGTATTACATGAGTTTTTTAAAAGCTACTTGAACTCCTCTCTCGCCCCCTCATAATTTTTTAATTACAGTACCCCTGCTCACAGTTTTTACTTTCCTTAGTTTCGCTTTGTTTTAGTGAATAACTCTTGCTATTTATTCCACACTTTGTTTTCATTTTTCTTTCTACCCGGACGATGGTGTTGCCAATAAGATTTGTGTATTGACTTATGGTTAGACGCTATTTCCATTTTAAGTAACAAAGAGGCTAAACACCTTGATATTCTCTATACAACTTCAAAAACTACGATTTTAAAACGTTGATATTAATGTTTAATTATTTTCTTTTTGTCGTAGGCTTGGTGATATCAATTATATTTACTAGAGAGAAAGGGAGAGAGAGAGAGAATTTAAAATCCCGCGAATCGTGTATCTTTAAACACCGAGAATAGTTAATACCATGCATGGAATACTCTCTTGAATATATATATATGTTAAAGATACTCCTCCTGAAAGTATTTTCTGAACACTAAATATATGCTGAATGTATATTCTGGATACTGTTTACTCTGGCGATATATGTTTTGGATTCTTCTCCTGGAGATATTTCCTGTATATATATCAGTGCCCATACGAATATCTCTAGGGAAGGGTGAGAAAAATTACCCCCCTCTCAAACCTGTCGAGAATTTTAGTGAATATACGAGATATCAAAATGCAAAAATAATTGATATTGCTTGACAATTCGTAATGAGCTAAAAAGTACCTTATTTTAAAATGTAACTATAAAACTTTTGAAAGTAAATGCATAGCAGGTTCGGGCAAATCAAATTTTTAAACGGCTAGGGGGTGGGACTCGAGTCCTCCTCTGCCTCCCGTATTGACGCCCATGCCTGTATACTCTTCCTGGAGATATATTTTATATTCTCTTCTGGGAAAGATTTCCTCGACACTCATGTGATATATTGTGGATACTATACATTGTGGAGATATATCCTAGATATTTCTCCTGGAGATATATCCCAGATACTCCGCCTGGAGATATATCCTGGAAACTTCTCCCGAAAATATCTCTTGGGTATCCATTCGCCTGGAAGGAATTGCAGCACATTATTGTAAATACATCGGTAGGGTAGATCCAGGACCGGTTTAAGGACCGGGCGACCTGAGCTTTATTGTGACCTATGACCGCCCAATGTTAGAAATATCGCTTCCCGCCCGATAGCCGATATTAAGCAACATGGAGAGCGATTAGTTTTTGGAACGGTGACTACTCGTGAATGGTTACGTATCGTAGGCTGAGATAATGTCAGTTGCCTAATATGGTGACCCTGTTATCAATGAACGACTGATAATTATTATTCAGCATCGGACACCTTAACTTTAGAAACTCCAAATGATGAAAGAGACAATTACTGTGCGTTGGAATATATACATGCACCTAAATTTCAATTTGTTTCAAATGAAAAAAGGCATAAGAGAAACAAATGAGGCAAATGACATGGTAAAAATTCATCCACTATATATTAATATAAGCGAATATGATAAGAGGAAATAGTAGTTGTATTTTACGACGCAAGGAGGTCATAGGTCATGCTACACCGGAATCTACAGTTTTCAGAAGAATCTGAATCTCCTAAGAGCTAGAGAACCAACCCTCGGACTACAATGAGCAATTCTCTGGTACGCATGCGTTAAATCTCGAAGTTTATTTATATACCGTTTGATAGCGACACACTGCACTGATCAATAGAAATAAATAAAATACAATTTTTATGGTGTAGTTATTTAAAATCATTAACACGATAACACTGCTGATAGCTATTTCGATAGCGTTAACCAGCTATCGTCGTCAGAGCGAATGGCGGCTTCTGTTTATGTCCGTGCTGTTGGTCGGTGTTGCCATCACGTCGGTTGGAAACTTGATTGGGCGGAGGAGTAAAGCGTATTTGTGGAGACGTCTTCAGCCGTGAGACCCAAAAGGTTTTTCCAAGTGGATGATATAGAGTTACTAAGGAGTTGATCATTAACTGCAACGTTGATGTTTCACATTTTCACATTCTATCAAGCAAGAGTTACGTAAATTGGTTAGAGTAAAATTTTTTAATGTAAGAAAGCAAGTAGTTGTGAGTATGAAAAACTAAATATGGATAAGACAGTCATATATTAGGAAGATTAAATATTGGTGAAGGCATTCAATTAAAAATTACCCATTCAGTTCCATTTATTGATTGCCAAATTTTCCCATTTATAATATACAGTATATTTCAAAACATCTGTCGTGTACCGCCCATATGCTCGCGCCCGGCCGTGTGCCTTCTATATGTTATATATTAACAAAATTTCAAAATAATTAAGAATTTAGCCTTTCATATTAAGTCTAAATTAATATATAACTAAAATAATGTTAAGATGTGTTAATTAACTATTTCGATTTAGAATATAAAGCACTACCTGCTATTTTCCCCTCCTGTTTGATTTTGGGCTTTACTTCGATCTGCGTTTCTCAAAGTGTATTCAGCAAAACTCCATAGTTCTGCGAAGACCCACCAGGGCTGTCTCAACCAACTTACAAAACGGCGAAATTTTCAAGAAAAACTGTAAATTCTGCCATTTTTTTCTAATAATAAATCCTCAAATAGAGTTGCTATGAAAATAAAGCTACTTTCTTTGATAAAACTAAACTTTAAAGGCTTTGTGACATCACAAAGCCGCTCATCCCCCATCAATACTTCTCACTAATAAATACGTATAACATTTCGTTAGTTATTTTTTTTTTTTTGCTTCTGCATCATTTTTTGTAGTATATTTTATTACCTTTTTATACTTATTTATTACTTACTTTTATGTTTATGTCCAGGAGGCAATAACTAGTGTCTATTTATATTTTCTTTAAATAATATTTATAGGGAGGTGCTGTGGATATGCATGTGGTGAGGAAAGAATTCCGTATGATGAAAAGTTTGAGAATCACTGATATAGATCATTCAAAATTCGCTTCCCTACCCTTACTATACAGAGGCGCAAAAACATTCGCATAAGCACCATTCACACTCACATAGGCACCATTCACACTCGCATAAGCACCATTCACACACACACAAACACACACAAGTGTTTGCACATTATATTAAAGAATACTGTAAAGACTCATCTAGCCTAATGGTTTTTCCCTTATCTCACACGCAGTTTTTACTTTCTACTTTTATCTTTCTTTTTTTTTTTTACTTTTGCTGTTTTTACTTCTTGTATCTAACTTGTTTTTCCTCTTTATCGATTTCTGTTTTCTCCTACTTTTTTCCCCATTCCCGCTTTCGCAAGTTTGCAAAACTTCTCGTCCTTAAAAATGGGCTCCATGGACCATTGCTTATTAAAAAATACTTTTTGTGGTCACACCTGCGACCACAAGCAATTTGCGATAGTTACGATCTTGAAAGTAATATTCAAATTTCAGTGAATAACATGGCCGGAGATCTGTAATTAAATTGGGGGTGGGAGGCATCCCCTTCCGAAAAAAGTATAAAGAAAACATAATCTGATGTATTTTAAATCAAACCGCAATTCATGTCTGGTTTTTTCATTCAAAATCCAATAAGTGTCATATAGAGGAATTAACAAGTATCAGATTACTATGATACAATTATATACTGATTTATCATTTATTACATACTATGATACAATTATACACTAATTTATTATTTATTACATGCTATGATACATCATTTATTACATACTATGATACAATTATACACTAATTAATCATTTATTACATACTATGATACAATTATACACTAATTTATTATTTATTACATGCTATGATACAATTATACACTAATTAATCATTTATTACATACTATGATACAATTATACACACATATTACTATGGTACAATTACTTACTATTAAATTACTGGGATACGATTACTTACTATTAGACTATTAAATTACTGGGATACGATTACTTACTATTAGACTACTGGGATACAATTACTTAGACTACTGTGACACATTTACATAGATTATTGTAATACATTTACTTAGATAATTAAGATATACAATCGCACACCACTACAGAAATCATGCATGTCATGCAATACTCAAGACACTAAAAGTAAAGGAGGAGTTTAGCATTAAAACTCTTTTGCTTTGTTCTTAAAACGATATTGGCGCGACTCTATAAAATGTTCAAAAAATTGATATAAAATTATCTATAAATCATATAGGGTAGGATGGGGCGAGGTTACTGAGCTACAACTCACATATTCCTATGTTAAATATACAAAATTTCATTGCAATGGAGGTTACAACCCCCTGCATACGCCAATGCCCATGAATTTTTAAATACTGCCACTTTCATGTGTGTGTGTGTGTGTGTGTGTATGTGTGTGTGTATTTGCTTATTGAGTAACCCTGTATTTTTTTTTTTTTTTGCGACGAAAATCATGCTACAGCAAACGTTGCGTCATGTGTTAAAAATCTTTGTCTCCTCTGATCTTATTTTCAAATCGTCATTTAATACTGCGGTCTAGGACAATGTCTCGAAATGTAGTCCGCGGCGACCTGCTGAGTAGTCTGAAGAATAGGTAGAGAATTTCGGGAGAAAAAGTAGCAAAATAACGTATTTAGCAGCACGGCTTATAAAGGTATCCTTTCGCGCCGAGTAAAAATTGGAGGAGATAAAAAAAAATTTCTAAAGGTGACATCGTCGCCGGTAGTTAAGTACTTTAAAAAATCTGCATTGGGCTTTAAAAATCTAAAACAAATAATCAAAATGTTTTATAGGGTTTAATAACGATGCGTAGAACACAATTATTTAACTTGTAACTTGTCAGTAGAGCCTAGAAAACCATTAATCAGAGTTGGAATTCTTATTTTCACGTAATCAGTGGCAGATTTCTAAGTAGGCACGCAAGGCATAGGCCTAGGGGCGGCACTTATCGGAGTGGGCGGTATCAAAGATTTAAAATAAAAAATTCCAAACTCGACAATGTTGAAAATGTTTCTTTTTTAGTTATTGCCCTGCCTTTCCAATAGCGATAATATATAGGCGACTACTTTAACTTGCCTGCAAATACAAACTACAGAATCGAAAGACAAAGGGCTAAACCCATGACGCTTATATTCAATATCAGATATTTCCCACCAGACGAGTGGATGTATCTGGCATTAACACGTGGAAATTGCCATTAGATATTGATTTCAACTTCGTAACTTTGAGAAAAGCTAGAACGGAAACGTTTTGAAAAATCTCCTTTACATATCAAATGTTAAGAGTATGATATGCGGTTGGTTTTTTTTTAACAAATATTCCTCTCTTTGTAAAGGAGGGAGGGGGCGGCAGTACAGGCTGTGCCTAAGGGCGGCAATTTTATAAATCCACCGCTGCACATAATACATTTTTCCATTCTTGTCCGGGGGAGGTTCCCAGACTTCCCGCTCCTCCCCTCATCCGGTGGTCCAGCATATGTAGAACTGGGGCGGACCGGGTCCTCTCAAAGGGCGCATACCTTGGATTATCGGAGGGCGCGAGTCCTATAGCCCATGAGGGCGCAAGTCCTATCGCCCATGAGGGCTAAATCCATCATGGCCCAATCCGCTAATAATGTAGAGGCAATGCTTAAAGTGATCAATCAGCGTGCGATCAGAGTCTGAGAAATATTGGTCATCGACTTAGCATGCCATCCTTTATATTAGCGTACGCAAAAAGTTCATGGTGGGTAGAGGAGTTTCAGGCTTATAAAGGGGGTTACAGAGCTGCAATTCTATATGTTTACATACATATACAAAATTGCATTTCCACCTCCATCAACACCTCATGCGAACGCCAGTGGTCCTTTATAATACCTTTAATCAAATTCTAACTCCATTATGCTTAACATCTTTACATACGGAGAAAGAGAGCGTTGTTTCCTGTCCTCATTCGTCTAGCGGTCCAAGACACTCCGGGCTAAACGGAGGGACCCTGGTTCGAATCCAGGATGGGGAAAGCGTCTCTTTTTCTCCAAAAACGAATAAAGCTCTAGTTTGTTGGTGCATCTATAATGTAAGTGACAGAAATTATTGTATAATAAATTCCCCCACGAAAACTCACAAAAATCTCGCCCCGGAGGCTTTCTTGTGTTGACCATATTTGGCAATTGTGTTATCCCTGCGGAGGGTAATAATAATACCTTAACATACACTTTATTTCAATCATACGGCTCATACAATCAACAACTGCAATTTGAATTAATTTTCTAAAACTTAGCTAACTTCTAACGTAGCAATATATCGCTATTTATAAAAAAGGAAATAGCCTTTGCATACGAACGTGATTACATGCAAAATAAATTGTTATGTCATTTTAAGTGCTTCAAGTCCCGGGCCATTTCCTGTGTGAATGGTTTATTTACGTAGTTTTTCATTTTTAACTCGTGAAGGAGTTCGTAAAATTTGCATTTATTGTCGTAGATAAATTTAACGTCTTAATTTTACTTTTGGCTCCTTCTAGTATGAAATGAGAGTTGAGATTTTTCTTTACCCCAGCAAAATGAAAAGGGGGAGGAGGAAAATCTTTTAACGATAAGTTTTAGTATTGCCTTGAAATTAGACAATTATTCTGTTAATAAACGTCGTCCCACCCAACTGGCGTACGCAGTGGAGTATTGATGGGGGGGTTGTAACTCCCATTGCAATGAAATTCTGTATATTTAACATAGGAAAATGCGAGTTGTAGCATAATCCCCATTGAGCCTATAACCCCCTTTATGAACTTTCTGCGTAAGCCTATGCCCCACCCAAAAACTTTATATTTGTTATATATTTATTTATTTTAAATTATATATATTTACATGCAAAAGGTTAAACATTAGTAAAAATGCAAACGAATAATAAATCATTAAGACGCGTCGGCAATGGTCTTTCGCCAGAAATAATGGAAGACTCTTGCTGGTGCATTCAAATTTACCATTTCAACGGTATTCAACATTTTGTGTATATGTATATATATATATTGTCTGTATTTTAGGTATAATTTTGTATTTCTTTCTTTCTTCATTCATTCATTCATTTATTTTACATAGCAAAAAATGTGATTTCTTTAATTTTTTTACTGATGGCGTTCTCTTTTCTCTCTCCGTATTTTCAAAAAAATTTTTTCGTTTGTTTGGATTTTTATGGCGCAAGAGCATCTGAGCTATACTGCGCCAAATCTTAAAAAAGTACGTCTTCTCTCTTTCTCTTTATTGGGAGTAAGGTTCAACAACAAAAAAAAACTTAATAATAAAGCAAATGACACCTTAAGCTTCTTTGAAGTTAAAAGTGGATAAAAAAAGAAGCCAGGTTTTTTACAAGATAATTTCGCAAAAAACTGACAACTAAGTAGAGACTTCTGCCAAATCCCGTTTTAATTATCTTTTTAGCTAGCTCATTAAACTTTACGAAATAGTTTGAAAGTGGGTGATCGTAATGATTGAATGTTTATTATTAAATTTGTTGTTTTATTAAACTGCCGCTGAAATTGTTGTTTTATTATTTCAGCATTTAAGATGCTGTTGCATAATCCAATTATAGAATTTGTGAATTCATGAAGTTGCTCTCGAATTTAATTAAAAGTAAAACGACGACAAGTCATAATAACTTTTTTTTTTAAATTTACAGTTTTGTTTTAAATGGGCACTCTTCTAGTAATTACAAAAGTTTACGCTCGAACGATTTCTATCAAGTTTAAACCCTTGTGTTGAAAGAACTCTTAATTTAAGTTTATGTGGCGCAAAATTATGGAAAAAAATCTAATTCTCTCATTTTTAAAATGCTTAAAAGCTGTTAGGTTTGTAAATGTCTGCGTACTCCATTTCTAAAACATAAGAGTATTGAATCTGACAGCTTCATTGAAAAACACGATGAAAATGTTGAACAATATAGTTTAATACATAAAAACACAGTGAAAATGTTAAATTTCGTACGTTTTTATTATTTATTTTTGCGCAAACAAAAGGTTGTAATTAACTTACACAACTTACGTAAAAGTATAATTTGTTTAACATTACCTTACTGCCTTACTAGTAAAAAAAAATAGATAATAGAGTGAATGTACGTATGTTAAAAATGTCGATTTCTATGACTTTTATTATTATTATTATTGTGTCCGTTATACATTGTTATATTACACAGAGTCAAGGAAATGATCACTATCCTCTTGATCTGCAGTTCTTGGTTCAATTCTAGTCTCACCCAGAAACCTGAGAACTGTCCATATATCTTCTTAAAATATTATTATTATTATGTCCGTTATACATTGTTGTATTACACAGTGTCACTATCCTTATTATTATTATTATTATTATCACTCCTGATGAAGGACTGCTGCTGATGCGTCCGAAAGCTTGAGTGACCTTTTCGACCTTTATTTTGCAGTGTTTAACCTTTTTAATAATTATTATTATTATTATGTATGTGTTCCGGGCCTTGGAGATACAGACTTCAAACGGGCAGTGGAAAGTATTCAAGACCTCCTTCTGTAGGTTATTCGGGTGTTATGTCATCCTGACTTTCCAGAATGTGGTTAAAATTGTGGCCTTTTGTAGCTCAATATAGGTGTTGATGTCATGTTTCCAGGCTTTTGCTTAATGTGATTAGTATTAGACATGTGGCTGACAAAATTACATGCACAATGTCGACTCTTTCCATATGTCTTTAATTTCATATTTGAGTTCTTGATAGTTGGTGATATTTGTTGTGTATGTGGTGTTTCAGACATCATGCGCTTTGTCATACTTTGTCTTTACCCATTGTGACCTGGGTGGACATGAACTACGTACCACTAAATGTAACAACACTGTATCTCTGTACAAATGTTTAAAATCTTTCCAAAAATAAAGTTGTTGTTGTTGTTGTATGTCTTTTGTGATTGGGATTGCTATATCTATGGTACTTGGGGTTTTGTTCACCCTTGTAAGTAGTGCTGCGCGCATATAATGAGGTATTACATGCAGGATTTTCCCCACAATTCCTCTTTAGTGAGGGAATACAGAAAGATAGAGGAATAGCCACCATTCTTTTTTCCCCCACCCACTATACCGTTGACTAACTGCGTCCAGTGCCGGAGGACAGGAATTGTAGACCCCCCCCCCAGGCAATTTACCAAATCGGGCCTTTCAACCAATCCCTACATCCCCCTCACTCAAACCATTTTATAAGAGCTAAAACTAACGGATCGCCAAATTAGGTTGGGTTTTTTCCTAATAATTTTTGTAAGTATTTTTCAAAAAAAAACGAAAAGTTTCAGGTAATTTGTTCCTTTGGCCCCTCCTGTCCTTTTCCTTGACTGCGCCACTTCTTAAAAATCATGTATGTTCATTAATTACTGAGGGTTTCCGTGGTTAACTCAATTTAAAGCTTTCCTAAAATTAAGGATTTTGGAGATCATTACAGCCTCCACTGTGCAATGCTTTTCCTGCCGATGCTTTCAAATTCATTTTATTTTTCAGCATGGATACTCCTTTGCTGAGTCTTCATGGGCATATAAGCTTCCTAATTGCACTATTGCTTTAAAGAAATGAGAAATGCGAGCTCATTTTAAAGAGATACTGCTTCATGTTCTGTACATGTATGGTATAATTCCTTAGCTCCAATTACCCGCAATAACACGCTCGTCGTTAAAGCATAAGCCCTTCTGTTGCCATTAAAAAGGGGGTGTAGTTGCCTATATTCCGTCTTGAGTGATTCTTATTATCTGCTACAGACCTTTCAGCCCAGTGTCTGACCATTTGGTGATTTGGAGGGAATTATCCTTTACTGACTCATTCCCTCTCTCTCATTTTCTCTCTATCCATCTCTCTCTCTCATTTTCTCTCTATCCATCTCTCTCTCTCTCTTTCTCTCTGACATTAATTTCTTGCTTGGTGTTCTTTTCATCCAATTTGTTATTCATAGAATTCCACTTAGTCTTTTCCCACGTATCTCAGAGAATATGGTTTTCTCATTATGTATAATCTTGTGCTTCTGTTTTTTACAAGCAAATCTCAATGTTGTTTATGCAATTTTGTATTCATTTTTTACTATCACTTGGATCACCAATTTACTACGATGTTAACTTAAGAAATTTTTTCATGATATTTCACGTTAAGATCTGTTCATTGATTTTCCTGCTATTTTAGCCCTTTCGCCATACTCACAATTTTTTTTATCGTGCCTTTGTCCTTCCACACATACATTTATCGTTGCATTAACGGAGTGTCTCGAGTCAATTGGTCGTTTGCTTAATATCAGGGTATAATTGCAATATGCTCCAAGTCGGAGATCCCAACATGGGATGCCAGGATTCCCAGAGGTCTGAGATGGAATTTCAGAAGGAGGTGCGACAATGGGAGTGGCTCGTATCCTTGGGTGATAAGTCACGAGTCATCACCCAGTTTACCATTTACATTTTTTTTTTCTGAATAAATCAGAATCTAACTGTTCAGTTTGTATTTACATTTTATACACTCGGTTGAAAGTTTGTTTGCTAAATTCGATCCGCCCCCTCACAGTATTGTAATATCAAAAATTAACAAAATAAGACTTTTCCATCTTCAACTATGACATAGCACTCACCGGTTAATGAAATAATTTCTGTTCCATCAAATATTATTGTGTAAAATATTATTACCCTTCTCAGGGATAACACAATTGCCAAATATTGGTCAACACACAAAGCCACCAAGGAAAGTTTTTTGTGAGTTTTCGTGGGGGATTTTTATTACAATTAATAGAGTTAACACACACGTTTTTAGCTCGTACTAGTTCTTTTTGTGGTATAGGAGCAAAAGAAACATTGTCCCCATCCTGGAATTGAACCAGGGTCCCAGATAGATAATAATAATAATAATATCTTACATACTTTTATATGGAGAAAGAGAGCGTTGTTCTTGTCCTCGTTGGTCTAGCGGTCAAGACACTCCTGGCTCAACGGAGGGACCCTGGTTCGACTCCAGGATGAGGACGAATGTCTCTTTTTGTCCCGTACAAAGAAAAGGTCCAGTATGAGCTAAAAATGTAAGCGTCAATTTCATTAATTGTAAATTTCATTGTGTTAAGTGGCTGATTTATATAACCGCGATTTGAAATGAAGCGATGCTTGGCACAATGGCTTTCCAAGCTTTATTTGATTGTATGCATTGTATCTAAAAGTTTTATGATGATTTGAAATGGTATTGGGGACGGGAAGGGACAAGGGGAAAATGAGAGGATTCAATTTCTTTGTCAATAGGAAGAATTCAAGTATTACGTAAGTACCTTGGGGGTGGCGGTTGGGGTGGGGGTCTTATTTTCCTATGTTAGCCAATGTCATTTTTTGTTTCCTGGGGGAAGGGGGGGAATTGAAATGGCCAAAATATTGCTTACGTAATACTTGAACACTTCCATATTCGTTGGAATACTTAGCTGAATTTTCATTGTGGAATTCCACGAATTGATCAATGCACATTTGACCTCGATTCCTTGAACATTTACTATGTTCAAACAACAATATTAATCAACGTTTATTGGCGTAGTGATACCAGCGCCGATGTTATGGCGTGATTAGATGGTGAAACGTTCGAAAGAAAATAAATATTTCTGCCTTCGGTGGGACCTGAACCCACGACCTTCCACTTGCCGGGCGGAGGCTCTACCCACTGAGCTACGAAGGACAATATATAATCTCTTTACGTATATAAAGTATAGTAAGTAAAAAGTAAAGTAAAGTATAAGTAGTTAAAGTATATAAAGACTATTTACTGATACCGGTTATTTCGCAGAATGGTGTAGTACATGGACTACTATTTAAACCAAATCACAAAAAGATTGGTATTAAATTGATCGAAATGCACGTTGCAGCATATGTATTTATATAAATCGAACACTACGCAGATTAAATCAAACAACAATATCAATCAACGTTTATTGGCGTAGTTATAACATCGGCACTGGTATCACTACGCCAATAAACGTTGATTTATATTGTTGTTTGATTTAATCTGCGTAGTGTTCGATTTATATAAAATAAATTGCTGTGTTATTGTATTTTTGGATCTTCGTAAACTACGCTGTTAATTTTATTACACTGCGATTTTATAAGAATATTGCATTGATTTTAATTCCTTTCTGGGGTTTTGATTACATATTGATTACATTGATTATGATTTTATTAATAGAGAAGCTTATTAACGGCGGGAATTATATATATTACCTTTGTAAGGGTGCGAAAACTAAAATAAATTTTTATGGGTGCAGGATATAGAAAAGTTTAGAAGCCCCTGTCGTAAATACACGCAGATAAGTGTCGTATTCCGAAGCAGATTGTAAACTCAAGTCATAATTTTCCAACTTCGAGCATTTAATCTGTTCCAGTCTTATCTGCCACCACGCACATTATATGAAAATTTTAATCCATTTACAGATATTTCCTTTATTGAGAGCGCGGTTGAATCAAAAGGAATTTGCAGAATTCTGTGTGGGAAAAACACACAGAGAAAAAGATGGGTTTGTAGATAGTGGCGCGGCCATTTGGATCGCATCTTCCTAAGCCTACCTACGTTCACGGCAGCGCTTGCAGAACCGGGAAAATCTTCAAAAGAAAGAATCTGTTGCGATTCTGCCCGTGGGCACCCAGAAAAACTCGTTTTTGATGTCAGCGAGGTATCTGGCACCGCTGGAGCAAAACGAAGTTGGATATAGTGGAAAGCAACCAAAGAAAAAAAAAAGTACTATCCAGACAGAATAAGAGAGTTGGAAAAGAGAGAGAGAGAGAGGGCGGAGTAATCCTGGGAGTGAAATGAAGGGTGAATGTGAAAAAGCCCGTGGCCGTCATGATTCACAAAAACATGCCATTCCACTGGGAGCACGTAGCAATCCGCGGATGTCTTGGTGTATCAAACTAAAAATAAAATTTCACCCGTTTTCAAAATAAAGGAGGAGCATTTCCCAAGCCACTGACTGACCGGAACAGGAGCGTAACAATTGAAAAATTATGGGGTGGGGGGGATAGGAACTGAAGTGGCTTTGAAAAAGATTTTGTTGAAGAGGAACGTGTGGTCTTACTATCCAATGAGAAGGACTGAGCCCTCTTTCATTCGTCACCAAACTAGAACAATTATGGATATAACGATTAATCGATTTCCTTTATATCGATACAAACAAAGCTTCATGCGGCCCAATTTTTAAATCGTAAACAGGGGTTGCACACAAAATTTGTAATCGTTGAAGAAGACATTAAAAAAAAATTGTTCAACGCGTCAAAATACGTTTTATCATGAATTTGCTCGTCTGATCATGCATTCGCTCATTGTGGTTGCAGATAAAAATTACTTTTATTATTTTAAGTGGGGGGGACAGGACTTTTAGGTGACTTGAATTCTTCGAAACTAGTACGGTTTTTAAAATTCACTTTCTGAGATTCTATTTCGAGGAAGTTAATGAAATTTTTATGGCACATAATATCACTTTGTAGAATTAAAATATGGTAAAAATATTCTTTCTGGGCATTATAGTTATTTTTAATTATTCTTTTTTAAATACTATTTTTTCTCAAAATCATAGTTCATACTTTAAAGGTAAGCCTAGAAGATGTTATATAAAATAAATTAACAGTTTAATGAAAAGTTTATCGGTTGAATTTTAGAAGAAATAAAAAATAAAAGACGAAAATCGAACGAATATTTCCTGGAATATATTTATACTAAAAATAATAAATATGCATGAAATAACATAAACTTACTTTATTTAGCTACAAATTATGTGCTATACAAATGTGCCAGATTTTATGGAAATCAGTTGAGAACTTTTTTTTTTCTTTACGGATGATCTCCAATAACATTGAATGGAAATAGACGCACTTGAAGTTTAGAAGACGACACTCACACACGTGCATGGTCTGCTATTGTTTTCACAATAGTTTTTGAACTACTTGATGGATGTTTATAATTTTGATATTAAAATGTTCGGGAATGTCTAATTAATAAAACAAGCAAACAAAAAAAATTTTTTTTTGAAGGTTCAATAGTTCTGTCCCCACTTAAAATTTATAAAATGACAAATATGTCAAGTTTAAAAAGATCAGGGAGTAATGACGTTGAAACTAAAAGTCACTTTCATAAATTATTTTGAAAGTATAAAAAAGTGACCTTCTTGCTATAACATCCTCTTTCTTGCTTGATCTTTATGCAGTTTACTGCAAATTAGATTGCTATGAATAAATTTAATTTTATAAAAGCCTCCAAAACCCATAAAATTGTTATGTTTTTAGGCCATGACGAGGAAGTTCGATTTTAAATTTTATGCTCTAAAATAGAGATTATTGGGGACTTCAAATTCTAAAAGAAACATTTTTTTTCTACGACTTAGAGTTTGGATTCTTCCTGAACGAAGTTACAGGATTTCAAATTCTGCGGCCCTCAAGCTGATCCGATTTGGTACGTCAATTGGCCTAACGCGCAATTTCTATTACATACATGCACCAGGGGCACAACAATCCAAAAATTATGGGGCGTTCAAGTACGTCTGTAAAAAAATATTTTGTGATTCGGCTTTGTAGGCTATATATTATGTAGGGAATTAGGAAGGGTGGTCGCCGAAGGCGGACCTGTAATCCCAGACAGGACGCTGAAACAGCGCAACCAATCGCCGAGGCAGTTGGGGGAGTGTGATTCGGCTTTGAAAAAATAATGCACCATGATATTCAATGGAAAGGAGGGACTTAAGTGTCCTGAGTCCCCGCCCATTTTTAATATGGTGCGACTTATGTTAATTACAGTCTAATCCTTTCTTTTAATGTGTTACTTTGATGACCCAATATCATGTTATCTAGTTTATTTCCACCCCCATTGTTAAAAGTCCCACCAATTCAGTCAAATTTGCAGGGTGTTATTATCTCTTGTCGATGGTTCTTTTAACGTGCCCCAAATTTTTTTAAATAACGACGAAATAAAATGGATCGATTAGCTAATCAAGACGCCGAACACATCTCGCTTATATTCTGTAAGAATATAAGCGAGAAGAATATAAGCGTAAGAATGTAAGCGTCCGGCACAAATCGATTTAGTTCGACAAACACGAGAGTCACCCATTGGCGTATCTAATCTCAAGTTCTTGGCGGCTATAGTACTCGACCTAATGTTCAAGGCATTCTCGTTTGTAATTTTCGTTCTTCTAGGGAAGTAGTTCCCAATATGGGGGTCGCAAATAGGTTTCTGTTTTGTCCAAGCAAAACGATTTTTCTTCTGGATAGTTGTTAATTTCGAAAATACCCAGACAATACGACTGGCAATGCCTAACTCATATAGTTCGTGCCGTAACGTTCGTTCCATATAGTTCGCGCCGTAACGTTCGTTCCGAGACTGGTGTACTAGATTAAGCATTGTACTATTGAAGCATTTCTGGACGAGCTTGAAAACGTGCGACATCTGTCAATCGCTTCAGAGGTCATCGATCCCGATTTGACACAGAGAGCTTTTAGCACATTCGTGTTTTGCCTAAAGTGATCGATTCTATACTTCTTCAGCTAAAAATGGACGGACATTACTGACTATAGACTCGGACAGTCTAACGATCTTTTTCATCTCTTGCAAAGAATTAACAAGTTGTCTACCAGGAGTAATGGCTCACCCTTTCATCACTCGGTAATTCCATCTTTGCAACCCATGATTAACACCCACCGTAAAAATGCTACAAGCAGAGTGAATAAATATCATCGACATCCGTAGTTGTAATACAGTGGTTTCACTCTCAGTTCAAAGTTGAACGTGAAAAATTGTACATAGGTACGACAAGGGGTGGATACCAAATTGAAGGGAGCAGGACAAGCGGAAGCAGACTTTCATTTTGGAGACGTCAAGGGCAGAATTTGCCATGGTCTTGGAATAACACCCTTCATTTATCATGAAAGTTGGAATTTTTTACAGTGAAAAAATATATTTTGGGGGATAATGACCCCTGTGTCCGCCATTGGGTACGACTGTTTACACTTAACCCATCTACACGTTTCTATAAGCATCCCATAATTTTTTGTCCAGTGTGATTACATCAAATAAATGTAGCAATTATGTAAAATATATGAAACATTTGATAGTTGGGGCCATGAATTCGTAAACTTTATATGAATATTAGTTATCAATATCTTTAGCAAGTATTGCGAAATAATGTGAGAAATCATATCTTTATTTCTTTCATATTTCCATTTTTACATTTAGGAACCCACGTGAATGCATCGTTATATCAGAGTTGCGTATACCGGAGCAGATTATTATTGCAATAATTATAGCGTTGAGAATTCAAGATCAGGCTCTCTAATCAGTTGCGGAAGTCTCCGTCAATTTTATCTGTGTCATCATCGGGAGTATTAAGTTGACCATTACTGAACGGCAATTAACTTACTCGCGTGTCTCGTCAGTTCCAAAACTGATACGCACGGTGACGGTTTAATTAGTTTTCTAGATTCCAATTACGTTCTCTTCCGATATTAAAACAGACTTTTCGGTCAGCGAATGCTTGGAACGCAAATGCAATTTTCAATATCTGGAAAAATTTTACAAAAACTGTAGGATGAAAGCAATGTTGTCTATCTTCTATGTAATCAGTAGCATAGCAATTCACCGGTGATCAGTAGCATAGCAATTCACCGGTGATCGGCATAGCAATTCACCGGTGATCATAGCATAGCGGTTCACCGGTGATCAGTAGCATAGCAATTCACCGGTAATCAGTAGCGTAGCAATTCACCGGTAATTAGTAGCATAGCAATTCACCGGTAATTAGCAGCATAGCAATTCACCGATAATCAGTAGCATAGCGGTTCACCGGTGATCAGTGTCATAGCAACTTACCGATGATCAGTAGCATAGCAATATACAGGTGATCAATAGCATAGCGATTCACCGGTAATCAGTAGCATAGCAATTCAAAACCAAGACCGTGCTTAGGAGTGTGCAAACTGGGCGGCCGCCCAGGGCCGCTAAAAAAATGCAGTACAAGCACCATGAAATAAGTTTTTAACGGCTTTTACACACTTTCCCTGAGTAATTGGTCAATTGAGCTTTTGTGTGTGACAGTATATTTCCTATAACGCATGAACTCGGTTAAAACGAGCATTATAGCGAGGACGAGCATGCTCGTTAAAACAGAGTTCATATCCATCCTGCTAGTTATAACCCGGCAAGTGACTTGTCGGGCAAACGACCTGCCGAATAAGCGACTTGTCGAGCAAACGGTGTCGGGCAAATGTCCCGCTTCCCTTCTTTTTTAGAGTCTTAGCGCTCCCCAAAGGTGCGACGCGGAACCCGGGACATCGCGATGGACCTTCGGGGGTTCCACAAGGAAACAACGTCGCTGAAAATTAAAAGGAAATGCGTAAATTTTTTACTCCCTCCCTCAATTTTAATAACTCCTTAGATAGAGTTAATTAACAGTAAACAATATCTCTCGGCAGTAGAATGGTTGGTTGATTGGTATAGTTTTATGGCGCAAGGACAGCAATGTTCATTTTGCGCCAATTAAGATAAGATCGCACACACGGTATATAGTAGAAAGGTGTTACCTGGCTTTTATATACTTATTTATTACTTATTTTTATGTTTATGTTCAATTAGTGCTAATTAAGAGCCCTTCATGTTTTCTTTAAATAATATTTAGGGAATGGTTTTGTGCAAGCCTGTATCCAGAATGAAAGGGCAACAGGGCAAAGGAAAGGTCATATGAGGCACAGGGTACTCGGTGATTGTTCTATATAATATAAATAGCTCGATGGGGCAACTGGTTCCTCAGCTAGGCATGTAGACAAGAAAAGGGTTCTGTGAGAGTAAAAGTTTGAAAACCACTGAGTTAAACATTTATCAGTTTGAATCCAAAAATTCCATAGTATTTTATCTCAATCCTTTTTCATATTTTTTTTTCAAGTTTATGATCTACTGATGACCACTACCTCGTGCCTGCCACTACTTTGAGTTGTAAAAAACCCGGGAATTTTGGACACAATGAAAACTTTGATGGGAAGAAACCAAGATAGCTAGAATAAAGGAGGTAGTCCCGTCCTTACCTTTCTTCCTATTGGTCGATTCGACACAATCAACCAATAGGAAGAAAGGTGCGGACAAGACTACCTCCTTTATTCTAGCTATCTTGGTTTCTATGTTCAAAATTTCCAATGTGTCCAAAATTCCCGAGTTTTTTACAACTCCAGCCACTACCTCGATAGCTTTTCGTCAAATTCATCATGATTGTCATTTACTGTATTAACTTCGACGTTCCATTAAACACGGACATACTGGAATTTAAATTGAAAATAGCACGTTTACCTTTGTTAGCATGTTTACTGTTAAATGCGGTGTTACCTCCCAATAAGAGGTACCCATGGGACCGGACATTTTGTCCCTTTAGAGAGGTGTCTCTTCTTCGGAGGTATATGTGTTGTGATCATACGTGGTGTGATTGGAAAGTTTTAAGACTGAGCTTGTAATGTCAAAATGGCAGTATTTATAGGCTATTGAGATGTCTTTCCTTCAAAGTAGTCCCCTTCTGTCTTCACACACCGACTTCAACGATGTTTCCACTTTCGGGAACAGTCCTGGAAATTTTTGTTTTTAAGTGTGTGAAGAACTTTTTCCGGATTTGCCTAGATGTATTCAATTGAGTTAAATCCGTTCCCTTTCAGTGAAATTTTCAATTTAAGAAACAGGTAGAAGTCAGCTAGGGCTATATCAGGGGAACACAGAAATTTGGAATTTGTCCAAAAATTCCGTGATCGAGAACACACAATGCGTGAGTGTGTTGTCGTCGTGGAAGACCAAAGTCTTGTCTCGCCAGAATGCACGTCTTTTCTTCAGCACATTTTCGTGCAAATGCTGAAGGACACTTTTATAGTGTTCCTGGTTGACTGTCTACCCTTAGGAGCAAATTTGTGATGCACGATACCTTTAGAATCGAAAAATCCACCAACACTGTCTTTACATTTGAACGACTTCGTCGCTGTTTTTTCGGTGGTGGTGAACTTGGACCCTTCCACTGCGATAACTATGCTTTTGTTTCTGGGTCATACCCATAAACCCATGATTTGTCGCCTGTAATTAAAATTATTTAACGAATCTGGTTCAGTTTCGGCCCGGTTAATCAGTTGTTGGGACACTTCAAGTTGGTGTTGTTTCTGCTGATCTGACAACAATTTCGGAATGAATTCCGCGGACATTCACTCATGTTCAAATTTTCAGTTAAAATTGACTGAACCACGTAGAAACTTAAATTTTGGTCATAAGCCGTCTCTCTAATGGTAAGTCTATGGTCAAAGTGCTCTAAATCGCGAATTTTCACAATATCTTCGTTAGTTTTTGAAGTGGAAGGTCGGACGGACCGGGCGTCATCATCCATTGATTCGCGGCCATGTTTGAATCTGGTGAACCTCAAATAAAAACATTTGGCCGGCTCAGACATTTATCCCCTAAAGCTGTTTTTAAAAGTTCCTAAGTCTAATAAGTTGATTTCCTGGTTTTAAAACAAAATTTGAAACGAATGCGTTGCTCCATGTTTTCATCCATTTTGCTAAATCAAAAATACGCTGAGAACCGAAAACACATCTTCATTCACTAGTATACCACTCTCTACTGAACAAAGATAGGTAATTTTTGTAGGATGTTTTAAGGACAAAACAAGCTTCCCCTTTCACACCCACTGGCGGACCTAGCCCCTTTTATTAAGCAGTGGCGCCACCTGTCTTAAAACTTTCCAATCACACCTCGTATACTGGGGACTAGAGAAATCATCCCTTAAATAGAGGTGCCCCTTACGGGAAGTAACACTGTATTTAATTTTCATCCGTCATGAAATGCAGTAAAACCTCTCTAAACGACCACCTCTATTCAACGACCACATCCGTCAATGACCACTTTTTTTGGAAATGGATTTCCTCAACCTTTCCACCAACTCAGGTATACAATTTTTACAAAAGTTTTAGTGCATTAGTGTTACAACTTTAATGTGACGTTCTAAGTCAGCGGTTTTCAACCTGTGATGCACTGGCTCCGGGTGTTCGCGATGTCCCCATAAAGGTTGCAGAAATCAACTTAATTTCCTTTCACTTTAAAAATAAATATTGAAACCGATTGAACAACGTTAGAGCTGGAACTCAGAATTCAACTTTCAAATATTAAGCCCGATATAGCAAGACTTATAAGTAAAATACAACACCAACCTTCCTATTAAAAAATTATTTCGATGTTTAGTATTATTATATTTTAAAATTTAAATATAATTATAGCTCAGTAAGCGTTTTATAATGAAAAATGTGCGCATTGATTTCTCTCTTCTTTCCAAATTGAAAACCCGAATGCTTATGCACAATAAGCGTTTACAAATAGATATAAAACACTTTATATAGTTTTAAATATAAAGTTTTGGGGATTTGAAACATCTAAAGATATTTAAAAGATCAATCCAAAGATATCTTGGTCCAAAGATATTTTAGTAAAGGAAAGATTAAAGTTAAGAATGCTAAGTAATCAAAGCTGCTGATGTATAACACTTTTGTATAACATAACCTATCGTCGGC
>QLNU02014802.1:148466427-148498065 GCA_006491805.2 Dysdera silvatica
TTTTAATAAGAACAGTTCTTTAAAACTGACTTCGAGTAATCTCATTTTAAGAACCTCGTAGTAATAATATACATGAAAGGGTTTTATAAAAAAATGTTTACTGAATATTGATCGTTGGATTTTACTATGACATAAAACAGGAAATTTAGTAATAAGAATAATAGTTTTTGAGAAAGAAAATTGACAATATGAGCAGCAGTAAGACTTTTCATTTAAATGTAAATCAAATTTTAAAAGCTTCATTGTGTTAAATGAAAAAAAATTTTAAAAGCTTTCAAATGGGCAAATGAAAAAAAATTAAAAAAAATTAAAATTTTGATGATTAGGTAAATATTATATTTTTCTTATCGATTTCCCTCTGTAATTTTCTCTGATTGCGGATATTACATAAAATTATTATTATTATTATTAAATTATTAAGCTGTTTATTATTATGGTGCGATTTCACAGGCCGTGATGTATTTGACTGGTTTCATCCGTTCAGTTATCGAGTCCTATCCAAAGACCTAAGATAATTAGAGGTATCTGCGTATGGTGTGGGCTGTCCCTATAAGTGTGGCATTTTGAATTTGGTGGCAGTGTTTGTTGTTAATTTTCAACGTGTGGAGGTGGTGCTGTAGGTTTTGGGGAACAGCGCTTAATGCACCCACTACAACTAAAATAACTGCAGATTTCTTCCTCCATAGTCTCTCCACCTCTATTTGCAAATCCTTGTATTTTGTAATTTTCACATTCTCTTTTCGTTTACCCGTCTGTCACCAGGCAATGCTATGTCGATCAACCAGACATGATTTTTATTCTATAACCGTAAAGTCTGGAGTGTTATGTGAAAGGTGTTTATCACACTGAATTTGGAAATCCCATAAAACTTCTGCATTTGCGTTTTCACTGACTTTTTTCGGGTTGTGATTCCACCAGTTTTTATCTGTAAGTAACTGATGTTGCTTTAACAAGCACCAGTATATAATTTTAGACACCTTATAGTGGCGTTACTTGTAATCGGATTGTGCAATCTTACTTTGCAACCGCATATCATATATATGTTGTATAGTTTCTTATGCTTGCTTGCAGAGGCGGTACTTCTATCTGCTTGGTTTTTGTCTACCTTTGCTTTAATTTCATTAGTTCTTAATGCCTGGTCTTGTGCTGCAGAAATGAGACCTTCTGTTTCTTTTTTAGTATTACCCTCTTCATCCATGGCCATATGACTCCTTTGTTCACCTTTACTTGAATGCTATTGATGTATCTTCCGTGTAGCGCTTTGTTTCTCCAGTCCGTTCTTCTTGATATCAATCACCTTATATTCGTCCTTAATTTCACTAATTTCCAGTAACCCTTCACTTTTCACATAATTTAGCATATTTTTATCCACTTTCCCCAGTGGATCTTGCTAAATTCTTGTTTTCATTCTTCTTCAGTTGATTGCTGAACTTGTAATCAACGTCCCCCTTCATCTCTTTGGAGATACAGACGATCTGTATTACTGCGAAGACGCAGTGCTCGATAGATTGTCAACATTTTTCGGGTGTTGCTGTCAAGTTGTCTTAGTTCTGCCTGAGTTCAGTTAACTACTCCAGCAGTATAGCGAACAAGTGCAACAGTCTATATTTTTATGGCTTGGATGATATTTTCAGCATTCAATCTTGACTTTAAGATTTTTTGACTCTTCTTCGATACACTTGACTAAATTGTGTGGTGGTTTCACTGAGATGTTTATTATTATTATTAAATTGTTTATTATTATTTTGTGAGTGTTCTAGCTCTTGGCGGTACAAACTTGAAACAGACAGTGCCAAGTATTCAAGACTTCCTTCTGTGGGTTATTCGGGTATGAACTTATTGACTGTTCGGCATGTGTTTAAAATTATGGCCTTTTGTAGCTCAGTGTATGTGATTGAGTCGATTTCAAGTGCCTCCAAGCTTTTGTGCAGTGTGGCTGCTATTAGACCTGTGGTTGACAAAATGACAGGTACAATGTCAACATTTCCCATATGCCACATGTCTTCAATTTCAAATTTAAGGTCTTGATATTTGGTAATTTTTGTTCTGTATGTGGTTTATATATTATTTGCGTTTGGGATTGCTATATTTATAATGCTTGCGGTTTTGCTAATTTTATTAATTGGAGTTATATTATTACAAAATTATTATTATTATTATTATTAAAATGTTTTTAAAATTGCTTTATAAATCTGTTGCCATAACAGTGCCAGAAACTGATTAGATAGCATATAATTAATTGTGTTCGTAAATATAATTTTTGTTAATTAAAAAAATGTGTATTTTTTGTATATTTTGCGTACTAGGACTGCGCTATGGATTGTATGGGACGGGGGAAAAGGCGTGACCTGCAAATCACTATATATGTTCTTTTTTTTCAGCGACATTTCTAATATATTTTTCACTTTATGTATCGGTAGACAACTATTCAAATATTCCTATCAGTCTTCTTATTAAGCATCTGTCAGACACCATAGAAAAAGGCCTTACCATCTGAGATTGGATGCGGCGTTCCTGTTTACCTACCATGTATTCTTTTGTGTAGGCGCTTATTCCATTAAAAGCATTCATACGACGAAGCGATAAACTACACCCTATCACAAAATCATACCTTATTCTGACTTTGAAAGCGATGATAGAAGAAACGAATGAGCTTGTTATTTCCTTCCGTTTATCGCGATTGCTTTAAAGGCAAAAAAATATTAAAAACAGTCCACAATTATCAAAAAACTAGGAAGACAAAGCAAATGTGATATCCAAAAGAACATCATTGAAGTAATTACGTAGGCGGAATGCGCCGTTCAAGGGTTGTTTACAAAGTCACAGTGGTCAGAGAAGAAGCGGCAACAAACTTATCTGACCGGTGGCAACAAAGAATAGCTATGTAATAATTTTCGTTCTGATGATGGTGGACAATTTTCCACCGAAATAATTTTGCAAACGACTCATATCTAACTGTAACCGTTTGTAAATTCCCATTTAGACCCTTCTGAGCTCAGTTATTTCGGAAAATATAACTATTATTTTTGGAATACTGAAACTGATATCAACGACTGAATAACTCGATTTGAAATCGTATTTATATTTGCAAGATGGCTCCTCAAAAAAGTTATACAAACTGAGAAACAGGAGAGGGAGGGAGAGCGAAATAGAAGGCGAGAGAAAAAGAGAGAGAGCCTTCTCCATATATATATCTTTAAAAATTCTTCCGGCGTTCGACTTTTCCCCTCTACATATCCGTTAATGGCGAAGCATCGGATTTACCAACCAAAGAAAAAGAAGATCTATCTTATCGGAAAATCACTTATGGCTTCGAATGACTTTAAGCTAGGTAGAACCCCTATTAGTGCGACGCGATGACTCCGTAATCGATGCTGTTCATCGCCACCGCTAGCATCGATATAAATAATGCACCTTAATAAACGAAGTCTAGTTGCCAGATGCATCTCATTAATACCTCAAATGTGTCGCATTTTTCGGAACCCAGTGATGATGATAGTGAATTAAAAGAAGCATCGTCTGCGCTGTGAATAAATTAGAAATTTAATCTCCATCGCCACGAAGTGAAGTGGTTGAAGAAAGAATTTCAAAACGTGCGTGAATTTGTGAATGGAGAGGACTTTTCAGGATATGACCGAAATACTATGAATGACAAGCAATATATAAACACGTATATACACAAATATATATAACACGTTATTATTTGTAGTTATCATTGTTAGAAATTATAGACTATCATTATATAATTACAAATAGTTTACCTTTTTTATTTTAATTATTTTGATATTAATTAAATACTTAATACTTTTCTTAATCGTATCATTTTGTTCTTTTCCTCCGGTCTTTTTTTATGAATTAAAATTTTCTTAAATATATTTATTCATTACTTCTTCGTTCTTTTGCAGATAGCTTGTTTTTTTCTGCATAAGCGTCAGTAATTTACGAAATCAAACAACAATGTCAATCAATCAACGTTTATTGGCGTAGTGATACCAACGCCGATGGTATGGCGTGATTAGATGGTGAAACGTTCGAAAGAAAATAAATATTTCTGCCTTCGGTGGGACCTTACTGTCAATCAATCAACGTTTATTGGCGTAGTGATACCAACGCCGATGTTATGGCGTGATTAGATGGTGAAACGTTCGAAAGAAAATAAATATTTCTGCCTTCGATAGGACTTCACAATGTCAATCAATCAACGTTTATTGGCGTAGTGATACCAACGCCGATGGTATCACTACGCCAATAAACAAGAAAATTTTACTTTTATCAAACCTCCGTTTTTGTTAAAACACCCATTAAAAAACATACTGTACACGAACCTGATTGATATCAACAATTCAATAAAACTGACCTCCGATTAACGGAACTTTGTGAACCGAGCCTCAACTGAGTAACTAATTAATATGAAAACATATGCTAAATAATAATCGTGGGTTTGAAAAATAAATAAAAACCTAAATAGGATATATGTAAATCTCTATAGAGTTCTTATTTGCGTCGGAGGTGAGTAATTATCATTTCCTTTTTGATTTGAGTTCATATTTTGGAGCAAAATCACAATATTTTTTCTCCCAAAAATTATATGGATAACAGAAAGTCTATTTGAATTTGTACAAAAACCATAATGAAATTGTGGTCAATTAAATCAATGATAAGAGGGAGCCTCTTGGGTTCAAGGGAGTTGATGTTGATCATGACCTCCTTTATAAATTTTCTGTGTACGTTGTTGAAGAGTTTTCTGTATTTATATCACGAGGTGAGCAATTACTTTCAGGTATCTTACGAAGATTATATGAGGTTGAGTCAATAAGTTATAGTAAAGAGTTAATGAAAAACAAATAAGGTGTATAAACTTACTTATTTTATTTTTCCATAATCACCGTCCTTTTCAATACATTTATCCCATCTTTTTATAAGATTGCCAAGTCCTTCAGAAAAGAAGGTTTGTGGTTGCTCTCATGATGCCAATTTTGGGCAAAATTTTCCATCTCCAAATTGGTAGAGGATATTAAATGGGCGTAAAAAGATAAAAGTCACATGGGGCTAGGTCAAGACAATAGGCAGAGATGTGCTAACAGTTCTCAACCGTGTTTTCTTAATATTTCCATAGTATGTTTGGCTGTATGAGGATGAGCATTGTCATGGTGGTAAATGACGCCATGTTTCAGCTTTCCTACTCTTTTACGTCGTATAGCTTCACGTACTTGACCTTAAATCTTGTTAGATTATTATTCTGAATTATTATTCTTGTTAGATTGTATTATTGTGAACTAACTGTACGATTTTTTTTCCAAAAAATCAATATATATATTTTTTTACTTTTGACTCCCAAAAAAAAGATTGATAAAACCATTCCGGATCAACCGGAGTTAGTCACTCACAGCACTTGGCGTCACAAACACCTACATGTCCGGATTTAAATTTATTATGCCATAAATAAAGTGTAAATTTACTCATGCATTCACTACTATGCTGTACTTGTAATCTTGACAAAATTTTGTTAGGTTTTTCGCCGTCTTTGGTTAGAAATTTTACAGTATAATGTTGCTCAATATATGACAGGCCTCCTATGGACGCCGCCATTTTTTTTTTATTGCATATATATTTTATATTTGCGCATTTATAACTGCTAGGAAGACGCCAATTTGTCAGGATATTGCCAAATGTTTACTCCGTGAGTGCATTCAATGATTTGCATTTATATTTTAAAGAACTATCTTTATAGTTTTTTCCTTAGAACTTTTTGACTCACCTGTGTGTGTGTGTGTGTGTGTTACTTTTTCAAATCGCCACCGTTTCGTGGTCGATGTGCCGCTGATGGCAATTGGAATCCCAGTTTCTCGCTTCAGTTCTAATGCTGTTTTTACTTCTATTAAAAGTGTTTTATTTCATATCTGCAGTCTATTGTACCTTGTATCAAAGACAGTATATTTGTATTTTTATTAGAAAACATAGAACATTTTTTTCCAGCTGTCTGAGTTATCTGACAAAAAGTATATGACAAATCGAAGGTTGAAGGAAAAAAGCAAATTCCATATAAGCTTTTTTTTTTCTGCAGTTTTTGTCATCAGGCCCTAAGACATCGACCCTAGTTGTCCTCCCCAAAGTGTGACAGATCTTATGGCAACTAAAAACATTTACATGTGCCACAATGAAAGATTTTGAAGACCACCTTTGAGAAACATTCTCTTAGAATTTGAAATTGTTTTAAAACGACATCACTCCAAGAATGGCATTATTCACACAGCATCCGAGAAAAAGCTTTACGCTTTTTTGTTTTTGTTTTCTTTTGAAGATGCTTGCAATATCTTCCGGGAATGCATCAAGATCACAAGGTGACAGCTTGAACGTGACTTTCGCTTTCTTTCAATAATTTATGCTTAGATTTATCACTTTCATATGCTATTGTTAAGTTTCTTAAGAGATTCTCGTGTCGCTTTCGTGGTTTTCTGTCGGTTTCATATTCCTTATAATTAATTCATCGAACAATATTCATCGTCTTAATCAGAATTTTGACTCATTAACTCGAAAGCTTTATCAGCTTTGTATTTCACGAAAAGGAAATGAAAAATGTCAGATTCGGTGATCGCCTTCCTCTAGAAAGTTCTTATCGATATTTTAATCGATTCAACTTCCCATCGATTATTCTCTGACAGTTTTCGTGAATTGATGATAAACAAAATCATCGATCAGAAAAGTATTTTGCATGCAAAGACGGCATTTCAGTTTTCGCTGGGAATTATTTGCTTTAACAGAAGATATGCCAAGTCTCCGCTCAATTTCGTCAATCATTTTGTTTTATTAATGGCGTTTTATTCATACGAATAAGTACAATTAAAAAAGCCTTCGATCATAAGGTTAAAAGTAATTTAAATATGACATTTAATTTATTTTATGTTGCAATATGTTTTGTTTACGATTGGTGGGTTGTTTATAACGTTCTTTTGTTTAAAAAGAAAAATATACATTTAGATTAGAGATCATCACCGCATCGACTGAAAGGAAATGTGTTACAAAAGGATGGAACTGTTTGCCTACCACGAGAACTCCTTCAGCCAATAAGTGCGCTATAGAAACAGGACTCGTCCATTCAAAGCATAGATGGGTCAGGTGAAAGTCTTGTTTTTAGCGAACGTCGACGACCAGAAAAATTATTTTATTTAAAACAAAAATATATATCGCCAATTTGTCGTTAAGTGCGCCAATGTGAATGCGTTTCTTCAAGCATTCCAATTGAAAATAGTCAGGAATTATTCCCATGGCAACAGACAGCCGCAGGCTTAGCGGCGGGTAAAGCTTACGTGGTAAACCGACAAATAGGCTGTAAGGTTGCTTTTTTGAGCACGTTTTTGGAATAAGGATTATAGAGGGTGCGTGGATGGATGAATTGGTATATAATAACACACCATTTAAATTGTTATATGTTCTAGACTAGAATGCCATCTAGAAATACGTGGAATCGCTCACTAAACCTATCCGGTCTAATGAACGATAGAAATAAAATACAGGGTACCAGGGAGGAAATTACATAAAAAGGTTAAACACTGGTAAAATAGCAATGAAAAAGATCACTCAAGCTTTCGGACGCATCAGCAGCAGTCCTTCATCAGGAGTAATGACGATGTTATGTTTCTGTCTCTTTTTTATACTTGAAATTTCTGGAAAACCCTTCATCAGAGTAGTCCCGCAGAATGGGAAAACCCAATGAGAACCAATGGGAGGCCTCCAATAGAATCATGGAAGAACCCCAATAGGGACCAATGAGAAACCTACACTGCGGGTTACCTAATGTTGGGGATGTCCCATACATTTCAGAGTAAGAGTTGTTTATAAGTTTCTGGAAGTGGTTGTGATGTATTAATGGCTTTCCCGTGTAGTTTGTAAGTTTCCCAAGATTCTAAGAAGAGTCTACTATTCTTGTTTGTGATGTGACGGTGTAGTATTTTTGTTGAGTCCCAGTCGGGTTCGTGTCCGTGTTGTAAAGCGTGTTCTGCCAGACGTGAGGCTATGTCTCCTTTCGCGAGTGCTTGTTTGTGTTCTTTTTTTCTTGTTTTGATCATTCTTTTTGTTTGTCCTATGTAATGTTTGTTGCAGTCTTTGCATGGTATTTGGTATATTGCGCCTGTGAGATCTTCTGGTGGAACTGGGTCTTTAACTTTTGTAAGTTGTTTGCGAAGTGTTGTTCCAGAAATTTCAAGTATAAAAAGAGACAGAAACATAACATCGTCATTACTCCTGATGAAGGACTGCTGCTGATGCGTCCGAAAGCTTGAGTGATCTTTTTCATTGCTAATGAACGATTTTACACATAATTTTATAATAATTTTACATCTAATACAAATACACACTGTCATGTTCACCACTTAAGTCAGAAAACGAGTTTACACTAGAAACGTAGAGTTTTAAAAATTATCGGGGTAAGTCGTATTATGCACATTTATACATTACAAAATATACAAAATTGCAAGTTATTTTAAATTAATGGGGGATCGGGACCCGCTGGCCCATATAACTCTACGCCTATGGTTTACACATTCCTAAACTGAATATATCCAAGAACAGAAATTTAATTTTAATTTAGCGACCCAAATTACGTTTATAGGAAACGGTTTCTTTTACAGTTACTATCGCTTTTTCCGTTAATGAAGAATATGGTGATTGGAACTTAGTATATAAGCGACGAAAAAAATCAAATCATTTAAAAATCTCATTTGGGAAAACTTCCACATTTCGCAGATTTAATACTCGAAATACAAAAGAATTGCTGTTCGATTTATTGGTTAGAAAAGACTTGTTAATTTCCTAATGATTTGCAGTTTTCATAATGAGTATGATGTAATGAATACAGTTTGCTTATATTAAAATTACGGTTAATGATAAGTAGTTATTATTGACTAGGATAATATCGAGTGTGGAGGATGCGTGAGGGAATGTCTTCATCGCAAAATTATGACATTGCATGGAATCGAGTTTAAAAATGCTTTCTTTATCCATCAATCAACATGTTGAAATAGTAGTTTGTTTGTTTGTTTGTTTCAAATTTAACGATGGTTACGGTTTGCTGACTTCTGACGTTTCACAAACGTTTAATTGATTCAATTACAAATTACGAAATGGGCAAATTTAGATTTGCGTTTGAAACAAGTATCTTTTATTTCATTTTGGAATATGGCGCACCACGAATAAACGTCTATGGCGTGGGCTGGTTGGCGCTGGTCTTCAAGCCTGCAGGGCGGAAAAACGCCAACCTAAAGAGGCGCCAAGTAAGGAAGGCGCCTCCTTTACGTTTGGCGATTATAAAATGTTTGGTGAAAAGTATCGAACTGCGCCATTGAAGCATTTCTGTGATGAACGCTAAAACCATTCTTAGAATGTGGGATTCTTTCCGGGAATGTGTGTTATGTGAAACAAAATTAAACCCTTACAGAAGTGTTCCCAAAGAAGAATTGAAGATACCAAAAGTCAATGGTACAACAACGGAACGAATATGAAAGGGAATGAGCTTCAAAATTCTCTCAAAAAAAAAAATCCTTATAGTTTGTCTCAAAAAGATTTTTTTGGTGCATAAAAATTTGTACACGTGTTTCCTTCCTTTAACCTGTTAACCGGGGAATAAAATTTTGTGAAACTCGTTTCACACTGGGGACTTTTTTTGGGGGGGGAGACATTTTGGTAGTCTTCCGGGCATGACGAAAAATGTCGTCATACCCAGTTAACAGGTTAAGGAGATACTTTTTGTTAAATACGCGTAGTCTTCCGGATATAACGAAAAATGTCGTCATTCACATTTCGGTAGTCTTCCGGGTATGACGAAAAATATCGTCATTCACATTTTGGTAGTCTTCCGGGGATGACGAAAAATGTTGTCATACCCAGTTAACAGGTTAAGGAGATACTTTTTGTTAAAAATGTGTAATCTTCCGGGCATGACGAAAAATGTCGTCATTCGCATTTTGGTAGTCTTCTGGGCATGACGAAAAATGTCATACCCAGTTAACAGGTTAAATTAAAAAATACATACGTCAACTCTTTGTCTTCCCTTATATTCCAGATTCTTAAACGAGGCCATAAAGCAATATAAAAACTATCAAAGTCTAATAAGATTAAATCTAATGAATGCACTGCCCATTACAACATCTGTAAAACAATATGAAATATAAATGAACATAAACGGGGCAATTGAACTGTAAAAATGTTAACTATGTAATATGTTATTCATCTGGAAGAGAGCCCTGCAACAGAAAAAGCAACTGCTTCCTGCTCTAATCCGTTTACAACTTAATGATCAGGTGAACGTTTTTTAATTCAACTACACCAACATAACGATCTTCCTGGAAACGCATTGCCGCTTGTTCGGCCAAAATTTCCATGTTATTTCTTGCATACAAAACAACACTAACAAAGTAACAATTTAAATACTAGAGTTGAATAAACATGTTTCCTCTCTCTCCTCGTCTATTTTACGTCTCCTGTTCAACTTATACTTTAGATTGAGTGATAAATGATAGAGTCAAAATCAATGAAGACAGAGCAAGTTTCGATGGTACTGTGGAGGGGTTATGCCTTTTAATTTCCATCGTCTCCAAATTGAGGATTCCTCGATGGAAAATTCTTTTAAGAAGATCTCAAATTCAAAACTAAAGCAAACTTCTGATAGCCAATGAAAAATAGAATCGAATCAATCTGACCTCTAGAGAAATTTGTGATGTGCCCTAGGAAATTACGGACCATAAAATTTTCAACAAAGAAACGCAATAGGAAACAAAAAAATTGTGCATTAACATAAGAGATTTCTCTTTTATTTGTACTTTGGTAATTTTAAATTATTAATTATTGAAAAACCTTTGAATTTAATTTAATTAAACACTATGACAGAGCAGTTGTAGTTATTTTGTCGTTTTCTAGTGTTGCCGACGTATAGTTCGTTCACGAAAAGTTGTCCGATGGTACCGTTAGAAAATAAGGGGAGCTGACGTCACAAACGGCCTAGCCGATTCCAGCAGAGGGAAGGGTGTCATTTCAGAACTGTTTTTTAGTGAACGTTTGTCTGCGCCAAAAACCAGTTCAGGAGGAGTAGACGTCCCCCCCCCCTGCAATAAGCTTGGCCGTTTGTGTGGTCAGCTCCCGTTATTTTCTAACGGTACCATCGGACTTCTTTTGGTGAATGGACTATATATTGAAAGGAGAAAAAGCACTTAGTTACTATTTTAAAATTTATGTAAATGTGTGTTCATAAAAAGTGGACTTATTTATAATGGCTTCTGAAATTATTACATAGTATACTCTGAAGCCATAAGAAAAGAAGTGCTTTCTGAAGCATCGAAAGCAAAACAACGAGTAAAGCCTTCACTAACTAAAAAGAATATTATTCATTTGATTAACCTTTACAAAAATCAGAAAATATCAAATAATGGACTTAATCACATTGGCTTCTGCGCCACTCATTTAATAATTGTATTATTTAGAGAGAGGGGGTAGGCTTATAAGTTTTGCTTATAAGCAGAAAGAAGTAAAAAATTTTATTTTTAAAACTGAAATTATTTAAGGCACATTGAAGAGCAAGCACTTAGCAGGAGCGACTTGTAAATAGCGCCGGATTAAAGTTTTTATGAGCTCTAGACTGAAAGAAGATAATGGGCCCTTAAAGAATGTGATATCCGCAATATTTAGTAAGTAAATCGCGAGTTTTTCATTCACTTTCATTATTTTCAATATCGAGATATATTAATAACGAAAATTTCTCGAACACTTTTAAATAAACAAGATTAAAATAACGCTTAGACTTAAATAACACTAGGCCCCTTCAAGGCCTCTGTGGGTCTCAAAACCGTAGGACCCTAGACCGAGGCCTACTGGGCCTATACATAAATCCAGCACTGCTTGTAAATCTAGCATTAGTACCAGTATAAAATGACATGTGTGTCGAAATAGTTGCAAAGAGTATTATTTCCAATTTTATATTAAAATATACGAAAGCGAGAAATTTTTTTCATAAATAAATCTATAATCCTGCAAGATTTTTTTATATGTTTATTCTGATAATTATCATATGACGCTAAAATGTTTTCCATAAAATTTTCGATGATGCGGATTTTTCTAGTTGTGGTGGTAATGGTCAGTGGTGTTGAAAAAGGTGGGTTGCAGGAGGCTCAATCACCCATTGGTTAACAAAACACATTGTCCTTCTCAACGTCGAATCATCCGGTTTGTTTTAAAACCGATTAAGCGCCCATAATTTTCGAACTGCTACGCAATTTGGTGGCAACTGGGAGGCGCTTATGCCTACCTTGTAGGAGGGCGCCCAACAGCCTCGCGCCGACCCGATGATCGTTTCTTTGTTTGGATTTTTATGGCGCAAGAGCATCTGGGTTATACTGCGCCAAGCATGGTAAAACCAGGGGCTGTTGCAAATACCGATGATCTAATTATCCCCGCATATCGAGCACAATATAAAGCGCTGTTGGTGCCTTGCTTTAAGGGTTCATTCATAGATGGCTATCTTTTAGCAAATGCCAAGATGTAAGCCCTACATCTTTCTAAATATTGACAAGATAGCGAGCGTGTCAACTAAAGCTTGAATTTCAACAATAGCTTGTTTCTCATTTTGTGAATATCAGAAGTCTAATCGCTTTGATATTCCTGGCATCAATAGAGGAAGCTATGCATGACACTACTATATTTTGTTTTCACATTCTTCGATCAAAGGTAAAACAACCGTCGTATTTTTGCTCCGCATAATGGCATTGAGCACATACCTGTAATCTTACGATCGTCTGCTCAGAAAGTTCTTTTGCCACGGTTCTCAAGCCATAGTTCTTGGGCCTGAGGCGCAGTCTGTACTCGCTGATCCGATGCTCAATCCGCAACGACCACCAAGAAGAATATAAGAGGGCAAAAAGCAACAAAAGTATTATTTTCCCCTTATCAAAACCTGAGTAGCTCATGGTATTTTCCAAGTCACATTAAGAAGAAAAACCGCTCACCGCGTGCTTTTTAGACCAAGCAAAATTGACCATTTTTCTCCACATGCATCATTTCCTGCTGCAGGTACGTCAAGCGATTAGCACCAAATATCCCACCGTTCTCGTGAAAAGAAAGAAAAAAAATGTCCCCAGTTTCAAAACTATTGTTAATACCTTTTATCCAATGCTTTTGAAATTTGAGAGATGAGGCTATCGGACTTATTTGCACTATTTCTGATTATACTCGTTTTATGAGTATATGGAAGATCAATTTTGTTTTGGTACATTAATTTTATAGATATCGTCATATTCACCCAACATCTATTCGCAAGTACGTCTGAGTCACATCTGTTCTAAGCAGTTTATTTTTCCATAACTTCGATGTTTCTTTTTTATCAATCCATCTTGTCTGAGTAGGTTCCATCGGCCTTTAGTAATGTTTTAAGAATCAATTTTCAATTTTTCATCGTTGGTCAGTTCTTCTTGCGATACGTCCAACCCACCACCATTTGAGTTTTTTCTTTAACAATTATATCCTCAACCATCGTCCACCCTCTTGCTTATCATTTCTTTCTTGATTCCTTCCCTAATTCTTCCAATCGTAATTCCCCATATTCTTCCCAGTTATTTTCAACTTCTGTGTTGCTTTTTTATTGAACCCCATATACCTAAACCATAAGAAAGCACTAGTAGTGCACAAGGACTTAAACAACATTTTCGCTTGAGGCACAAATGTGATTTTCCCTTCAGAATAAAGCTATTTCTTCCAAAGGGACTGCAACTAACCGTAAGTTCAGCCAGCCAGTGAAACTGACATGTGTTTGATTCCTTCGTATGATATTGGTTTTCACTCATACAAGTTTTTTCCCAACCGCCCACCATTTTTTGTATCTAACAGTTTAAACTGCCAGGTGAAGGTGGATATTTATCACTCGTTTGTCGTGGAAGCATCATGGTAAATGACTGAGATTACCCTCCACGATAAATTTACATTCAACCAAGTTTACTTAGGAGCCAAGCCCAAACCTCGCAGACGCAAAGGCCGTGCACAAAACCACTGGACAGCATCCATAGCAGTTTGCCAAACTTACTGTATAAATAGGTAATTTCTGACTATATACTGCCATTATTTTTGCTTCCTTTATAAAAATATTAAATTATTTGTTTTAGGTTCACTTGAGTCCAATTTCTAGGCTTGAAACTACTTCTCCGTTCAGAAATTCCCGGAGAATTGTACGCAGGAGGGGGGGCAGCTAGGAAAAATTCCAATTGAATAATGTTGTTGGACTATAGTTTCTTATGGATTCAGTCCCTTCCCCCCCCCCTTTTTTTTCATGAGCCAAGGGGGTGCACCCTCAGGGCGCCCATGGTCCAGGGTGCTTAGTGGCGAATATGCTCCCAAGATATTACCACGCATGAAGACTTTCATGAATAGACAATGATTAACTGCGTATTTTCAATATATATTATAAATGGAAAGAAATAAAACATAGAAAGATTTTCCTCGCATCCTTTGGCAATGAATAGCGAAAGAGAAAGTGTTTCTAACAATTCGTAATTTTTTACTTCTTGCGATTGAAATCAAGCCTATCTCGATCAAGTTTGTCCTAATATATTTGGTCATTCAGTGTATCTAATATTTAGTTGAAAATATATATGTTAAAAGATCCAACAAAAAAAGGTTTTGTTTGTCGCAGCAGCTGCCCCCACCTTTTTCCTTTACCATTAAAAACTCATCATGTTCAAACTACGTATACGATGAACCGAAATTACGTAGTCAAAACAGGCAAGTTCAATTCTTTTTTTGCGTTTTCTGCTCCAAATATTTCATCACCTTTTTATCCCTCTGTCTGTCCGTCTGTCTGTCCGCCCGTCCGTCCGTCCGTCTGTCTCAACGGTTCACCAATTATAGCCATTCTTATTACCTGGAAGACTCAGACGATACATTCATAACTATTGATATCCTAATTCATATAATCATAAGATTAGATCGCTATTTTATTATCAAAGTTATATTTTATGACGCAGTGTTTATCATTAATGTATTAATAATTTATTATTATTTATCATTAATGTATTAATAATTTATTATTATTTATCATTAATTTATCATTGTTTTTTTTATTATTTGTCATTAATTTATCATTATTTTATTATCATTTATTATTAATTTATTATTATTTAGCATTAATTTATCATTAATTTATTATTAATTTATTATTCAATTACGCTATACGGGAGATATAGAGAGGGAATTATAATTAACGTATTCCAAATTTAAACAACGGCTAAGTTTTAGTTCCGCGCGTTTCAGCAATATTCGCAAATGATCTTTCACTGCCTGGGTGTTGTTGAGTTCAAAACTCATTTATCCTGACTCGTTTTATTTTAAATTCCTTCGTGTGGCTATTTTCGGCTATTCATAATTTTACTGAGTGATTATCGAAATGAATATTAAAATTTTAGTCCATGACACTTCGACACCTGAGAATATGAAAAATGCATGCCATAAGTAAAATTCTATGAACAACTGTTTTATCTAACATCATTGTTTAGCGATCATAGCTTCGTTTTTGGAACAAAGACGCGGCTTCAAAGACAACTGAAGCTTTATTTGTCTACAAATAAGACGTGAATTTGTACATACAAAAGAGGATGAATTATCTATTTATTTAAAGTGAAATGCTTGTAGTAAAGTACAGCTTGAAGTGCTTGTACAAAAGCACATGTCAGAATGGAATACAAATCACCTAAGTTACAAAGAATTGGATGTAGTTTAGAAATCATGTCATAAAACTCGTAAATTACAGTCCCTATTCTGACAAGAGAACAGATATAAAAGAAAATATTTTTACAACACTTTTTTCCCGTTGTTCCGAAAGGATATTTTATCGGTTGTACCAAATTGGGGAGTTTTTGTGCCTCGTAATAACGTGTTTTATTAGTAGAGAAATAGCGTTACTGGGATATATTTGTGCTGATGCATTGTTATAGAGGATGAGATGGAAGGTTTTAGAGGGCAGGTTACCACTTTGAGAAGATAGGTAAAAACAGGGGTCAGCAACCTATGGCAGACATGACACACGGAGTAATTTAAATTTTAAAAACGAACACACAATTTCGAATGTAATTATTAAAACTTAGATGAAGCATTTTATCTGTTTAAAGAAAACCATTCCTATTTCCACGTCTCTTTAAATGAACTTAGCTAGATATTGGTGGAAGGAAATTTCCAAAATAGTAAATTTTCCTTCATATTGATTGTCCTCTTGTTTCTAGAGAACTTCCATGGAAGAAAATCCAAATATACTCTATAACAAAAAAAAATCGACGCACCAAGGAGGAGTTGTCCGATTGCGATAAAAATTGGTGGATGTGAAGAACATACATAGAAAAAGAAACGATTAAAATTTCAGAACAATTGAATGATTTATTGCAGAGTTTGACCGTTACAAAGGGAGGAAGTCAATAAGGCGTTGGTCCACCTCTGGCCTGGATGCAAGCTGTCACCCGGCGTGGCATAGACTGATAAAGATCCCGGATGGTGTCCTGCGGAATTTCTTGCCAAATTGTCTCCAACTGTCGGGCTAAATCGTCAACATTCCGGGATGGTTGCAATCGCCTTCCCATAGCGTCCCAAATGTGCTCTATGGGAGAGAGATCAGGAGACCTAGCTTGCCAAGGAAGTGTTGGGCAAGCTTGAAGACAATTCATAGCAACACGTGCCGTGTGCGGCCGGGCATTGTCTTGTTGAAACGTAAGTCCAGGGTGTCGCAAAAGGAACGGTAACACAACCGGTCGTAGAATGTCGTCTACGTACCGCTGTGCTGTAAGTGTGCCAGAAATGACCACCAAAGGGGTCCGGCTATCAAAGGAGATGGCACCCCAGACCATAACGCCCTGTTGTGGGCATGTGTGGCGTGCGATAGTAAGGGCAGGATCCCCACGCTGCCCTGGACGTCTCCAGACACGTCTGCAGTTGTCGTTAGGACGCTGTTGGAAACGGGACTCGTCACTAAAGACTATACGTCCCCAGTCAGCGCAGTTCCAAGTTGATCGAGCCCGGCACCACTGTAATCGGACTTGACGGTGTAAAGGCGTGAGAGGTAAGCGGCGTAACGGTCGGCGCGAGCGTAAATTCCGCTCTCTCAGTCGTCTGCAGAGGGTCATGTTGGACACATGTGTGCGGGCCACACGTTGGATAGTTGATAACGACGAATCCGGTGCTGTGACAGCTGCTCTGACAATCGCTCTGTCTTCCCGTTCTGTTGTGGCCCTAGGTCGACCGCTGCCGTCCCGACGCTGACATCTGCCGTTGTTGACCCACTCTTGCCAGCACCGTCCAATCGCCGCATCGCTTCGACCCACATGTCCAGCGATTCTTCGATTCGTCCAACCAGCCTCTTTCAATCCGATAGCACGACCTCTTTCAAACTCTGACATATGCTCGTAATGAGCACGAATCTTTCGGCGAGGCATTGTTACAGTCGACGTAAGATATCCGCAGTCAAAATGCAACAGAAATTTTGACCACATATTGAGAATCGCTCCTTATATACACCTGCTGAATGCGCAGTTCCGATGCGCTGGAGTTCCCGCTATTCATTCATTGGACACCAAATTTTAATCATTTGCATGTTCGGTCAAAATGTCTTTGCATACGAAATTTCATTACAATCGGACAACTCCTTCTTGGTGCGTCGATTTTTTTGTTATAGAGTGTATATATATTGCTTGAAACTAGGGTGTCGAGGTTTACTCAATAATTTTAAGTCCTACTGGTCATTATTATCAAACCTACCTACCTACCTACCTACCTACCTTCTTTCCATTCATCCATACATCCATGTAACGCTAAGGGAGGAGTGAACCGAGCAAACAACTCCGCTTGGCGGTGGCCCCGATCTCGCTGATTACCTTTTTCTAATTATGGTATTCAATTATTTTATTTTAATTAGATTGTTTATTACCAATATACATAAAAATGCATGTATTGTTATATCGGATATCATTATTGGGAAGTTTTACTGTATTATCGTTTATGCAAACAAAAGAGGAGGAAAAAAACAAAACAAAATAAAATCCTAATCTATTTAAGTAACTATGCAGGTGCTTTTTAAATAAAGAAGAGTTAAGCTCTTTTAATTGGTTAGGAAACGTTTCCACACCCGAAGCCCCAAGGAGACAATACGTGTCAAGGCAGTATTGGTTCTGTCAAAATTGGCTGAAATTGGGAAAAATTACTTAGGCATTCACAATTGTAGAAGTTTTATTGCCTGCCTAGAATTGTTGTCCGTCATAAACAGTCACCTTCTCGAGCCTTGGGTATTAAATATATTTATTATTTATTGAAATAAAATAATTCTCATCTTAGCAGATGTTGTAGTAGTATTAAACGGTGAAATACTCGCAAAGAAAATAAATGATTCATCGCACCCTGGTGGGGGTACGAGCCAAGGGCGGACACAGGGGGTAGTCACAGGGGTCATGACCCCCAAAACATATTTTTTCACTGTAAAAAATTCCAACTTTCATGAAAAATGAAGGGTGTTATTCCAAGACCATGGCAAATTCTGTCCTTGACCCCCCCCAAAATGAAAGCCTGTGTCCTCCCTTAATTCACAGCCACAATGTCTTGGTTTAGTAACGCCTTAGATAAGTATTCTCGCAGGGAAAAGAATACCTGACGCCTGTAGCCAGCGCCGACGAGAGGGGGGCAGCAAGAACTGTAGCCTGGGGGGGTCTGGATGAAGTCTAGGGGCCCATGCGGTGAGGGGGCGGTACCCCCTGATATTCCGAAGGACAGAAAAAATTTTCCCTGAATCCAGATTAATAAGATTTTGTGCATTTTTAATGTATAGTTTTTTAATTATTCTTCATTAGCCTGACTCGATTATTGAAAAAATAATAATAGTAGCTTACGTTAATTTTTTCTTTTTCAGCAGTGATCTTGTAAAATAATTAAGTAATAAGTAAGTACAAAAAAAAAGCGTTCTTATTTCCTACTTTTTGTTCATTTGGGGCTCAACTCCCTCCCTCCCCCAAAACAAAAAAACGTCAATGCTGCTGCCTAGGAAACGAGTTATGGGGGCCAATCGAAGTAAGCCTGGGGGAGCCGTGTTGGATCTCGGCGCCCCTGCCTGTAGCTTAATGGTAAAGCCCGGAAAACCAAGAGATTGTGGCTTAGTGTCCCACCATGGACCGATAACTCATTCCTTTTCTTTGTGAGTAATTCCTCTTCTAATTTTTATTATTATTTTTTGTTGTTTTTCTACTGAAATTTCCAGAAAATTCTGTGGATTACTTGGTAGTCTGCCACATACCACCAATGGTTCGCTAGCCTCGCTTTAGGAAACACTGCACTAGGGTTAAGATTATTTATGTAAATAACTTCCAATATACTGTCTAAATCAGGGCGCTCCAACTTTTCATGCCAAGCGGGCCGCATAAGCACTTCGATGCAGAACCTGCAGACCGCCCATCGAATTAAATTTCCATATCGTAAACTAAGGTGTCCGCAATATATTTAACATACGCAATTATGAATTATATTTACATATATGATTAAATACGCAATAAAAAGGTTTAATTATTAAAGAAATTTTATACAGAAACAGATATATATGTGCTTTCGTGTAAACATCCAATTCTTTTGATAAGGTACTCCAAGCACTTAAAGATTACCCCATTTATGTTTTTTCTAATTATTGATTTCAGTATTTTTTCCACGAACAAATGTATAACCAGACCCATTGGCGTACGCAGGGGGTGTTGATGGGGGTTGTAACCCCCATTGCAATGAAATTTTGTATATTTAACATAGGAATATGTGAGTTGTAGCTCTGTAACCCCCCTTACGAACTTTCTGCGTACGCCTATGACCAGAAAGTTACTTTTAATAACATTTATGAAACTAATAAAATATACTTTAGTAGCAAGCAGACAAATTTCTAAAGCTTTAATATATTTTTTTAATATTGTCGAAGGCAGACACAATAAGCGCCGCATATATTCCAGAGATCACGGCATGGACCACCTTGATCTAAACGTTTACATGCCAGTGAAGTCAATCATAAAGCGATCAGATCTTTTCTTGTTTAGCTTGTGGGAAAATTTGGGGATTTAAGACGAAACATAGTATTTTGAGAACGTGTTTAACCATCTTATTTTCGAACATCTATTATCCTCTCATCTGTGTTTTCGCAACTGCTATCCATGCGAGGAATACAGGGAGTACATATATATACTTAGTGCAATCTTAATGGGTGGGCCAGGACCAGGTCCTTGATCTGGACAATGAGCTCCAACAAAATTTGTTCATTTGTATTTTTTTTTTTCGAAGTTTGGGAGGGCAAAAAGTGTTTATCAAAAATGTATCATTAATTGCAGCAACTTATTTTTCTTGTTGAAGAATTTAGCCATTTAATGTTGTATAAAGAGCCCTCCCCACAAAGAAAAAGTAGACCCAAGGTTCCCAAGGGCGTTAAGATTATCGTGTATGTAATGGTTGGTCCGCTAGCTCTGTTATGAAGATGGCTGTAATATAGAAGTTTGTTAACCACTTTCTTACAGACTAGGCAAGCATTGACATTTTTATGTAAATGCAGAAGGCTCGCGTCGCAGTAATCCTCAAAGTACCCCTGATATAATGATATTGTGTGAAACGCGATCATTATATCGAATTTAGACTCTATTGTATCTATTGGGCAACTCATGGGATCTTCTCCATGGATCGTTACCTTGCAATGAATCGCTGAAACGCTATAACGTGAGTCGCTATAACGTGAGTACTGCATTATTTTGAATGTTTAGTTCTGGATCCAGAATTATCTCCAAGTAGGTTATATCATCAAAACACTATAAAGAGAGTCGCTATAACGTGAGTACTGTATTATTTTAAATGTTTGGTTCTGGATCCAGAATTATCTCCAGGTAGGTTATATCATCAAAACACTATAAAGAGAGCCGCTATAACACATTATGAGTACTGTATTATTTTTAAATGTTTAGTTTGATCCAGAATTATCTCCAGAAGTTAGTATCATCAAAACATACCTCGGTAATATTATTTACGAAAATTGGAGGCCTCATGGGCGGATTTACCATTTTGCCGCCCCACTGCTATTTTTGGCCACCCCTTTCTACCCGTCCGCCACAGGCGTACGCAGAAAGTTCATAAGGGGGTTATAGGCTCAATGGGGGGTTACAGAGCTACAACTCACATATTCCTATGTTAAAAATACAAATTTTTACCGCAATGGGGGGGTCACAACTCCCATCAACACCCCCTGCGTACGCCAATGTCGCCAATGTCGTCCGCCCGCCCCAAATCAATGGTAGGAACATAAAAATTATTACATTCAATATACGCTACAAAAATTTGTATTAACAGTAAAAATATTGAAAAACAAACTCATAAATTGAAACATAAACATTAAATAATAATATTAACTTATATTGAAGTATTATTTCTTTTTGGTATATAATAAATCAAATTCAATTTTATTGAAATAAATTTTAATTTTAACAAAAAATAAAAGCCCATCGAACACTGGTATTTAAATGGAAAGCATGACGTCTAGCTTTCTTCTCGGCAAAACATCTGATTATATCATCAGATACCATCAGATATGGTATTGATTTTGTTATATCAGACTCAATACACAAAATTTTGTCGCTCTAGTCTATAGCCTAGTATAGCCTTTTGTTGAAATACGGCACTGGAAGGCCTTGGAGTTCTACGTTTAAATACGGCTACTTGGCTTTCGCTATGGTTTTGTTTAATGTTCCACTTTTGGGTCTCGTCTTCCGGGGTCTAAACATACGATAGCGTCCATGAGAATAACGATAATTTAGCAATGAGCGCCCCAAACTCGCGAAAGAAGTGCCCTCGGCAGTCGCCATTTTTATCGCATTGAAAAATCAATACCCAACGTATTGAAACGACTGAGAAAATCAAGTTCGCACCCATTATTCAAAGAGTGACTATCTCGTGACCGTGAAATAGCTAGATAGATCAATTTCCTCATAATCAAGTAGTTGCATATGCATTGAGTTCTCCGAAAATGATATTTTCATTAGACATGAGAGGATACAAATTTGTTTCTTCGATGATTTATATTTAGATTATGTCCGGTGCGTCGATTTCTTTATCTTTTTTGTTTTAAGCTAAGGTGTTTTCGAGATTTTTTAAGGAAAACCACGTGACTTTTCCTGAAAAATTGTTCATGGAATTGTTATTGGAATACGTGTTCCATACCATGGAAATTATTTAAAATTTCTGTCGACGTGAATGAATTTTTAAGGCATTTTTTTCTTAAAAGCAAAGTAGTGGCGCTAATTTATTCTCTTTTTTAGTACATGTTCAAACAATGTACAGGCGCAGACGTAGCGCGGGAGGTGCCATTGGGGATGAAAGCCCCCAGCGCGAAATTCTTAGGGGCGCAAAATTTCAATATTGAACTGATGAAAGGAGCGTACTAACGGATTTTTGCGGGCGCAATAGTTAACTTGCCCCAAGCTCTAGCAACCCACGTTACTTCGCTGCTTATAGGGTTGTCATTATCGTACACAGAAAGTTCTTGAGGGGGGGCAAGGGCGCCCATATGGGGAAACAGAGGGGGCTCGAGCCCCCTAGCCGTTTAAAAATTTTATTTGCCCGAACCTATTATATATTTACTTTCAAAAGTTTTACAGTCACATTTTAAAATAAGGTACTTTTTAGCTCATTACTAATTGTCAAGCAGTATCAATTATTTTTGTAGCGTTTTGGTATCTTGTACATTCACAAAAATTCTCGACAGCTTTGAGAAGGAGGTAATAATTTTTCTCAGCCCTCAAAAATGCTCGTTAAGTTGTCTTAATCCTCCCCTCCCCCCCATAAGTACTCGTATGGGCGCTCGTGTAAGGGGTGGGAGTTGCCGAGTACCAACTCCATGTGTTTATATGTACTGTGCATTAGCGCTCAGTTGGCGCGTGATACCGTTAGCAGACGGGTTAGTCCATTGCAGTTTAGGGAAGGCCGTCTTGGAGGAACTGGTTTTTCCCGCGCGAAAAACCAGTTTCGGCAAGACGCCCTTCCCTAAACTGCAATGGACTAACCCGTCTGCTAACGGTATCACACGCCAATTGAACGCGAACGCACAATATATATACTTCTACTAATTATATCCAATCCTTGACAGCAGAGCCTTTGTCAGACCCCAAAGTCTTTCACTTTCGCTGCCTAGACGGATCAGCTTAACTAATAAATTGCAAATCATTATCACCTCATGTAAACAATTGTCTCCATTCGATGGATAATATATTACACAATAGGCCTATTGTATAGGTATATTGTGTAATATATTATCCATCGAGTGTTTAGCACAGTGAGTCGATCTACTATTAAATTGTCTCCATCTCAATAAGCTTTGATTTGATTTGAATTTCTTATGACCAGTCTTGTTTCCTTCATGCAAAGAGAGATCCTAGCAAATCTTTATAATCATCAGAAGCGACAATACAGCATACTGAGCTTATTTGTAACATACACACTGCAATCTCCCTTGTCAAGTTCTATAATCATCGTTTTTGTCACTATTTATGATGACACGATCATTCTTGTCACTACTTATGATGACACGATCATTTTTTCCGTATGATCACTCATTTTGCATGCTATGTATGCCTCGTCATATACCTTATTTATATGCTAAATGATAATGCAATGACTTCCATCATTAAAAGTCCTCCCACATTTTTGCTGTTACATTAATTTTGTTTACCAGTGAAGTTAAATTAACATGGCTCTGGTACTGAGAATTATACGTTATAGATCCGAATTCTACAACGCCTCTTACAGTCAGCACGTATTAGCCGCGTTTACTACTTTTAAGATAAGCTTATTTATTTCCCCAAACGATCTTTCGTCTCTAATTAAAGTGGACAGACCTAACAATATTTTACAGGACGCTGCATTGTACCATTGTCTTTACTCCCAGTTCGTTAATGAGTGTTGATTCTAGGGTAGTTTGGTGAAATGAACGTAGCCAATGAGGTAATTGTAGTGGAACCATAACTTATCGAAGTAGCGGCTCTTCTTTTGCTCTCCATTCCACAATGGCAACTGTTTTTAATGCGCCAAATCTGGGCCAATGAAGGCCAAGTTACTTGATTCAATAACACGCCATTGTTTTACAAATAAATAATAGCAGTGTGCAAATTATAATAGTTAAATAATTTTTATAGAAGTAGTTTGAATATATTCATTTATACCCAAAATGTATTTTTATTCAACGTTCGTGTAAAAAGAAGTTACCGATGAACGGGTACATCTTATCCACCGCTGCAAAATTTCTCTCATCCATACCTTACCATGCGATGCAGGCTTATTTTAAAACAAGTTCTTAATTTTCGACATCTTTAGGTTAGCGCTAAAAGGTGTTTTCCTTAGGTATGTATTTTGTGTTCCTCATTCAAAAACGTTTTGAAGCAACATTGCTTGTATAAAAGTCTTTTGTTCCTAAAATAAAATATTTTTTATAAAAAAAACTTTGTCGGTAATTTCTAACTTAGGGTTTCATATTGGCTGATCTCTTTATTTGGAATACTTCTTCATATAGTAGAGTTTTGATTATTAATCCACAAAATTAGTATTGACGTATTTAGACTCGAGGTCTAGGGGTTACACTACCCCCACAACAATACTCCGCACATGGCATACAATAATAATTTTCGCTTTCCCAGGAGGTGGCGGGGGCGGTCGAGCCACCTTTATCCCCTCCTTGATGAATCAATTATAGTCCATTTAATAAATTTTACCATGTTTGGCGCAGTATAGCCCAGATGCTCTTGCGCCATAAAAAAGCCAAACAAACAAACAAACAAACCATCTAATAAAGAAAAAAAGGAAGAGATGCCGTGCTACAGTAAATACAGCGAAGCTATATGTACGATTTGTAATTGATATATTAATACTAATAAATATAATAATAGAATATATTAATAATAATAAATTGATAATGACAAATTTATAATAATAAATTGATAATGACAAATTTATAATAATAAATTGATAATGACAAATTTATAATAAATTGATAATGACAAATTTATAATAATAAATTGATAATGACAAATTTATAATAATAAATTGATAATGACAAATTTATAATAATAATTCTTTTAATAATATATATTAATAAAAAGAATTGCTTTTATTAATATATATTATTAACATAACAAAATACATAATGATTCGGGCATGTGTATAACAATAAAGAGTCACTGTAAGGTAAGAATGATAATATAATATTGTGTAATATTCATAATATAATATTGTGTAATATTCATAACGTAATATTGTGTAATATTCATAACGTAATATTGTGTAATATTCATAATATAATATTGCGTAATATTCATAACATAATATTGTGTAATATTCATAACATAAGGTTGTGTAATATTCATAATATAATATTGTGTAATATTCATAATATAATATTGTGTAATACTCATAATATTAATATTAAGCCTATGTATTCAGTATGTATGTATTTAGTATTCGGTTTCTTAGACCCGCAACAAATTATGTTAGCTCTCGCACAGGGCTAGGTATTATGCCACTAGGAACGGATAGTTCTGCCACCCCAAAATGACTTCATTTCTTTATAATAATCCTATTTTGCCGCCCTTAAAAATCTGCCGCTTAGGGTGAGTGCCTGATTCTCTCCTCACCTTGGCGCCGGCCTTGATCTCACGGATTACCTTATTCTAATTAGGGTATTCAATTATTTTATTTTAATTAGATTTTTTATAACCAATATACATAAAATGTACTACAATATAAAATAAATATAAAATCTTAGATTTTTCTTATACAGTAAGACCTCCGAATAACGGTCACTTGCGAGACTCCGTAAAGGTGACCGTCCTTCAGAGGTGGCTTTTATTCAGAAGTAAAAAATTAAAATACATACAATTAACAATAAAATATTAGTCATTTCAAATGCATTAATCATCAACTATTTTAATTTACATTGAAAAAAATCAGTGATTATTAATTGTTTTGCTGGTTTTTTTTATGATAAATGCCCTTTTCCTAAGGGAATGATATTTGTAGCAGTTGCAGATCCACGGGCAGGGGAATTAAAGAAATTGTCCCTCCCAAATCTATAAAAATGCGGTGAAAATCGGTTATAACGACCAGCTGCATATAATGACGGAATTTTCACAAAAATTTCCTATTCTTTTTTAATTGTTCGTTAAATCCAGGGTCAAAAAAGGCTTATTAACTAAAAGCGGTTAAATTGTTTTACGCTTAATCATTATACCAAACAAAATCCATATTTTCCTCGCTATATCTGGAAATTCCCTAAATGCGATCTCATTATAAGTGTGTTCACTGTAGTTATATCCTCTCCCCAAATTCCCCAATGGATTCGTCTCTGTTTGTAACTCGTCATCATTTTTGTTCAGAGCAAAGTTTTAACTCTCCCGTAAATTTGCCAAAACCATAAGAATATGTTTGAATTTGGTGGCAGTTCAGCTTTCATTTCCTCATCACTTTTTTTTCCCTTCCATCATATTCTCTAACAATTCCTGAACAGTAGTAAACGTAGTATAAACTTCTAAATCCTCATCCACGCAAACAAACTCGCTAGCTTTCATATTTGTCATTCCTACTAATCTGAGAATGCCATCCAACGCTTTCCCATCATCGTCTCTGCCTATATTTGTGTTAACCCTGAGAAGGGTAATAATATCTTGCAAAAACACCTGGTATATGAAGAAAGTGGGGAGTCGTTCCTGTGCCGTGGCAGCCTAGAGGTTAAGGCACTCCAGCACTAACGGAGAGACCCTAGTTCGACTCCAGGCCAGGGCGATATGTATTTTTTGAGCTCAAACGTGGGCAGTGCCGGATTAAAGCATGGACTTTAAGGGCAGCAGCTCAGGGGCCTCCGCCAGTTTGAGGACCTCCATAGATGTGTTCTCTTGTAGACGATCCTTTTGAACTATTTTACTGGGGGCCTCACAATACCAGTAGCCCAGGGGCCTCAAAAACTTTAATCCGCCACTGAACGTGGGTATCAAAAATTACTATCTCTAGTAAGAAAATATATATTTCGTAATTAAAACTACAGTCTAACCCTGTTATAACAACCTTAGTTGCAGAGACAACTTAGCTACTATGTCAGTAATAATAATAATAGACTTGATACTGCCTGCATTGATTACAAGAAAGCCTTCGACTCGGTGCCCTACTCATGGTTAATCGAGATCCTGAAAATATATAAAATACACTTCACCATAGTAAGATTTCTGGAGCATAGCATTAAGAGATGGAGAACTACAATACATCTCAGAGAGCAAAACGAAGTGCTATGCACCAACGAAATACCTATCAGAAAAGACATATTCCATTTAAACCTGGCACCAGAATGAAACATACAAAAAAATTTCACACTGAAGGTAGACTTGAGAACTTGGCACCGCCCGTCTTAAGCCTAATCCGCCAAGTGCGAGAACACACAAAAAAATAATAATAATAATTAGTAATAATAATAATTGGTAATTCCCCTCGTCGATCATTTGTATATATCCATTTATATCGATTATTGAATCAACATTTGGATCATCCCTTGAATATATATCCGAATTCGATTATATTTCGAATTTCAGCCATCATGCCCACTGGCCTACGCAAGGGAAAGTTGATGGGGTCATAACTGCCTATTGAGTTGCAATTTTGCATATATATACATATAATATATGTATATATTATATGTATATATATATACATATAATATATGGAGATGCAGCTCTGTAACCTTCCCTTATAAACCTGTAACTCCATATAATATATGAAGATGCAGCTCTGTAACCTTTCCTTATAAACCTGTAACCCTCCCCCCCACCCTTTACGAACTTCTGCGTATTAATGCTAGATGTTTTTCTTCATGCACAGATTTCTAAATGCACGTTTGTTCCCTGTATTTCTATTCAAACAGACTCGAATGTAATACAGCCGTAAAGGTGAATTCACCGAAAGGGAATAAGTACTTTTTTACACGTATACACTGGTCATAAGAGGGACAGAGAACGGGGCATGGACGCCCTATAGGGGGCAGGAGGCCGTAGCTCCCCTAGCCGTTCAAAAATATGATTTTTCTGATACTGCTATGCATTTACTTTTAAAAAAAATTTACAGTCACATTTTAAAACAAGTTACTTTTCAGTTCATTACTAATTGTCAAGCAGTATCAATTATTAGCATCTTATACAATCATTAAAACGTTTGACAGCCTTAAGAAGAAGGCAATAATTTTTCTCAGCCTCTCTCAGAAGTATTCATATGGACACCCATGGAAAGGGATGCCTATGCTTGAAAACAAGGAGAAAGTTTCCAAAAAGATTTTTATAGCTTTTTAGTTAACTCACACCTAAAAGTTCTAGCCAAATTGCTAAAATTGTAGCCGAATTAGAAAAGCTGTTTTCAAGTTGATGAAAAATTCTTATTAGAGACAGTCGACTCCGATCAATGCCCTTTAATTATTTTCATACTTTGACTGGATTCTTTGTTGTCGGTACTTATACCATGCATGATATGCAGCCTTAAAATCAAATTCCTTTCTCTTCGGCCCATTGATTGCTCTGTTCGTGAAATGGCTTACATGGGATCTTTTACGAATGTTCATTACCTTTCCAATTTTATTTGGAGCTTTTCGGCAAATTGCTCAGAAGTTTTTCTAGCCGAATTTTGATAAACCTCGCATTTTGGCGAAAAAGGCTAGCGACAGCGTAATCCTCACTTGAAATACGAGCGTAAGAATCGTTTGGTAAGACCTATCTATAGAACACCATCAAATGCTTGAATTCTACTTACGTCACAAGGGAAAAAATGCTTAAAAAAAAGCAAACACATCGTTTTTCTTAGCTTATAACAAAGCTTTATTGTTATAGTGGTATACCTGAATCATTTTTATGCAAATGTCAGTAGTAATTCACACTTGATCGCTATGTAAATGTCAACATTGATTGACACCTAATCGCTGTGTAAGTATCAACAATGATTGCCATTTGATCGTTATGTAAATGTCACCAATGGCTAGCATACAATCGTGTCAACAATGATTCACATTTGATCGGTATACAAATATCAACATTGAATACATATGCTCATGATGTACGTATCAACAAGAATTGGCATTTTATTGTGATGCGATGTCACAATCTATTGTCATCTGATCATTGTGCAAGTGCAATAATTATCACTATTTTTATTCAAGTGATCTGTCGACATTTAATCATTAGCTAAGCATCATCAATGATTGGCATTTGACAGTTACTTATGTGTTAACAATGATCAGCGATGCGTTTTTGAAATGCAAGTCTGATACAATAACCATTTAAACGATGAACCATAGTATGTAGTTTGCCATTGCAAGTTGTAACTTACATGTAAATTTCGATGTTTGTTTGTTTTGATTTTATGGCGCAAGAGCATCTGGGCTGTACTGCTCCAAACATGATAAAATAAGTTTCGATGTAAAGGAGCATTCGAAAACACAGACATTTAAAATGTAAAAACTCATCCCTTTATTTTTAAATTACATCAACCTTATTATTCTTTCATTGGATGCTTTCTAAATTTAATTTTTTTTTTCTATCAATCATGGCTGTTCTTTTTCTCAATCTAATTTTACAGTTTTGCTCATGCGATGTGAATTAGCACTAGACAAAACGCATGAGAGCTCTTGCAGCAAATGAAGCATTGTTTGTTATATGCCACTGGTTCCTAGCCAGACAGATACCTGCCCGGCTAGAACTAGCTTCATACGAAAAAACCGGAAGTTGCTTCGAGTAGCCGCTAGATGGCACTCAGTGCCGACTGTGTCTCCGTGCTGTTTTAATGATTATAATTTTTTAAAAATTTTAAGTGGATCATAATTGAAACACATTAATCGTAGATTTAAAAAAAGAGCATGGCCTTAAAATGTGAATAACAAAAACATTTAAATTAACTGTTTAGGAAAAAAAAAATGCTTCAATTTCTGTTCTGTATATATAATTGCCGTGCACCGACTTTAAAAAGAGGAAAGCAAAACTTTTTATCTAAAAAATGTTGTAGCATTGTTCAAATACTGCGTTACAAAACTGAGATAATTAGATGTTGCGAAGCATATTGAATGGTATTCCAAAATTCAATTACACTATATTTTTATTCTATACTGCACGTTTGAACATGTATTCTAAAAAAAAAAGATCGGTTGAACTCGTATTTTTAAAGCAAAAACGCCTGTTTTAATTCACTTATAAAATATTTTTTCAAACTCCAAATAAACATCCATACATTTTAAACAATTAGCAAACATTTCTTTTCTTTCGAACGTTTCACCATCTAACCACGTCATAACATCGGCGCTGGTATCACTACGCCAATAAACGTTGATTTATATTGTTGCTTAGTTTGAAATAAGCAAATAATCCTTTTTAAAATGTCACTATTACCATCGAACTTTGACTGATTGATTGATTGATTCATTGATTGATTTTTATCGCAGAAAAACAGCAAAGGACATATTACCCTAGAAAAAATACAGTCAGCAAACGACATGACGTAGAGAGTCTCGTAACTGCTCTCGCAATTAATGTAAACATTTTAGGTACATGTTTGTAGTTGATATTTCTCTTCTTATTCAACCTGGTGTCCCAGCTGTCGACTTACTAACGGAGAAAGCCCAACGTGCCCGACGGGTATGTAAACCAAAGTAGCGTTCGAAAGGCCTCAAAAAGGTATTAGACCCATGTCCAAGCTTTTTCCGGACTGGCCCTATATTTCGGAGATATTCCCCCCCCCACCCCCAAATTACAAAAACATATTAACAAGCCATAATACAGACCTTGATATCTCATGATTCCATGGATGGATTTTAATGATCTGCGGATTTTAAAACAGGTTATCGAAAATTACTTGATATGTGTTTCAGCAATTTTCCAGTAAAACTAAAAATTTTGAAATATTAACCTTCAAATCTTTCGACAAAACGGAAAAATAATCAACCCCTGTTTGGTGGTTTTTCAGCAAAAGCTCGCGTTGAAAAAACAGGTTTCAACGCAGTTAGTTCGAAATAGATTCGCTTGCTAGATATGTATTAACGTACAGAGCAGTTTTGCTGCCTGTAAATAAGAAATGAATTTAAAAGTTTAAAATAGTTATAAAGCATGTTATAATATTTTTTACTAATACATTTAAAACAAATCACGTAGTCTTTTCTGGCCGTTTAAGCGAGCATAATAATTGTTATTTTCCCCTCCGATAAATGAATTCAAAACAAGTTTAAAGAGAAAAATTGTTTGAAAATATAGCAAAACGAGTTGAGACGTATTTGAGCAATAATTATATTAAGTATAGAAATAAAACTGATTTTGTTTGTTAGATTTCTGTCAATCGTCAATCGTACTGCGAGTATTTTAAGGGGTCACCTTCCTAAATATTATTAATATTAATTTTAAAATATGAAAGAAATTAATCATGCGTTCATCAATTTCAAAAATCAAATTAGATTTAAACCAATTACGATTTATTATTAATTTGATGATTTTATTATTTGATAGCTAATAGGGCTTTGAAAGGACATGCATTTAAAATTTTTGTTATTTTCAGTAATTTGAAATTATGAATAGC
>QLNU02014802.1:148498165-148509666 GCA_006491805.2 Dysdera silvatica
CAGTTCAGAATTTCTGTTGTCCATCGTTGATCAGTTCTTCTTGCAATATGCCCAGCCCATCGCCATTTCAGCCCTTTTACTTTAACAATGATGTCCTCTACTCTAGTTTGCTCTCTCACCCAAGTGTTTCTTTTTCGATCTCTCCTAGTTATTCCAAGCATGCACCTCTCCATGCTCCTTTGCGTTGTCTGTAACTTTCGTATTGCTCCAACTGTTAGACTCCATGTCTCTGATCCATAAGAGAGGACTGGCAATACACACTGGTTGAAGACCTTTCTTTTTAGACACAAAGGCAATTTCCCCTTCAGGATAAAACTGTTTCTTCCAAATGCACTCCAGCCAAGTTTAATACGTCTGTTGAGTTCTTTCATAATGTTGCCATCCATTGAAATCAGCTGGCCAAGGTAAATATATGAATCAGCAATTTCTAGCTCAATGTTGTCAACTTGTATTTTTGTTTCCTCTACAAAATTATTGAACATGATCTTAGTTTTTTGTAGGTTCATCTTGAGTCCAACTTCTTTACTTCTAGTTGAGAGCTCCTGTACCATGTCTTGGAGTTCTGATGGGTTCGTTGAAAAAATAACAATGTCATCAGCAAACCGCAAATGATTTAAATATTCACCATTTATTTTTATTCCCTTGTTATTCCAATTTATCAGCTGAAAAATCATCTGTAAAGCTGAAGTAAAAAGTTTTGGAGAAATGGTATCTCCCTGCCTCACCCCTTTGCCAAGTTTGATAGTTTTGGTATCTTTATGTAACCGAAATTTTGCACTTGCATTTTTATACACACGTTTCACCATGTCAATGTACACATCCTCAATGTCTGTTGATCTTAAAGAGTTGATGACTGCTGATGTTTTAATAGAGTCAAAGGCCTTCTCATAGTCAATAAATGCAACACACAATGGAAGTTCATATTCATGTGTTCTTTCAATTAATTCTCTTAATACTTGAATATGGTCCACTGTACTGAATCCACTTCGAAATCCAGCTTGTTCTCTTGGTTGAGCTGCATCTAATTTTTTCTGCAGGCGATGTGTTAGCACTTTTGTGAAGATTTTATAAATAGCAGGTAACAAGCTAATTGGTCGGTAATTTTTCAAATCCTCTTTATCACCTTTTTTATGCAAAAGAATTACTGTTGCAGAATCCCATTGGTTTGGTATGTTACCGCTGTTAAGACATTTGGTAAAGAATTTTGCAAGTATGTCTTCTACATATTCTCCAGCTTCTTTTAGGATATCTAATGTAATACCATCATCGCCAGGGGCTCTTCCTTTCTTCATACTTTTTATTGCAAATGAAACTTCTTCTTTTAAGATTTTAGGAGCTGTTCCTTCGACTATTTCAGTGTCTTCGTTTAATCCACTGTTACTTTCATATAGTTTTTTGTAGAATTCTTCAACTCTTCTAAGTATTTCTTCCCTATTTCTTGTTACGGTGCCATCCTCTCCTTTTAATGCAATGATGTGTTTCTTCCCAACAGATAAACTTCCTTTAACAACCCTAAGGCTCTTGTTATTTTCAATGGCCTTCCTTACTAACTCACAATTGAATTTTCTTATGTCTTCTTTCATGCTTTTGCGCAGAGTTTTACAAAGTTCTATGTACTCAATCCTGGAACTGGTATTTCGATTGTCCACCTTCATATCTCTTCGCCTTTTCATGAGCTGTTTCGTCTTCTCAGATAATTTGCTATTGTGCTTTTTACAGGTTACACCACCAATTTCCCCAGCAGTTTCAACTATTGTCTTAACAATGTTTTCATTTGCTTCTGAGATGTCAACTTCTTCAATAAGTCCTTCCAGTGCAGAAAAGCGATTTTTTAATTCCAACTTGAATGCCTCGGTATTTACTTTCAGTTTCATTAGATCCACCCTCTTACTTACTTGTTTCCTAATGAGCTTCTGCCTATATACATTATATATATACGCTTATAAGAAATTATTATACCTTTTGTTTGACGCATTCGTTACCTCTCGATATAAAAGTTGCGCACGAATTAAAAACAAAAATGGATTAACGGTTGAGATCAGATACATTTAAAGATATTACCCCAATTATTCCCCTCCCCTCACTTTCGCGGTCTGACTATGATGGATTCCTGATATTCCGTGAGTAGGATAATCAAGGATTTACCGCAATAATAATGAGAAGGTTTCCAAACTATAAATTTATAAATTTAATTTATATTTTAGCCCCCTCAAGGACTATTTTCCTTCGAATAAGAGAAACGTGAGATATAGAAAATAGTGATAGAGAAAAGGGGAGATCAAAAAAATTCTCCTCTCTCTCTCAATATCGGTCCTTAGTTATTTAATAATTTATTATTTTCATATTTACAAACAAGAATTCCCTTAGGAGATTACGGAAAAGCATAATTCATGATCTTCACGTTTAACATTTTTCTGAGTACTACTAGATAGAGAATTTCTCCCTGCACCACATAACTGTCCTGATCAATTCGTTTCCACGTTATTCCAACCCACTTTCATATTTCATCCATCTTGTCATAAGATGTCCACTCTGTCTCAAATCTCTGCTCACATGGAATTCTATTCCATTGTTTAAACGAAATTATAGATAAACGAAATGTTTCACTGTCGTTGTTAAAAAATATCGATTTTCATGAATTTTTTGGCCCACAGATGGCGCGATTTACACGTCATTTGGAATTATAGTGAAATGGGAAAAACATCAGTCTTTATTTTTTAGTCCACTCTATGGAGCGTAGTTTTACTTGTTTGAAACGCGTTAATATTATTTTTTTTCTTTCAAATATTTGTAAAAATTAAGATAAAAAAAAAACATAAAATCATGCTAAATACTTTAAAAGATTGTCATGATAATGTAAAAAGAATATATATATATATATAATCTATTCTTTTTGCATTGTTATGACAATCTTTTAAAGTATTTAGCATGATGTTATGTTTTTTAGCTTAATTTCTACAAATATTTGAGAAAAAAAAGAACGGCTATATTATCCACAGCAATATTTCAATTGCCACTTGAATAGGAATGGAGTTGACATCAAGAACTTCCCAACGAAATGTAAACTATTGTACATCAGCAGATTTAAAAATTATCTGCGAAAAATTTTAACAAAATTCAAACGCTGAAAGGGATTTTGAGCTTATGTTCTTTAAGTTGAGAATTCGAAAAGTTTACTTTGATTTTCAACATCCGAATGATCTGAACCGTTGTAATAGCATCTGCTTTTTCATTATTTCGAAAACGTATTTTTCTTTTCTGTTTATGTCCTCGTAACAGCTTTCTGGAGATTTTCTTTCTCCGCTTTGAGTTTTGAATGTCGTCGAAAATCGCCAATGGGGACGTTTGCAAAGCGATTTCCATAAAATTTTCGTTTTCGGAAACGTTTCCAGTTCTCTCTATTTTTTTCGAACTTCCCTATTTGTCAGTGAATTTAGAACGGAATTATTTCGAAAAAGAATTGAGTATGGACCATAAAATTAAGCCAATGTTTTGAGAGTAAAAATTGTGGAAACCAATGAAACTATTAATTTTAGATTCATCCCATAGTTTTTTTTATATCTTTATATAGAATTAATAAAGGAAGATTTATTAGAAGCAAAAATCGCATACATTTTATTGGTGCAGTAATTTATAAAATGTCATAAAAATTTAAAAAAAGTTGCTAATAGCTATTTCCATAGCGCAACGGCTATCCTCGTCAGATATGTCGGTTTTTGTTTATGTTGGTCGGTGTTGCCATTACGTTGGTTGGAAACCTGATTGGGTGGAGGAGTTAAGTGTATTGATGGTGTTGTCTCTAGCCGTGAGACACGAAAAGTTTTACCAAGAGGGTGAGATCGAGTTACAAAGGAGTTGGTAATTAACTGTAAGGTTGATGTTTGATGTGATATGAAATGCCTCAAAAAAGTTAAGATCGAGTGCTGAGATGACATTTTTCATAGTATGTGCTTGGTAACTCGATCTCACCCACTTGGAAAAACCTTTTGTGTCTCACGGTTAGGGACGACACCACCAACACACTTAACTCCTCCGCCCAATCAAGTTTCTAACCAATGTAATGGCAACACCGACCAACATCACAGACATAAACAAAAGCCGCCATGTTCTGATTAGGATAGCCGTTGCGCTATCGAAATAGCTATTAGCAACGCTGTTTTTTTTTTAATTGTTATGACATTTTATAAATTAACTCTACCAATAAAATTTAAAGTAAAGTAAAAGTATAATAAAATAAAATTTATTATTATTATTTAAATTAAATGTTATATGAATGATTTTTCTGTTATATAACCAATTTTTTCCAGAATAAATTGGAATAACAGATTTAGACACTGTAAAACATTTTGGCATGCTTTAAATATGCCCCAATGCATATGTAATATATGAATTTTTATTTATTTTAATACATAACGCATTCCAATTTAATTTGGATGTAGATAATCTCTGATATTTATAAGATTTATATTTATCTACTGTAAATAAATCCAAACTAATCCCTTATATTCTATTTGCGAATATGGATTATACCATCAGATTAAATATTTGCTATTATTGTACTTACATAGATTAGATTCAACGATCCTATAAACTCAACGATTATGATAACAATCATCACAACAACCAAATCAATGATAATATGTTTTCGCATGGTAACTCTGGGGAATTTCTTATGGTAAGTCAGTGATGATGAATCATTATTTCGTGATAAGGTGAGATATGAATAATTGCGCAGATGAACACGCCAGTCTCTTATATATGAACCCTTATCATTTACTCCTTAAAAGACTAGACAACCTGTTAAACGGAGAGCGAGCATGAATGCGGACCTTCGCAACTTCGTCGCGGTCTGGAAAACTAAGAGTTTAAGTTAATTGGAAGATTAGAGGAAGATCAGTGTTTAATAATTAAACGAAAATTGTTATTCAGGATGAAATGAACCCGCAAAAGATTTTATACACATCAAATAATCATAAAAATTAAAGCTCATATTGATTAATTGCCAAATGCCTTTCACAATAAATAAATAAATAAATGCAGAAAAACATTCAAATATACGAACCGAGACAGGTTTGGATACCGATAAATCGCAATAATTTTATGTAATGACAAATTACAAATGTGAGTAGAGAGTCACCTTAGTCATGAACAAGTCAAGTGACCTTCTATATAAATAAATGTTCGCTATGTCCGGATAAAAACCCGATATATCCAGATAAAAATCCGATATATCCGGTTAAATGACTGATCGGTGAATTAGTGTCCATATAATTAGAATTCTGCTGTACTCAGGGGCGGGCTGGTTACTCTCAAAGGACGCATACCTTGGATAGTCGGAGAGCGCACCGGCCCGGGGAGGGGGTGGTTGGCCAGTGGCCCAGTCCTCCCCTGGTTGTACTTATAACGAACTACGTTCAGCGTCGGAACCATCTTATGTCGGAAGTCCACATTAAATGTTAGCTGTATTTAAAAAGTCCCCAGGCTTTAAACATATCGGATAATACGGAAGAGGTATCTTGTTGAATCTTCACTCTCTTTTGTATTTTAAATATATTCATTTTAGGATTAGAATAGATATATAAAAAATACATGTAAAAACATATTAATGAAAATTAAATTATTTTTTTCTGCAAATTTCTTTAATTCAATCAGAAGACGGCAATACCTATATCGTACTCCACTTTTCATATATAAAAGTGATTTTTCACATAGTTATTCAAACTAATATTTTAACTAATAGTTTTATAAAATTATTAATAATTAATTCATGGGTCCTCAACTACCGCCTCCTAACACTGGACGTCCCAAGGCATATACCTCGTGTACCTACCTATAAATTCTATATCCATAAATTAGCCACTGACCCACCAGTAATGTATCAGATCGTGAGGTACTGACGTAACGGAAAATCTCCCCCCCCCCTCAATAACTTTTTGGAGCCCCCCTTTTACGAAAATTAGTTTGTCTATGCATATATGAGAAAAATATAGATATAATATAGAAAAATAAGAGGCTGGGTGGATGATTTAAAGGCTTGGACTAGGACGGAAGACATTATCCATGCCAGCAGAGACAGGAAAATGTGATCCATTTTGGTAGCCAACCTCCGAATCGGAGAAGGCACTTGATGATGATGATATATATATATAAAATAGTGTTGTGTCTTCTATAAGAAATTTACCAGCGATGCATTCCAATATTTTAAACAGAACATATGTCTATTAGTCACCGTTTCTTGAGGTAGGGTTCTGGTACGAAGTGTATACTATATAGATTCAAAACTCGTCTAGACTTCATAATTTTCGGATGTTGAGTTCAATTTTAAAGGCAATAAAAACAGCTAAAGTAAATACATGTAATGAGTTTGCCACAGTTGGAAAGCGTTCATTTTATTTTATATTTTACATTGAGATTAAGAAAAATATCCTTATTAACTAAAAATGTAATAATAATAATATTATTTTTTTACTTACAAATTTTATGGAAAATAAACGACGACGAAAGGGGGCCTTCTTTTTCCTGGGGGCGGGGGCCGCCTTTCGGGGAGTTGCGGGGGAAATCAGTACGCCACTGTGGTGAAGTCATTAACTCTCGACCGTTTGTAACCCGCCGGCTCATAAAATAAAATTTATTTGACGCAAACTAAACCTTCCAGTCTACTGAAGATATGTCTGGGAATATGCAAATGAACCGATTTATTTGCTATGCAACACTGATTTAAGAGAAACGTTCAAGAATAATTTGAATTTTATTCTAAATAAATCGATAAGAATATCTTACAAACTATTCGACCTCATGCGTTGAAAATTATGTTACTATTTAGGAGCACTTACGTCTGCCAACAATTGTTTTTAAGAATGACGATGGTAAGATCAAAAGCTAAAACCGGAAACTGACGTCCACTTTGAAAACACTCTTAGGGTTGCAACGTCAAAAATAAGATTTGACATTGACATTAAAGGAAGATCTAGAAAAAATTTTCGAGGGATAGGGCAAATCTTGAAAACAAGTTTATATCTATTCCATGAATTTTGTTACCGTTTTGGGTAAGTAATAGCAAATACGATTTTTTTTTTTTGTTATTCTCGGAGTGAGGCGCCCCCTCCCCCACTTTGTCCTTAATTGACATACTTACTAAAATTAACAGCGCCAAAAATCTCACTGAAAATATTTGATTTGACTCTATGGGCACCCATATGGAGGGCAGGGGGTGGCGGGCTTGAGCCTCCTAGAAAATTTTTTGAAATTGTGTTTTCCCAATTCTACTATGTATTTACTTTTAAAAGTTTTACAAGCACATTTTAAAGTAAGATACTTTTTAGCTCATTACTAATTGCCAAGCAGTATAAATTATTTTTGTAGCATTTTAGTATCTTGTACATTCACTAAAATTTTTGACAGTCTTGAGAAGAAAGTAATAATATTTCTCAGCCCTCTCCTCCTAGAAGTACACATATGGGCGGCCATATTTCACTCTATATAATAATAATTAAAAGGGTTGTACATTTTTTGTTTGTTTGTTTTCATTATCTCTTACCTCGTAATAAATAAACTAGGTGAATATGATGGTACAAAGAGAGAGAAAAAAATACGAATATATTGTAATATATATTCAATCCTCGCGTTATCGTCGATTGTACATGGATTTTAATGGGAAGGGTGGACGCCGAAGGGCCACACTGTAATCCCAAACTGGAATCCTCGAGTTGTCGGTACAGTACTGCGTCACGCGATCCAACAAGAGACAGAAGTATTGGCCCTTGGATAGGGCCGGATTATCACATTGACAAAAAAGTCTAGGGCCCGTTTTTTCTGACGAGGGGACGGCGCGGCGAAGACCCAAGGAAATTTCAAAATCGTTACCAATCAGACCTTATTACTATTGCCAATCTAACCTTATTAGTTTGCAAAAGCGAAAATTCTAATTCACGGTTAAATATATTCCAGTCCATAAAGAAAATGAAAATTATATTTAGTTTCTCTAATACTTAAACTTAAATGCTCATCTCTCTTTGAGATTGTTTATTTTTAGTGCAACTGGAGAAAGATCATTTTCTCTAGTACAGCGAGTAAAAAATTATCTATGACATTCTTTAAACCAAAAAAATTCATTAAGCCAAAAAAAAATTAAATTGTTTATATACATTAAGCGTAGGAAAGGAATTTCGTAGATAACATTAATTATGAAGAATTAATTGGATATTTTTCTAAAGAAAGAGCAAGGAAAAAATATTTTTAATATAAATTTTATAACCTGTGAAATAAAAGCGAAAGTTTCAAATCTTTGTTGGCGCAGTATAGCCCAGATGCTCTTGCGCCATAAAAAAGCCAAACAATCAATCAATCAAATCTTTGTTTCATTTATTTATTTATTAATATTTCGAAATGTTATAGAATATATTTTTAACTGACGCTACCATGATGACACAAATCTTTCAACATTTAAAATCGGATAATTTCTAAGAAATCTCATCTTTTTCAGAATGCGTAGTAAAGAGTTCGCAATAAAAGCTTTCTTGAGTGTGGCAATAGATTACACTAATGACCATGTCTGTAACACATTATCTATTTTACTGCAAAAATTCAATGAAAATAAATACCGCAATAGGAAGCAAACAATTATAGATTTCATTCATTCATTCATTCATTCATTCATTTATTTTAGCATCTGCAAATAAATCTTTTATATTTTGGGAAATTTTACTAAGGTAAGTTTCTTTATATCAGGTTTTCCCAATGTTTATAGGCAGCGGGCCACTTAAAAATTTTTGAAGTATTTCGCGGGCCAGCGAGTTATAAAAAAAAATAAATAAACACCTTTGCTAAAAGCCTCTCTTCCGAATTTCTTCCAGTTATTTGTTTTTCACTCGCAATATCGAAAGGGGTCACCCATTCTGTCCCGTGGTTTTTCTTTATTTATGAAAAAATCTAAAATTTTTGTTTTGGATATTTTTAAATTCCAAACAGTTGTCGCTGGACTGTTTGTTGGATAACCCAGCTCTATATCGTAGTTTGTTTATTAGATTAAGAGTTAAGTGGTGATATAACATGTTCATCAAATTCAAAGTTAAATATTGTATGCATATAGCATGTAAATGTGCTATTTGTACCGACTTCATTTTCAAATTTCGACATTTTAAATTCCAGAACAGATTTAGCAAGCGATATAGCGAACATTTCCCTTGGTCCCAAGCTCCTCGTTATATACGGGTCGTACTGTGATTACCTAAGATTAATTTACTACAAGGGGCCCGGAAAAATTTGTTTAGGGTCCCTGAACTCAATCCGACCGCTGTTGAAGACCCTGTATTAAATCAACGGAAGTACAAAGGGTCTCTGACTAAACATTAGCCTACATTTGTTACTATTATTATATCTGTACATTTATTTTGTATTACACAGCTTCAAGGAGATAATCACTATCCTCTTGATCTGCAGTTCTTGGTTCAGTTCAAGTCTCACCCAGAAACCTGAGAACTGTCCATATATCTTTTTAAAATATAGGCGGTGCCCAGTAAGGCAGTTTTTTGTAGGTCTGTTGTCGTTATGTCAGTAATGTCCAGTTTTTCTAGGAAGTTCTTTAAATTAGGTGTGATGGCCCCCAGTGCACCTATCACAATCGGGATGACTGTTACTTGTTTTTTCCAGAGTCTATTAATTTCTATTGCAAGGTCACGATATTTGGAGATTTTTTCGAATTCCTTCTCTTTAATTCTGCTGTCACCTGTAAGCTGTAATGTCGCACGATAAAAATCTGTTTTTCCTCTACCAATGTTAGGTCTGGTGTATTAGGCAACAATGCCTGTCTGTTTGAATCCGAAAGTCCCAAAGGATTTTATTTCATTGTTTTCGTCACTTTTTGTTTCATGTTCCGTATTACACGCCAGGTCTGGTGGTGGCGCGCAGTGTGGTAACGCGTTCTCCTATTGCGCGGCTAATCCGGGTTCGACTCCCAGCAGTGCAAAAAGAACGCTTACTCAGAGATCTCATAAAGATCGCACTGCTCACTGTAGTCCGGGGTTTGGTTCCCTAGGCCTTAAGAGGTTCGGATTCCTCGGAAAACAGTAGGTCCCGGCGCAGCATGACCACTGTAGTCTTTGAGCCGTAAAACCAAAAAACAAACAAATTATTATCGTTGCCATGTTTTTCTAGACATTCTCGTAAAGTATCTTTGGAGATTGAGGTTGTAGAACACAGGGGTGGACTGGGTCCTCTCAAAGGGTACATACCTTGATTATATCAGAGTGCCCGGCGGCCCAGTCCGCCCCTGGTAGGTCATGATTGTGTGTGTGTGTAGTAGTAGTAAGTTTTGCAGATAGGTTCTTAAGAAAGGGGGCCGTTGTAAGTTGCGCTGTGTTTTTCAGGTCATGATTGCGTGCGTAGCGGTATACTTACTTATTTTGACCAATGAACTAACAACTACACACCCCCTTAATACTAAGAGCATTATACTTTGTAAAACTAAGCGATAACGAAACTAGTTTCCTCCGTTAATACTAATTTTACAGTCGCTAGAACTCTAATCTCTTTCATCCCATTTCCTTGTATTATTTTGTTATTCGATATATTATTTTCTATTTATTACATTTATTTTTTTTATTACATTCAATCAATATGATCTCCGCATTATCTCTAACTGAGGCTATAGTTTCTTTTTATAGCAAATAAAGTTATTATTGTTGTCGTCGTTGGCGGTATATCGATTCAACTTGATCGCCCAATCGATAGAAATCATCTAAATTGTTTTAAGCAAAAACAAGGGATTTAACACAAAGCGATAAGCTGTATTATTAGTATTTTTAGGTGCAATCATCCTGAAAATCCTGCCTATTTACTTTGGAGTCGTTCGGCCCGTAATCTTTATTACTAGTATTAGAAATAGTAGACAAAAAAAAACTGCATGAAAATAAGTTTTATTTTGAAAGCTGTTGCTCAAATAATCCTCGAAAAGCGGTTGGAAGACAGATTTGGGTGTGAGATATAGAATTTACGTACTCACCAACCAAGAAACGTTGAATTTATGAGCTGCGAAAAACGTTTTATCGATGTTTCACGGATAAACGACATTTTTAAGGTTCGGTAATTTGAAGAAATGTCGTAGTACCTGGGTCACCAATGAAGTGTGACGGGTGTCCGGTTATCTCTTAAAATTATCCACTGAAACAAACCCTAAAGTTACTAATATTAAACCACACAAGAGATGGTTGATCTGATTTAAAAATTCAAAGGTGATGATGATGATTATTATTATAAATTTAGATTAGATTCATGGGTAACCCCAGAATTGTATGCAGGGGGGCTGCATCCAGGAAAAATTCCAATTGAATAATGTTGTTGGACTACAGTTTCTTGTGGATTCAGTTCTTTTTTTCATGAGTAAGGGGATGCAAGTGTACCAAGTTGCACCCCCATCGGGACGCCCAGCATGATTAGATTGGATATCTTTAGCAATCACCCCACTATGATATTGAGATGATGGCGTAATCATAAATGTAAAGCGA
>QLNU02014802.1:148514224-148529655 GCA_006491805.2 Dysdera silvatica
GGAAATAGTTTATAACAAACCTCGTTCATCCGAAGTTTGCCTAACCAAAATGACTTTCTATACATTTGTTTTAAGTGGACAATTAATAAAAAATTGTATAGAAGGTCATTTTGTTTAAGTGAAGTTTGGATGACCGAGGTTCGTTATGAAGTTTCCACTGTATAAACATTTCTGCCAGAAAACACGGAATACACGTCCACTTAAAGAAAGTAATTTAAATAATTAACGAACTATAACACAAAAGGTCACTTCGGTAAAGCGAAGTTTGGATGACTAAGGTTCTACTGCTAAAAATTGGGTGTACTATTTATATTTTTGTAGCCGACTCATTATCTACAGGGGGGGGGAGACGTCCAGGGGTAACTTTTCCAGATCCAATCAATGGAACTACATCTAAGACAATTACGGGATATGGCTTCCTTGCTGTGAATCTGCACCACATCAAGGTCCCGTCATTCAATGAGTGACTGTTGTTTGGTTATGTGACAGAATGCTGCACATGTTTATAACTGTCCAACCCTGCACAATAGGACCAATGACAACGAAGACCAGCAATACCGACTTACCTATCTCTGTTGGTTAGCATGATACGAAGTGACTTACCAGCCAATAGTAGGTATTAGCTACTAAGGATAGTAAACAAACATATTTCTCTGATGAGTTGATGCCCATTTGCAAAGCAACGTTTACTGAAACAAAGTTCAAGCAATAATGTTTATGTAGTTTTGTTAATCATATCTTTCACTTTTCATTTGTTTGCACGTTACAGCACAAAGGCAGCCAAGACCATGCCATGTCAACCACGGGCACCCATATAGGGGCTTGAGCCCCCTCCAGCCATTCGAAAAATCTATTTGCCCAATTCTGCTATGTATTTACTTTTCAAAAGTTTTACAGTCACATTTTAAAATAAGGTACTTTTTAGCTTATTACTAATTGTCAATTATTTTTGTAGCATTTTAGTATCTTATACATTCACTAAAATGTTTGACATCCTTGAGAATGAGGCTCTTCATTTTATCTCTTAATTTTTCTCAGCCACATAGAAGTACTTATATGAGCACCCACAGGGCCCAATTAAGACACATGGGGGGCTATAGGCGCAGTATTAGTTGGAGGGTGACAGATTTAGAAGAGGGATCTGGAAGCATATAAAAAATAAGTACTTACATATACTCATTCTGAAACTCAAATTTGTAGTAAACTACCCAAAAAAAAATTCCTAGATACTGATCGGAAGTGAGCAACCAAAAGTCAAAGACAAAACTTGGGGGGGGGGCTAATCACCCATGGTATTAATGAAGATTAGTGGTCGATTAGTGGAAATTTACGGAACAAGGATAACGAAGGTTGCGCCAATGAAGAAGCTTCTATTACATATGTACATTTGATACAAAATAAAAACAATAAAAAAACGCAGATTATTGAAATTGACTTATTTTATTTGCAGCCAAATTCAGCTTTATGAAATACAATATAATCACTCAAAATTGTATGTTTGCCTAAAATGAACTATGAGCTATATAAGAGTCCTAATCTAGTTGATGATACAGCTAAAGAGTTAACCAATTTTTATTGAAAACAAAAAAGTTTATGACTATTCAAAGTCCTTAATTATGCAAAGTACACCCACAATGGAGAATACACTAACAAACACGAATGATTTTAAGGAATTGTGAGAGACTATATATATAGTTTTATTTTCCATCACTTCAATCAAAACAAATCACGCTGGATTCCATCCAACACCTTACACTTTTTAAACTAAAAATATGCAATTTCTATTACTCTCCTTCAGTGAATTTCAATATTTCCAATACAATTAACACACAACAGTAAGGTATCGAAATAATGTATTTTAGCAATTTGTAAGAGTCTTATTTTTGGAGAAGCAGTGGGGGGAAATTCCACGCTATTTAAAAATTTGCAATTTTGGACATGTTGGACTCCACCTAATAGTGCCAAAGAGAAAAGGTTAATACTAAAAAAAAAATAAATTATATTCAGTTTAATTGTATTCTGGGTGCCTTTAAAAATAGTTCAGTACAAGAAAAATGGTATCGCTTATACAATCAGGCCCCATAGCACTAATTTGTCACAAAACAGGTTTTCACCTATGATGGCTTTGGGGGGGGGGCTCTAATTTACAAACTATACATTAGTCTCAAATAGTAGGCAATGGAACTAATGCTCATCTGCATTTACAAACCTTTTCTGGTTGGTTGGTTGTATTTTTTATATATATATATATAGCACAAGGACATTCCAAACTTTTTCTGGAATCCAAATGGGTTTGTAAAATCAAAAGTTTACCGTATATTCAATTTTAAACTGGAAATTAAAAAATATTCCAAACACTTCAAAGCTTAAGGGAAACTGCTGTTATGGTAACCATTCATCTTGTGAGGAGTCATTCACATATGCTCGACAAATATTATCTTAATGCAACATAATGCTCTGCTTACGTTTCGGCCAAGTTTAAAGGTATAAACTTTCATAAAAACTTATATGAAAAAACTCTTATATGAGTTGTGCATAAGACTTGGTTACATGAGCTGTGGCTTGACCGCTTAATAGGTTTTTTACTCAGACAGGTGAACAAACGAATCCTACATCTTTGTAATTAAGAACCCTTACAAGCCTAATAGCACATTGCATAATTGAACATACTTGAGCGTTGATAGCATAACCTTTCCTATGGTCTCGCCCTACCTCCAAGGAAAGCATCCTTAGTGTTTAACAGGGTCTCACAGTACGCATTTCACAATTATGAACCCTACAGCATGGAGAAGTTAATAAGGCGCCTAAACATCTCCCTATGTTAGCAAAGGCTGAGAAAATGTTAAAATATTAGGGCCCTATATAATCTACGACATACATATGAAATGTTCATTTTAGGATCACAAAAGCGCAGGGCGCTCTGGGTTGAAAAAAGGGCACTTTATCAAAAAATCTTTACATACTTTAATTAATACTAATTAACACTGACCAAGATTACTAATTAAAACTTTTTACCAAAAAATTTTATTTTGTTCGATGGAAAACGAGTAACCACTGCATTTAAACTACAGTCGAACCCTGATATAGAGAATTTCAAGGGAGCGAACCTTTGGTTCATTTTATCTGATGACATTATAATCATTGGAAAATGAATGAGACCCCCCCCTCCCAAAAAAAGAAAAGTTTGTTATAAGCAGGCGAGACATATAAAACTAAAGACATTTTTTGGTGGTGTTTTTCGGGAAAAGGGCAAATTTCCCGTACGGTGCAAACACTAATGATGGGGTGCATGTTAGGGTGCAAATTTTTTTTTTTTACGAGGCAGACAGGGCACCATGTATTTTCATAAAAGGGGTGGGCATGGCATTCAGCCCCGCGAAATAAGCCTAGAATGGACATTGTACATACGATATAAATCCCACAAAGTAAGTACAGTATGTCATATAAATTTGTAAAAACAAATGCAGTATTACTTACAAAGATACAAGCAGTACACATTCACTATGCCAAGTATAGCACAAAAACGTAAATTATATAGTCAGGGCTGTTCTTGGATAGTCAGCTGTCCGGATGCAAAAACATAGCCACCCTTACTAACTTAAAATTAATTATGAATTTATTATGTGCAGCGTTTACTTTCAGACAGGACTAGAAATTAGGAACAGAAAGTTAGGCATCAACAACATGTTATAATTTTTCCTTATTTGCCAAAATGGTTTTCTTAGGGACAATTTCAAAATTATTCATTTTGTTCGCCTAGCATTGTTTCATATTAGCTGATGATGTGGCAACAATAGATGTTAAATAACTTATAAAGAAAAGAACGATTTCTCCGGCGCCTGGTGGGACCCGAACCCACGACCTCCTGATTGCCGGTCAGGTGCTGTACCTACTAAAGTACAGGCGCAACCACTCTCTCCCTTACGACTATATATATATATGGCTTTCCATGGACAAGTTCTCAGATTTTAGAAGACTAGATTAGAAGACTAGATTTTAATATTATTAATAATATTAAAATCTAAGTCATATCGGACATTCTTGCTTCTTTAACTTGTCGCTTTGGCAACGGTAGTCACAGTACTGCCACACCAATAGCGAACTTGTCCATGGAAAGCTACATACAGGGTGTCCCAGAAGGTCATTTCCAAACTTCTAGGGGTTGTAGAGGACAAATGAAACGTATCGGCCAATGGAACCTATGTCCGAAACGGAACCGGTTTCGCAAGAAAGTGAATTTAATGTATACGCCCACCTCGCGGCTGCGTAACCAATTACATCAATTAAAATATTTTTTCCACATAGAATTTAAGTGATTCGTCTAATAATACAGCAGAGACAAAAACATCCGGAATTCACTTTTCTGATCCAGATCTGCGTACCACATAGTGAGAAATGATCATAAAACTGCCTTTTTTAGCACACTGAAAATGAATTGTGAAATGCCAAGTATATGTAGCAGGTAGAGGACATGAAAATAAACAATTTTTGTTTAGTCACTTTTTCCTAAAATTAACGTTTGGCCGCTACAGTGAATTTAGTGTTCGCATCCAGCACAAGGTTACCACATATAAAATGCGCCATTTAAAGAATTTCCACTTCCAAGTATTTTGTACGGCGGCACGTCCATTTCCATCCACGGCGCCATAAACGTAATGCATATCTGCCAATTCACTGTTACTGAACCGATGCATCCTTCTCCTGCAACGCCCTCACCTGAAATGATCCCGCTTCCCCGTCTCCAGTACGCCTGCGAACATCGCCCTCTAACGGTCGCCTTTCCGGACACAACTTCCTATGTAAAACTTGTTTGTCATGGTCTGACAGATCAGAAAGTAAAGTTTGTAAATGTTGAAGTGTTGTAATTACTGATAAGTGAATATCTCATACTGTATTAGACCGAACTGGGGTCAAACAATATTGACAATGCTAAAGAAATCTCAGCTGTGTCGATAAAAATGTCGAAGTTATTTAATATTATTGAAATACATATAAACTGACATAAATTAATTACAATCTATGTATAATTCATAATACATATTTCAGTCAGGATCGGCGTTAGGTGAGGGGGGTATGGTTTACTGCAATGGAATATTATTTATGTAGTCTTCCATCGGGCCAGCAACAGATTTTTCGAGCCCCTACGTGCTACTTTCCCTCTATATAGATATGCATGTAGGTCAAGTATCATCTAGGGGCGTTACTTCTCCTGCGTGCATATGTGTGTACAGGAGAAGTAGCACTTAGGGGGGCAATACCAAGTCGCCAAACAGAGACAGGCCGCCGTCCGTTGGCGTTAAATAATTTTGGAAATTCTTTAAATGGCGCATTTTGCCATATGTGGTAACCTTGAATGCGCTGGATGCGAACACTAAATTCACAGTAGCGGCCAAACGACTAATTTTAGGAAAAAGTGACTAAACAAAAATTGTTTATTTTCATGTCCTCTACCTGCTGCATACACTTAGCAGTTCACAATTCATTTCCAGTGTGCTAAAAAAGGCACTTTTATGCTTATTGCTGACTATGTGGTACACAGATCCGGATCAGAAAAGGGAATTCCGGATGTTTTTGTCTCTGCTGTGTTATTAGGTGAATCACTTAAATTCTGTATGAAAAAAATATTTTAATTGATGTAATTGGTTACGCAGCCGCGAGGTGGACGTATACACTAAATTCACTCTATTGAGAAACCGGTTCCGTTTCGGACATGGGTTCCATTGGCCGATACGTTTCATTTGGTGTCCTCTACGACCCCTAGAAGTTTGGAAACGACCTTCTGGGACACCCTGTATATACTTGTAAGGGAGAGAGTAGTTGCGCCTGTAGCTTCGTAGGTAGAGCACCTGACCGGCAATCAGGAGGTCATGGGTTCGGGTCCCAACAGGCGCCGGAAAATCATTCTTTTCTTTACGAGTAATTGAACATCGACTTGTAATGATGACGAACAAAATAGGCATTTTACAAATTGTGAGTAAACATTTATTAAAAATTTACTTCTTAAAATGTGGTCTGGCCTTATATGTACACACTATACGTCTACTCCCCCACCACCCAAAAAGTTAAATTAATATTCCCAGAAAACAAAGCGCATTTACAAGGAATTTTATACTAAAACGAATAAATACAATTTCGTCAATCTAGCTCCTCCAGAGGGACGGAAAATGGTGGAGTTGTGTGGGAAGGAGGGGATTATGATTACCTTATGTATAAGATAAAATAATTACTTTTTTTAATTATTTTATAAGACAACGGAATTTTTGTTACCAATTTTTATTTTGTGGGAAGTGGGTCTATTTCACGAAAATTTTTAGAATTAAAAACAAAAAAAAACGCTTTTGAAGGGAGGGCAGATCGATGGAATTCTATGGACCAACATTACGCTTAAAAATAAATAAATAAAAACTTTTAAAATTTTATGCTCTGGACACTTGCCCACACATAAATCCGGGATTCTGCCTCCAAAAAAAAAATCACGGAAAATGTAGGGAGAGGTCACTTATTAGGAATTTTTTTGCTAGAAGAAATAAGAATTCCGTTGATCCGTCTTCAAATGCGACTGTGACAGAAAGGGGGGAGGGGGGTCTGAAATCACCTTATGTGCATTATCATAAAAAAATTATACTTTTTTGAATAAATTTATATGACAACAAAGAAATTTTCTGGTGAAAACGAATCGATAAAATTCAATGATAGACTGCAAATTGAAAAAAAACAAAAAAACCTCTGCCATCTTTTTTAAATTTTCCCTCTTAAAATTTAGTGCCTTGGACATATGCCTAACATGCCTATTTATAAACTCGGATTCGTTCACACATGATGACAATTTAAAATATTACGCACATGTGGACATTTCACCAAAGAAACTTTACTACTGATTTCGTTTTGTGTAGTCTTCGTGATCGAAAATTGATAGCAAAGTTTAAAATCGGAACTGAGCGTAAAACTAAGGAATATCGCTAAACATAAACTATTCCTAAAGCAACTTCCTTATAGGTTAAAACGGCTACGTTAAGATGCTAAGGGAGAGAGAATCAAGGTATCACAGTGGGCCAGAGCCCTCTATATTGCAGAACGTAGGTTACCCACTAACGAGAGAAACAATGATTCTGATCTAGCGACGTGCATCAGTGAAACTGGTAGAGGGGAAAATAAAGGATTGAGCAATCGAAATTTACGTCATATAAATAATAAAAATTAAAAAAGTTAAGATGCCAAAAATGATGACTGGGTCTAGTCATCAAAATGAAATTTATAGGTCCAAAATACAACTAACAACCGCTAATTTTGAGCTTTGCTTTCAGATCTACAAAAGAGAAATATTTTTTATTCTCATAAAATGAAAGGTCCTTGAGACAGTCTCTGATTCAAAGATTAAAGAGAACATACTAAACAGTATGAAGTCACCCTTGGGTTTGGAAGCCCAACTGAAAGGGTATATTCTGCATCTCTGCCAAGAACAGCCCTGTGGATAATGGTAACACCACCATGACTAAAAAGTATTGTATGTACTCATAACAAAATTTTGCAATAGCCTTCGAAAAAATTTTAAATATTGTGTTTAATCAACACTATGGTTACTAATGGCAACTGAATACTGTGACCAATGAATAAAAATACTTTTTCAGAACAAATCTGTTAATTCACTGTGTCATCGTATTTGTACTTAAAAATGGCAAATTTCATCTTTTAAAACTATTTAAAAAAAATTACAGTTCATAAATAGCAAAACAGCATACTTATTACTAGTAATCCATTAAGACATGGTGAACATTCTATCACCTTCAGTTTTTTCCTCCTCGCTGCTTTTAATCACTTAAAATTAAGTAATAACTCATTCCTGCTTTTGTAGCCCATAACAAACCGTGAGATATGAAAACGTTCCTTGAATATTAAAGAAATTCTATAGTTGCTAGAAATAATATACAAATTCAATCATTGGTATTTGTTTTACGAAACATACAAACAAATAACCATCCAAATAAAATACTATTGTTCATTTTACTCTTTCTCAAGTACACGAATTGGCCAAAGATATATAATGGCCAAATTACATAATGCAAAGTAGATATAGTCATAGAAAAATTGAATATCCACTTCACAAAAAGTTGTTTCTCTGCAAATAATCAATCCTGATACCATAGCTGGTATTTTCAAAGCAAAACAAATGCATTCATGAAAAAGTTAACTTCGTTTCACTCTCGAAACAACTGTGCAAATGAAGTTGTGATATAACGACTGATTTTCAATGTCACTGGAGAAGAATCACAAAACACAAAGTTCCACACGACTAAGAATCCATGCATAACAGATGCAACATCAGAATAACGTTCAGGAACAGAGTGAAAGCAAACTGGAAAGGTGACAAAGACAATAACCAATGTAAAAAAATTTCTTACAGATTTCAAAATGCATACGTCCCATTACACATTAATAACGAGTTTAGAGTTTAATTGGAAGAAGTTCGACGGGTGGAATGTCTTGGAGCCTTCACTTCTGGTTCTTCATTTGTCACGTCATCCTCTGTCCAGCTTTCGCGAACTGGACGTCTCTTCATCCCTCGCCGCCGCGTTTTCCTATAGCCTAAATCTGTCGACCTCCGTTTTTTCCGTCCAACAGCCCTTGGCTTGGGAGATTCGGGTGCATCGGGATCTTCTTCATTCCCAGAGGAAATCCATATTTCGCTGGATTTCTCTTCTGTGCCACTACCATCTCTTTTTCTCGAGCGACCTCGCCGTGATTTCTCCGGCCCAGGTGGTAGGTTCCCTTTACCATGACGTAGTTTACGAGGAGCATCGGGATCAACCTCGTCTATCTGCTCATCGTTTTCTGTCTTATCACACTCGCTGCACTGCCAACCCAATGATTTCGTTTTCTTAGGCATTCGAGACAAGGGTGGATCTAAACAAGCAAGGTGATAGTGAAGCTGGCAACTGTCACACTTGGCAAGCTGATGTTGGTCATGTGACTTGTGGCAGATTCCACACTCCATGATGACTGATCCAGACGAATCTGTCTTTTTACTTTTATTTGTGGACTTTGCCGGCGGCTTTGGTTTCAAAGCTTCGGGCAGTGGATACTTTTCACCACTGAAATCGCACAACATTCGCCAATACTTCATGCCAACTTCCATCATCTCCGAGTTTTCTTTGCGCAACATTTCGACTTCATTGATGACTCTCTCGTATGTGTTTCTTGAGTTCTGTTCTTGCTCTTGTAATTTACTGTTCTGCTGGAGCAGTTCATCTAAGCGGTGCTGCATGGAAACCATTCGAATGTTTCGATCGAGATAGTAGCTAACGAACTCTGTACTAAATGCTGGAGGCACATGCCACTTGCGTCTAATGTCCATTAACTCAGCACCTATCATATGTGTTTGTGGGCTAAGACCCAGAAGTTCAGCTTTCTTCAAGAGTTTTTTGCATGCTGATGGGCTAGTCGTAAGCAGTCTAGGCATTTTTTGTGTTGGTACCCAAGGTTGAGGACGCTTCTCTTTGTCAGCCACGTATTTCCCTCGATGCCAACCCAACTTGCGGACGATACGCTTCTTTTCTTCCGACTCTGGTTCATTTGTTAGCTTATTGCCTTTGGCTTGGGACTGCAGTGCCAGATAATTTCTCTTCTTATTCCGAGACAATCCTTTATCAGAATGGAGTTTGCAATAAGCAAAGAACGGATCAGCAATATCTTCTTCAGTAGACGCTTTAGACAGAAGGCCCTCTTTTTGGGCACATGTCACATGAAAATAGTTGCGACACATGCCTGCATCACAATTTATGCATACACCAGTTCTACTAAAACGTTCATCTTCGCACAAGGTACAAGCTTTAGCTCCCCAACGAGAATACGGCATTTCAAAAAGTGTCACCGGAGACAGCTTATCGACATCACCAAACGCAACACCAGGAATATACAAAGCGCAAACCAAATGCACCCATTTCCCGACATCTGTTTCTTTAAAAATCCCTCCTGTATTAGGACAGAGTTCGCACACGGGATCAGTGTTGCCAGCTTTACAAGCATCGCAAAACCATGGTTCTGTTGAGTAGGAAGATACTGTGCTGACTGCTGTATCAGAATCACTGATGCCATAGCAGCCCTCGTGGACGGAGATTCCACATGAATCGCATTCCACTATCTCATCTTCCTCCTCACTTAACACTTTTTCTCCTTGACGTGTAATTGTAATTGGCAACAGACTGACATCGCCTAAGCAAACACTGCAAATGAGAACTTTCAACTTCTTTGGAGGAGGCTCTGCAATTTTGATTTTCATGTCTTCTTGGAAAGGCATTTCGGGAAATTCATTTTTTATGTCTTTTGGCTTCTCCTCCGCCTCTGCCGCTTCATCTGTTGGTAAAGGTTTTTCTTGAGTTTCTGTATCGCCTTGGTCATCGTACTCATCTTCGCTGTGATCTTCACCTCCAGAACTCTCGCCTGAATCTTCGTTGGATTCTTGAGTGTGATCGCCGATCTTAAAATCGCTGTCATCGGAACTGTCGTCCAAATCCCCGAAATCTAAAAGTTGCAGGTGATCTTCCACTGGTTTCACTTTTCGTTTGCTGGGATCACGGACAACCATGCTCCGATACACACCGGAGAATCCAGAAGACCCGTCCATAGGATCCTTGTCGGCCATGTTGTTATTCTCGCCAGACTCCATAACTTCAGTCGAAGACTAGACTTAAAACTGAATTGCGAAGTCAGAAAATTCGTGGTAGAAAATTCACGTGGGAAAAATTGTCAAAAGCAGAAATAATTCAAATAACGATCCAAAAATGACAAAATGCGTCGTTTACGAAAAAGCTTTCTAAGCAACCAACTATAAACAAACATATAAGCCGAGAGTCTTATCTCCTTCTTCTCGGGAGCACTCCGCAAACTAAAATAAAGAAAAGTGTCGATACGGTTTAACCGAAATAAATTTCTAATAAACCAAATTTTAAAATTTCAAAATTTGAAATAAATTTAAAATATTCATCCGAAAATTTACATTCAGCGAAATCGGTGGGAGTCTATTTCACTCAAGTACTTTATAACCGCTCGAACTAGAAGCAGTACTGAAAAGAAAAATAAATAGCTACCACTGATTCTTCATATTTGACAGAATATAAAAAATGAGAAATCAATGTAAAAAACGGAAACAAATTTTTTCGAACGAAAACGAAATATATTTTTTCTTGATTTTTAAAATAGTTTTTTGAACAAATGTTGTTTTGCAGGGATCGACCGATACCAAACTTTAACCGATACTCGAGTTTCATTTTTAAAGATAACCGATACTTAACAGATAATAATAATGACATACAGGGGCGGACTGGGTCCTCTCAAAGGGCGCATACCTTGGATTATCGAAGGGCGCGAGTCCTATAGCTCATGAAGGCTCACTGGCCAGGCTGGCATTACAGCTACAGCTAGGCTGGCTAATATAGGCGAACTAGGAAGCCGCATAGAGAGAAAATTTGAGAAGAGGGCGACGAAAAGTTTGAAGACTAGTAATTTTAATAGAACACACACACACGCGAAGTATTTTACATTGAATAGATTTATTTTTAACATACGGCTAATTGCCACAAATTGCGTAGAATATTAAAGCTTCTTCCTACTTTCCAGGACGAACTAGGCAAAACTGTAAGAATACGTGATTCTATCGCAAGCACGTATCCTTTTGAACTATAACCTCCCCCCCACGAGGAAGATGTAAACGTCGGTGAAGTGTGACGTTTCAATATGGCGCTGGGCACAAACAAACTGCCATTTGCTATGTTATGCTTATGAGATAGATTTAAAATGTTCTCATTTTATGAAATTTCCGTGTTTTTTTCGGATCAGCCGAAACTGATCGAACGTGCAGAAAACGCTATACGTTCTTCACATGTTCGATCTTTTTTTTATGACCCTGATAATGAAGAAATGCGAGAACAAATTCATGCTTCCATGAAGAGTAAAGTATATAGTATTCAGATACTGTACCCAGTCTGCGTTTATGTATGCATATATATACACATGTACTGAAAGAGCAATTTATTATATACACGTATATTATTTTTCTGGAAGCGATACATATTTTGCTGTGTAACTCTCAGTGCGCTTATAAAAAAATTTTTGCAGGAAATTAAAGGGCCATAAAAACACTTGACAGATTCGTAACAAATTAAATTTTTTTCAATAATTTCATGAACGAAGAAGATAAATTGTTCTTTCAGTGTGTATATATACAAGATCCGTTTTTTTTCAGGGGGGCTTGGTCGTACCCCACTTCAAGGAAATAAAAAATAAATAAATTATAAAAATTTATTTTAAGGGGCCAGCCTTAACAAAAACCTGACTACGTCGTTGATGGGGGTTATAATTATAGTTCAAGTTATTAGATATTCTTCCATATCCCCTACAGACAAAAAATATATTTAAAATTAAATATCTATAAAATCAAAACTGTAAATTTAAGGAGAAAAGAATTGATTTTCATAAAAGATCAAAACATTTTTTAAAGAAAATGATTGCGGCATCAAGACTTATTAATAGAACAAGAATTCTGAACAAAACTACCTAAAGTATATGGACATGTTTTGAATATATATACATATATTAGCCCTCCACCAAAAAAAAAAAAAAAATAAAATACAACAAATTAAATGCTTTTGTAACCTACATGAACACAAAAGTTTGAATAAAAACTAGATATAAAAATTTATTAAACAAACCACTAAATTTAAAATTCAGCTTCCTAATTCTCTTACGTTAATATCAGAAATTTGGTCCAACGTATAGGCGAATATAGAAAAAAAATCTTGGGGCGAAGAGAGAGGCACGGTACTATATAACTAACTTCACATTCCTTCATTTTGTGACTTACTCTAAAATATAATTGGAAGAGTTAATGGCTAATGACTATTTTGTGAACTATTTGAAAATACAGGCAGAATTTTTTTTAAATTCTAATGCAGTTGGGAAGATTTTTTTTAAAACATTGATCTCATTATTGTCCCATCCCCTGAATTCGTGCAAAAGTACTTAAATGAAGTCTTCCTTTAATATATATATATATCATTTTTTTATTTATTTTTTTCAATTTCAAAAATGCTGTTTTGAGTTTTTATATATATATATATTTTAAAAACGATAAAAAAATCTTCTCAGTACATATGTATATCACAGAGAAAGCGCATAGAGAGGGCTTTAAAATGAGCTCAAGATAAGCTTTCTAGCTAAAACAGGTGCTTAGATATTTACATGAATGTGACTCAAGATCACTGAAAAAGTTATTTTATTTTTTAATTTTCAAAAATTAATTCCAGGAAAACGGAACCTCCAAAAACCATGAAAATTTGCAATTTGCTCCATAGGTAAATATAAATAAAAAATCATTGGAATCTGAAAATTAAAGGTCAATGCCCCGGTTGATGTGGTTTGAATGACCTTTGATAGAAATTATAGATACCTGGACATTTTTGCCCAAAGAGCATGTTTGCGTTTGTCTTTTGGGAATCTATAAAAAGAACATTTATTCCCGACAGTCCGGTGGTTGCAACAAGCTACAAAATATAAACCCATTTTTATTTGCAAGCTTAAGAAATGCTAATTACTACGATCGTCAATGTTAAGTCAATGGGCCCAATCTGTTGTTTGTGCCCAGCAGCCATGTTGTGACGTCACGACTTCACCGACGTATTCCCGGGTTTTTTTACAACTCTACTCCTAGGAAGAACCGAAAACAGGAGTTGCAAGTCCCTAGGTAGTTCAACGGATCTGACTCCCTCAACACATTTTGCTTAACGTTTGTCATATTATTAAAATTTCGCGCCAGCCCATTTGGAATGGAATTTTGGGCTCCTAGGCATTTGCCCCCTTTGCTCTCCTTGTCTCCCGGACAGCGCCGGCTTTAGACTTGCTGGTGTGTGTGTGTGGGGGGGGGGAGCATAGGTGAGGATTGCAACTACATCGATATGCTGTTGTTTCTGATTATGCATTTGTTGGCTAGGAGAGAACGACCACAAAGATTGAAGACATAAGCGTAAACAACCCACTTCTGCCCTGTGTTGGTGGAAAAATTACCTTCGTTCTCCATACCTTCCATATTAGAAAACGAAATTCTGTGATTCCCCGTTTCAAGTCTTAACCGTGCCACGCTTGACTGATGGTTGTTTTTAGAAGCGTGACTGTTGTCGACTCTAGGGCCCTGAGAAGCGGGAGACGCCGATAATAAATAAAATTGTAGACACGGTCTCCCTTAAGTCTGCGGTATTGCTAAAGCCGGCCCTGCTTCTTGGATTTTTGTGACTCAGGGCTGTCTGCGTTGCGCTTCATTATCACACATCTGGAACCTGAAGAAAGGCAGGATTGAACAGCTCTGAGATGCAAGGAACCTATGGTTCCATAAAACAGGCACCTTTCTTCTGCCGATCGTAGTATGGGGCTCCTAAAAAACAGAGGTTTGGATTCCTCGGAAAATTGCAGGTTCCGGTACGACATGACTTAACCTGCCCTTGCTCCGTAAAGCACATATCAACCTTTCCAGTGATAGTGGATCTCCATAACTAAGGTTCCTAAAAAATAGGAGCTGGCGCAATCCTCCATTTTGTTGTCATTGTATCACATGATCTCATTCACTGCTGTATTAAAGTTGAGTGATTTACAAGTGTGTTATTTTTAATAAAATAGGGTGAAATGGGTGAGTGTTCCGCTGGGAATTGTTCTAATCATTCGAGAAATAAACATAGAATGTTGAGATTTGCAACAGATCTTGCAAGAAGAAGACTGCTGAATGAAGATTCTGCAAGAAGGTGACAGACCTTTCCTCATCCGCATATCTTCCCGCCGCAACCCCAGTGTTTCCTTGACAATGGGGCAGACCGGCCAATTAACGGGATCAGCATGGAAGCTAAGCAAAGCGGCCTGACTGTCACAGAAGATAGTAGCGGAGGAGCTGCCACGGTGGAGGACCCAGTTGGTAGCTTCCCACAGTCCAAAGAGGATTTGAAATACAAGATAGGAATTGTGCAGGGGCGGGAAGTATTGGGGAAGGTGGTCGCCGAAGGAATTGAAATATATGTGTGTCAGTTTGTCCACGGAACTAATCACTGAGCGACTACGTACTTACCACTTGAAGATAAGACCTTGAAAATGATTTGAAATAATAACCTAGGCATGTTTGGATTTTCAAGGTTAGTAGGTTTCTGACCGCGTATATCTGAGTTTTTTCTATTAGAGTTGAAGATACGAATACGATGATAAAGTGCTAATGATCCTAAAGGTTTGAACTTTGTATAAACAATATTATTCATTCCAGGAGCAGATCCAGACTTTCATTTTGAGTGGGGTTAAGGAAAGAATTTGCCATGACTTTGGAATAATACCATCCATTTAACGTAAAAGTTGTAATTTTTTACAGTGAAAAAATATATTTTTGGGGGTCATGACCCCTGTGACCC
>QLNU02014802.1:148547318-148561243 GCA_006491805.2 Dysdera silvatica
GAAGTTTGAATTCCTCAAACAGCTGTAGGTCCTGGTGCAACATATTGTCATGTACACTGTAAAATATAAATGGTGTTATTTTTAATTTTCTGAAAATAAATATCTTTTTTTCTTTTTTTTTTTACCCCCCAGGTGAAACTTGGAATCCCCTGAAGCTTCGCTACCAATTAAGAAATGTGCGGGAAAGGCTTGCGAAGAATTTAGTTGAAAAAGGTGTTCTGACAACAGAGAAGCAGAACTTTTTACTCTTTGACATGACAACACATCCCTTAACTGATTCTAGTGCTAAAGCTAAACTTATTAAGAAAGTTCAGGATGCCGTCTTGAGCAAGTGGGTCAATGACCCGCATCGCATGGACAAGCGTTTGTTGGCCTTGATCGTACTTGCACACTCTTCGGATGTATTAGAAAATGCTTTTGCACCACTCTCAGATGACGATTATGAGGTGGCCATGAAGCGAGTTCGAGAATTGCTGGATTTAGACATTGAGGCCGAAAGTGTAAAACCTAATGTTAATGAAGCCATGTGGGGCGTTTTTGCTGCCTTTATTAAATAATTCGCGAAACGTTTTCTCTACTCCTGTAAAAAAAATTACGCAAATGGTGGATGTTTGGAGGCATAATATATATATACCAATTCACACACATTCGGTAAATATATCATTATAAAATTAGTATTAGCTTGGGAACAAAGCATCTGTCAATCTTTATATACAAATAACCCTTTAGATAGCCAATTGCTTTTGCATCCTTTATAATTATAATAAAATGTCTATTGTAACGTATTGATTTTTTTGCTTTTTGTTTGTGAGATGTTTGTATGCAGTTTGACAAATGGAACTAGAGTTTATATTATATTGTTTATGTAATTTCTTTTGCCATTTACTCATTTGAAATTCATTGCTCCGCAGAAAATTTTAATAACATTAGTATCATGATATTCTGTGTCACATGTTTGGAAGTAGGGTATATTTATGTAATGAAAATATGTAAGCAACAGGGTTTTAAAATGCATGTAATTATAGTTATTTTTAACTAACATAAATATGATCCACTTTCATTTCCTTTGTGGGCCCTACAGTGATGTAATAGTAACACATTCCCTTAGCGATCTCTTATCCTTGGCTTGACTTCAATAATGTCCCCCCCTCCCCCAAATGCTTGCCGATTAACTGCTCATTGTAGTATGAGGGTTTGGTTCCCTAGACCATAGGAAGATCCTTTGGAAGACTCTTGGTCAGTATCCCTCTTGCTTGTAAAACTCGCTCACATTTCCTTCGTATTTTGTAAGGATTAAGATTGATCAATTACGTCCAAATACTATAATGACGAAATAACGAATCAAAGTTTCCAGTTGCGTTTAACCTTGGAGTGGGACAGAACTAAGGACCTGGAATGCGATAAATAAGAAAGACTAATAGAAATGTATATCAGCATTTCTCAAACTTTTTACACCTGTGGAACTGTTGAAATAATGTTCATATTCAACGAGTGCCCTGCATAAAAACTGCAATATATTATAATTAACATCTTTCTTCATTATTTGTAAATTTATGGTTGATAAGGAAAACACAGTATATTTTTTCTAATAGCTGGTTTAACAAAAAATGTTTGTATAAGAAGTTTACTGACAATACAAAAAAAATCGCACTACTTTTTTAAGAGACTTCATGCAGAGGTTTTCATTCACTTAAAACAAAATAACCTCGTATCTGTAAACGCAGAACTGTGAAATACCATATGATCAAAAAAATACAAGGTTCCCATGCACCTGGAAACCCTAGAATTATCAGTGAATTCGAAATCTTCGGTAAGTCAGGGAAAAACGAGGTTTTTTCCCAAAGCTGGAAAAATTGGGGAAAACCTTCCTAACGTCTGTTTTGAATAGTTAAAGTTTTCACGAACATAAAACCATTTTCTCCGCAGCCGAAGTTCTGATGAAAGTTGCTGGTGATTGCTCAGAGAATTTTGCCGGAAGAACATAGAAAAATCGAATTTTTTTCCCCTTCAACGTGAGTGAAAATCCTGCAAATGTATATGCCAAGGAAATGTTACTTTTGAAATAACATTCTAACATGGAACCTGTCCTTGTCTTTTGGTACATGAATGCTTAATTTGGTATAGGATTATTCTGACTGAACCTCTAGTGAAGTCTTGCCGTACCCCATTTGTTGAGAAACGGTGATGTATATAATCATAAATTTGCAATGATGATTTTTGCGGATTATCCAACCTTCTTTACTGCTTAATAGTCTGTGACAGGATCTTGTTCATTAAAATTAATTTATGAAACTATTTTTTTATGTCTTTTTCATCAGTCTTAACAATTCTTATCTTTTCAGCCAAGACCGTAGCAAGGATTTGATTTTGGGAGCAGGGGGGGGGTTAAAAAAAATTGACAGCATGTATCGATACAATCACAGAATGCAAGTCCCATTTAAAATTTAGTTTTGGAGGGGACCAGTCCCTAAGATTTCCCCCCCCCAAACCTCTGGATACAGGCATGTTTTCAACCTACACTGTTAATGTCGGATCCATTCCGAAACTTATTCTCTTCAAAACTTTAGACATTTCTTATAAATTTTACTCGCTCCAAAGATTTTTTTTTTTTCAATTACGGACCCCTTCCCCCCGCTCCCTCCCATTAAATAAATAAAAAGTGTAGATATTCTAGTTACTTTTTTTTTCTAGCTTTAGGCTTACTAACTATATTTAATCTAAAGGGTCTGGAGTATTGTTACTAAAGACATGGGGGTTTTTTTTTTAAGCTTTAGGAATTTTTAAAACTAGCAAAACCAGATTATGTTATGTTTTGGGCCATCCAACTGATGAAAAACATTTTTAATTTGGGGGGGGATAATTTGATGCAAAATATGCCATATGTGTAGTCAAATCAGCCAAATTTAAGGCATACTTTTATGGTATTTACTATTACAGTATTTTAATAACTTTAAAAAATGAGAATATATATTCTGTTTAAAGTGTTTACCATGAAAAGCATAAAAACTAAATAACTTCACTAAACTCACATGTAAATTGGTGAGGGGGAAAAGGATTGTTTATATATATCCAAATTTCATATATGTGCGAACTAATATTTGTATTTAATGAATTGGCCAGTCATTTTCAGTTTAATAAATTGTCTTTTGTTTTATTTAATCACCGAGTTCATAGCCCTAAATTTTTCACGTAATGTCAGCATAATTATGAATATATAAAGTTGTTGATATACAGTAAAACCTCTCTAAGGCGACCACCCTAGGTTCCATGAAAAAGTGATCGCTGACAGGGAGATGGTCTCTGAACGGAGGTAAATTTAACATTGGGTCTATGGGGTGGGAGGAACCTGTTTCCAGAAAAGGTGGTCTTTAAGAGAGGTTTTACTGTATCTTAAGTATAATAAAATTTCTAGTATCCCACTTACATGTTTTTCTATACCTTTAGATTCATTCTATATATTTGTTAATAAGTTAATAGAATTTGGCACAATCATCAATGCTTTTGCCAGTTCTTACAGTATAGGATAAGTTCAGCTTCTAGGTGGCTTTTGACAAAGATTGTTCCTGGCATAAAGCTGTGACTTACGCCTCTTAGTATATAGATATGGTTCTGAACAGTTTGAAAACGGGACGATCACTCTCTGTATGTATTCCAAGTGAATATAAGGTTTATCAACATTCAAAAAATTATTTAAATTCTGCTACAATTAATAATAATAAATTCAATCTTCTGTTCATTTCCAGTTTTGAAAGAAATTTTACAGAGGTGTACACACATGAACTAAACATTATACTCCATTAAAATGTTCCCTGACTTCTGTACTATTGTTCAATGTAGTGTTTCCTCTAGTTATTTTTTAGGGTGTGGCCAATCTCTCGTCTTGCCATGCAATGGTAATACAGTTGACCATTTCGTTGAAATACATCGTTTAACTTCTGACGTTATGGTAAACCAACTACCAACTGTTTAGCTACTCTCCGTAGTTCAGAATTTGATTCCCTTGGTAATTAAAAGGAGTTATAATCCATCAAAAACTCTTTGTCCTGGTGAAGCACCTTGTTTGGTGCATAATGACCCTTGCACCATAAAAATACAGCCAACCTGGTAAAGCATACTCGGTTGCAATCTTTGCACCATAAAACACCAATTCTCCCTTTTTTTTTATATATTTTTGCCCCCCCCCCAATGCACGAGATAATTTTAAATGACTATGGAAAATAAAATGGCCAGTAAGCTAATAAAATGTTCTTGGAATCTTCTTTTAGCTGCGAAATTTACAGTCGCCTTGTCGTGGCACAGTGTGGTAACACATTCGCCTTGTGCTCTGTTAATCTGGGTTCAACTCCCAACGGTGAAAAGAACACTTACTCAGAGATCTCATGAAGATTGCACTGCTCACTGTAGTCTGGGGTTTGGTTCCCTAGGCCTTAAGAGATTCGGGTTCCACAGAAAAAAGTAGGTCCGGCACATAATGACCATTGTAGTCTTCGTGCCGTGAAACCACAGACAAAAATTTATAGTCAGTTTTTTTGTATTGATCCTTGCGATAACCAAAATTAATGTAGGAGCAAATAGACAACTCCCGGACATCTAGAAAATTTGAAATTGTCAGGGAATTCGAAAACACTTGTAAAGGTCAAGGGAAAACGATCTGTTTTGGTCCAACCTGGAAAATTTCAAGGGAAAACCTTCCTAACTTCCACTCTAAATAGCTAAATTTTCCCACAAATGGGAAGCCGTTTTCCTCGCAAACGAAGTTCAGTTGAACATTTAGTTTGCGATTAGTTAAAGCATTGTTTTTTTCTACAATGTGAATAGGAACCTTGAAATAGCTTGGATTTGTGAACCTATAGCTTTCACCTTGCTCAATAATAAGAGTTCTTTATTTGAACATCAATCTCTGAAACGTCATTGTCATAATTTCCACCTCATTATACTTCCTAGAGCCTGAGCCACATTGTCGGTTAATGGTCAAATACATAGTTTTATACATCATTTAATAGTTACTTCCAGTAATTTAAAAATCGATTTCAAGATTTTTTTTAGATTTTAGTTGTCGTAGAGTTTAATTAATCCGAATTAATTTGGACCGAGACCTGTTTGGATTAACTGAAGCATTTACTGCAGAATTTATTGTAAACTGTAAGTGTTTTGGTTTGCCTGGTGTAACAGATGACGCATGGGCAATGGAAAATTTCCCTTTTATTGGAAATTTCAATTAGCTGGCAATACACACTGTGCTGTTCGTTTATGTCTTTTTAGTCGGCTGCAATAGCAGCCGCCTGAAAATTTTTTGGATTAACCAGACTACCGTACTTGAAGTCAAATTTTTGTGCAATATCCATTCTGCCGAAAAACTTCCAGAAACCTGGCACCCCTACATATAGAAATTTCATTGGCATTCCGATTTTGTTTTAATCCATTCTAAATTCATTCATTATGTTAGCAGGACATTTTTTGAATATAAAAATAATTCTTTAACAATTATAGTGCTTGTCGAATATATTTTTAAAGCTATTTTGTCTTAAAAAATATTGGAGTGAACATTACAGTGTTACATTACTAATTATATAATCATTATATATTTATATATTACCATTATGGATGACATAAGCCAAGAAGGAAGTATAAAGAGCCATATGCACCCACCTGTGTGTATGATTATATTGTCATACGTAATTCCTATTTTTTTTCCAATATTTTTTGTGAACTTTTCTTTCAGAATTTGGCTAACACTCTGAAGACTACAGATTGTCTGTAAATAACTCAGCAACAGACTAAAATATTATCATGATTGTTGCCAGCTGTTTGTAAATATAATTTGCACTGATTTCTAATCTGTATAGTTTGGGGCAACTGAACATCGCATGCAATGTTCATTTTTAATTTTTGTTTACTTATGGGTTGAATGGTTTTATAAAATCGGACATCATTATGGCATCGCTTAAAATTGTATCCAGTCAAGTATAGTTTGTAATAAAGTCTTATGAAGCTAGCTTTTTTTTTTTTTTTGTGGTCTGCTGATTTTATGGTATGTCTATCTCTTGTTTATATCATGTGTTTTTATAGCTTATGAAAGTCCTTATACGTATATACCTTGTTTTATTGTGCTGCACAGATACCGCACTTTTTATGAATTTAACATTTGTGTCAGCCCTGCTTTGAGCTAGTCCATCAGCACCATTTTACGTACTGCATGTGTTCATTCTGTCTGTCAATTTTGTAATTAATAGCACTATTGTGCACTTAATGAGTACAATATTATTAAAATGTAACTTAATATTCATCAGGAAAACGAAACAATCTGTTTGATTTGGTTTATTACAGCGGTCTGGAAGAACCCTCAGCAGGAGCGTGCTTACGGCGTTAGCGACCCTGGGTAAAACGGATTTTAGCTGCCCTCAAAAATGCTGTAATGTAATACACAAAAAAAAAATCTGGTTTGAGTTTAGCATTACAAAATAAAGTCCTTCACTGGTCTAAACATCAAAGGTAAAGAGAAAATGACAAGGTTAAATTAAAAATAAGTGTTCCTAAACAAAGCTGGAAATGTATCAATCACGTGACATTTCTTGCTTAACTTCGATTTTGTGGATAAATGAAAGGTTTTTATTTACGTCTACTGCCGCATTACAAACACGAAGATAAACCAGTACAGTGTAATTATACATTTCTGCTTCTCAGAACTTTGCGATAAGTGCTTTTTTGTCGGAAACCAGGAGTCTCTGTAGCGGCTATAAGGACAACAAAATTAACATGCCTAGTCTACTAATGCTAACGCATTTGGTTAATAACGTATTTAGTTTGACCACCATATTTGCTTCATGAACGTTATGAAAAATATAACTCTGGGAAAAAATACAAGGGCCGCTAAAAAAATTTTTTTATGTATAAGATATTACCCTTCACAGGATTAGCACAATTGCCAAATGGTTAGCACACAGAGACACTGGGGCAGTTTTTTTTTACCTTGCTTGCAAAGAAATAAAAATGATCTCACAGTGCCTGATGGGAACCGAACCCATGACCTCTTCGTAGCCAAGCAAGGGCTTTTCCAACTGAGCTACAGCGGACCTGTCATCCTTCCTTCTCCGAGCACATATAATGCTTCATTATAAATGAGTTTTGCAATGCCCCATTTCGAAACTTGTTTATAGTGAAGCTTTATATGTGTTCGCAGAGGGGAGAATGACAGGTCTGTAGCTCAGTTGGGAAAGCCCTTGACCGGCTACCAAGAGGGTGTGGGTTTTGTTCCCACCAGGCACTATGAAATCGTTCTTTTCTTTGTAAGCAATTTACAAAAAAAAAAAAATAATAATGCCCAGTGCCAATCATTTGGCAATTGTGCTAACCCTGTGGATGGTAATAATGTCTCATATATAAACAACTTATCTGCTAAATTAGTTGTGTATGATATAACAAGAATTTTTTTTTATTCAAGTTTACTTTTCAAATATCCATGAAACTTTGCACGAAACTGAAAAAATAGTTTATACAAAAGTTATTTTTTTACTAGGAATAAAAAAACGTATATAGGTTACCTTTTACGAAAATCGGTTTGAAATCTTCAACTGACTGAAAACATCCTTCAAATAAAACACAATGAAAACCACTTCCCATCTTAAAGTCAGTTAACTTTTGTTTAAAACATCTTTTCGTAAAATAATTATTTCTTTAAATATTTTACATTCTTAATTTAAATGGTCTGCCCTGCATATAAAATAAATGTAACGAGAATTTTATTCCAACAAACATCAGGCCCAGTTACAAGTCCCCCCCCCCACCCAATAGCAAATGTGTCATCCAGAAAGGCACTAAATGTACCTATTGCAAATTCTTCAATCCCTTACCCCAGTTTTTAGAAACCTACTTGTTTTTGCTGTCTTGTCCAGATGTATTTGTAATAAAGCCCCATGTTAATTGAAACTGGGGTTCTTTGGAATGTAAACGCTTCCAATGAGAAATTCATTTTGCTTTTATTAAACTGTAAATATGACAGGCTATCGTCTAGCCTTTGGCTTCCAAAGTAGCTTTAAAATCATTATATAACACGTTTTTCTAAAGTCATCATTGATATATTTTTCTAAAATCGTCGTTAGAACATTTTTCCAAAATCATTACAAATTTAAAATATTAAAATACTATTAGCATATTATGCAATATATTCATAAAACAATAATTAGTATATTTGTATAATATATTTATATAATAAAAGTATTTATAAAATAATTATTAGCTTATTTTTATAATTAATGTATTTATAAAATACAGTAAAACCTCTCTGAACGACTACCTTTATTCAGCGACCACCTCTATACAACAATCACTTCCTTTAACGACCACTTTTCTGGAAACTGATTTCTCCCTGCCATAGACCACCCAATGCTAAATTTACCTCCATTCAGAGACCATCTCTCAGAGCGACCGCTTTTTCACGGAACCGAGAGCAGTCGGCTTAGGGAGGTTATGCTGCAATTATTAGTATATTTATATAATTACAATAAAACCTCCCTAAGGCGACTACCGTCGGATCCGTGAAAAAGCAGTCGTTCAGATAGGTAGTCTGTGAATGGAGGTAAATTAGTCATTGGATCTATGGTTGAGAGGAAATCCGTTTCCAGGAAAAGTGGTCCTTAAGGGAGGTTGTCACTGAATAAGGGTGATCGTTAAGAGAAGTTCACTGTAATATACAGTAAAACATCCCTAAGGCGACCGCCTTTGGGCCCTTGAAAAAACGGTCGCTCAAAGGTGGTTTCTGAAGGGAGGTAAGTTTAGCATTTTGTCTATGGAGTGGGGAAGAAATCAGTTTTGAGAAATGTGGTCGTTAAGGGAGGCGGTCGCTGAATATAGGGGGCCTTTAAGAAAGGTTTTATTGTATTTATATAGAATAATTATTAGCATATTTATATAATTTGCATATTTATAAAATAATTATCATATTTATATAATTAGTATATTTATAATAATTATTAGCATATTTATATAATTAATATATTTATAAAGTTATCACGATTATAAAAGTAACGTTTACCATGTTTAGAAAATATTTGTTTTTTATAAAAGATGAATTTTAACTATGCATAGCCATCCATTCTTGTGTTAGCAATATAGAATACAGCCGATAGGTTTCTGAAATTTTACAAGATATTTTCTTTGTTTTTGTATTTCATAAGATAAAACTGAATGTCTTCAAATCTAAATTATAATCAGTAAGTAATTTTTTCTTAAAATATTTCTATTCAACCTACAAAATCTAAAACTATTGCATACAAAATACAATCAAATCGCCTGGGTGTACGTCCAGATGGATAGCAGATGACCTCTAGTTTCTCTAGTTTTATGTGGTCTATCCAGTTACTATATATATCGATGCTTGTTGCCCCCTGAACTTAAGGTACCAAGTTGGGAAAAAAATCATAAAAATTCCAAAATGGGGTAACAAAACAACATTTTTTTTTAAAGGATAATTGGCGCCCTCGAATTGTGGCGCCCGGGACGATCGCCCTTATTGTCTTCCCCCGGCTAAGCTACTGCAGATAAGGATATTGAAAATATAGAAATAACTTTGAAAAAGCAATTATAATTATGTTTTACGGTGAAAAGAAGCGTTACTCTTTCCATTACGACAGCAATTTGTAAACGCACACCACGGAATTAAAACAGTTGCAAAATAAACAAAGAAGTAATGAATAATACTAACAAATAATGTATAAAATAAGCAATAAAAAACACTACAAACAGTAAAAATTGAATGAAATTCAAAAACGAAGAAAAGCAAATAGAAACGCACGTTTGAGAGGCAAAGCAGGAAAAAACAGTCGCACTGATCGCACCAATGACGTCAAAACCTTCCTCTCTTACAAGGCAAAGTGAACTCTCCCACTGGAATGGACTTGGCTTCTTGGTTCTAGCTCTTTTGTCAATAAAGGTTTTGAGAATCCTCGTTATTTTCATTATTTGTTCATCAGTTCTAAATCTGAAATTTTGAGGCGAGTTCTTAGGAATTCGACATTAGCCACATGGCAACACTGTTTATTATTTAAGCTGGACAACACTGATCGATCTTTCATCACTTTTTGCTTTATTTTGGGAATATTTCGTGTTTAGGTATGTTGTTCTGTGTGATACTTGTATATGTTTTCTCATGTGAATTTATGTGTTAAATTTTCTTCATACTGGGAAGGCAAAAGTAAATATTAGTTTGTACATTTTGATCACCCTGTCTCTGTGTATATTTAAAAGACCATTAATATTAGCTTTGGTACTGGTAACGTCCCAGTATTTGATTACATGGAAACCACATAGAATCTGCTGAGAGACATTTCAAGATAGTTCTGATCAGTTATCATGACCGCTATGGACTTGTCTTAGCTACCCATAAAGTGCATTGATAAAATTTTTACTTGATCTAGATAAAATTTTGCTTTTGATATCTCAGATTCATTTTGTATCATTAAATCCAGCTGTTAGCCGTTATTGACAGGTTAGGGGAGTGCTATAATTTTTTAGTGGTTAATTGTATTTTTTGCTTATGTAGCATGCAGCACTAGTTTCAACTTTATTTACAACTAAATTAAAGTTTTAGGGGACCACCCATTTCCCTCACCTAAGTATTTTGTTTGCATAATGCATTTTTTATGGACAATCTTTTCAGTAGGTACTGCAATTCCCAGTATTTAAAAATTAAGGTTTCATTAGATAAAAGCAGAAAACAAGATATTCACTGAAATAAAATTTTAAACACTGAAAAGAAATGCAATTTTGATCTCCATTGAATGTGGATGTCTTTGCACTACATAATGTGAATGTAGTTGCTTCACCGACAAAAAATGAAGACTAGCATAAACTGTTATGTTGTAGAAATATAAGTAACGTTTGAGTTACAAATGTCAGTATTCTATGGTATACTGTATATACGGTCTCACCTGGATTGGTGCAGAATGACCCTTGCTGTCCTTGCGCCATAAAACTACAACCAACCAAGTATTCTATGTACTTTGGTAAAACAGTTTATAAATTTCAGTTTTTCATTTGAGAATTTGACTGATAGCTCTTTTTTCATATTTCAGTGTTTCGTCCCATTTTTATATACATCACTTTCAACGTATTTTGCATAAATGATTTTTAAGTCATTTGTTTTAATGGCTTGAAAGATTGCTCTACTTACCTTCAGCTATAAAATTAAAAACAATTGACAAACTTTCTACACCATACACCCTATTTAAATGACTATTTCCATTCTACTTTATTAATTTTAAAACTTTTTGTCATGTCATAAATAAAATTCAACCAAGGAAAACATTCCTTTTGAATTTACCTTACAGAGTGGTACATCTTTCAGATACATTCTCCAATTTGCTCACACACACACACACACACAAATTCTTAGGTTTAATTTCTGAGGAAGAGAGACTGATTATAGTTTGAAGGCCATGTTGCGTCCATACTATTCTACCTACCTAAATATTCTTGATATGGAAAAATTGAGAATGAACAGTTTTTTTTAATTGTTAATGTGTATCATTTTGTAAGTTAAAAAAAATGCCCCCCCCACCCCTAAAAAAAATAAGGATCCACCACTAATTTTTTAGTAATTTTTTTTCAAACTAGAACTTTTTGGTTCATGAAAGTAAACATGTTTATGATTAAACCTTAATTCTTTCACAACCTTACAATTTACAGAGGAGAAATCCCTTTGACAGCTTAGGTATGAAAGACAATGCTTGGCAGGCAATAGTGACAGTAGCCATGGTATCAGTTTTAGACTTGCTGGATTGAGTCCAGCAGACAGTAGTCATCCTTTCTAACTAATTAAATTAGGAAAGCTTTTTCATTTAAATTAAAATAATAGATATGCTCGAAACTTATTCTGTTGTATTGACGAAAAATAAAATTGTTTTGTGTAAAATTGTAAAATAATGTGCTTATATATATATGTATCATAAAGTTAAGTGTTGGAATAAACAAAAGTATGTACGAAAGAAATATGGAAAAAACCTATATTATTACTTATGATACAATAAATGCAAAGGGGAGGGGTGTATAAAAAATCATATGTATATAAAAATAATAAAATATGAAATTATCAATGAAGAGCGTGCATGAAGCAGCAGTAATTAGTATGATAAATAATATATATGTGGAAGAAAGGTGAAAATATTAATGAAAATGTAGAAAATGAAGTAAATTTGTGAAAAATTAAAGTAAATAAAACTATTAATAAGTGCAGATATATGGAATGCCAATAATCACTTAACCACACCTGTATATATTATATAAAATAATATAGGCCTATACACTAGAACATGCATATACAGGATTTTAAGAACTAATACCATATATATATATATATATATACATATGTAATATAGGTGTAAATGTATGTACAGCATATATTATAAAATATACATGCATATGTAATAAAAATATATACATGCATAAACAAGTTTATGACAAGTAGCTTTATTGCATATCACATTTCATTTTTACGATTTAAAATAATGCGTTAGTAACGAAAGTGAAAAATTGAAATTATATGACAATATATTGAATCTAGGCATGCATGTACAATCTTTTTCAAGGGAACAGTTATACATGTATGCCAGACACAATATATAAGATCTGCAAGACAGTGTTTCTGAAATGCTAAGGAACCGTTCAACGAAACCCCTAAAAACCAATGTCAAACGGCCCAAAGGCGTTCTATTCCCGACATCACCCTACAGATCATTACTGTTAACAAGAAATATTCAAATATATAAAGATGTAATAAAATATACATGTACTTACAAGGATATGTTGGGCCTCACCCTTCGAGTTCATGACCTTACACTTTGGCATTTTGAAAGAGAGAGGGAGGGGGTGTTATTGGCGGAATTATTTAGGATTGGTAACAGTTTGGTGCCAAACAACAGGGAGGCTAAAGAATTAGCTGTAGCAGAAGTTAAAAGGGGTGAGGAAAGTAGCTGTAAGGAATTTTTTTTGGAATGAAAAGGAAACTGAAAATAAAAGAGGAAGAAGTTATGAAAATGTAAATGAAAATTATTAGCCAAATATATGGCGTGCCTTTACGTTAAAATTTTTACTGTGTTTAAGGTTAGCAAGGATAATTTTAAGGTAAGGTCAGCAGAAATTTATGGGAAAATCGTTGTTTTTTAGTAAAGTTGTATGGTTATTGGAATTCCATATATCTTCACTTACTTATTAATAATTTTAATTTATTTACTTTCACTTTTCACCAGTTTACTTCATTTTCTACACTTATATATATTTACTTTTACACACACACACACACACACACACATATATATATATCATCATATTCAACCATTATCTATCCACTGCTCGATGAAGCTCCAAATGCTTTTCACACAAGTCTATTCTGGGCCATTCGTTTCCACGTCACCACAACCTCTTTTCTTATTTCATCCACCCATCTAGTTTGAGGACGTTTTCTAGGTCTTCGGTGGTCTCTTGGAATCCAGTTCAGAATTTCTGTTGTCCATCGTTGATCAGTTCTTCTTGCAATATGCCCAGCCCATCGCCATTTCAGTCCTTTTACTTTAACAATGATGTCCTCTACTCTAGTTTGCTCTCTCACCCAAGTGTTTCTTTTTCGATCTCTCCTAGTTATTCCAAGCATGCACCTCTCCATGCTCCTTTGCGTTGTCTGTAACTTTCGTATTGCTCCAACTGTTAGACTCCATGTCTCTGATCCATAAGAGAGGACTGGCAATACACACTGGTTGAAGACTTTTCTTTTTAGACATAAAGGCAATTTCCCCTTCAGGATAAAACTGTTTCTTCCAAATGCACTCCAGCCAAGTTTAATACGTCTGTTGAGTTCTTTCATAATGTTGCCATCCATTGAAATCAGCTGGCCAAGGTAAATATATGAATCAGCAATTTCTAGCTCAGTGTTGTCA
>QLNU02014802.1:148561343-148575733 GCA_006491805.2 Dysdera silvatica
AGAAATTTTCTTCAACTTCGAAATGTATCTGTATCGGGACACCCTACCAAAGCTAATAGTACTCCCATGGTTTCTGTCATAGAAGAAGTTAACTTACATAATAATAAATCTTGTCCATTTAATTTGTCTTGATGTTAATTGATAAAGTAAAAAAATAAATAAACAAATAAATAGAACAAAAAAATGTAGTGATACATTTTGGGCATATAAAATTTTGGTTCGGGCATATAATATTTTAGGTTACATACCGGACTGTGCATTCACGTTTTTGAAGACTTTTCAGGCCCTGTTGCCTCATAATTTTTGAATTTCTATGCCACTGGTTTCTAGAATTTTTTTTTTTTTCAAGCCTTGTCCTCACCCCAAAAATATCCTGCATGTTTCCTTAATTAAGATATTAACTGTTTTGAAAATTGTTTGGCAACTTTGTATGTATCAAATATACATGTAAAATGTATATCTCTGCCATTTCTGTTTGTTTCTCCGTTAAGGCTGTAGTACACAAGAAAATAAATATTATCATTCTTATCGAAAGTTCTGAAAGTAGGGTTCCCGTGCAGCCTGGAGAACCTAGAGTTGTCAGGGAATTTGAAATTGCTCTTAAAGGTCCCGGAAACAAGATTTTTTGGTCAAACCTGGAAAAACAACCATCTGAACTTTCGTTTTGAATAGCCAAATCTTCCGTGCGTATGAAACCATTTCTCTGCAACTGAAGTTTACGTGAAAGTTGCTAATGATTGGTCAGGGAATGTTGCCTGAAAAGTCAGAGAATAACGTAGAAAAGTCAGGGAATTTTTTCTTTGATGGTTCAAAATGGCCCTTGTTGTCCTTGTGTCGTAAAAATATAACCAACCAACCATTTTTCTCTAATGTGAGTGCGAACCCTGTGAAAGAGCGTCTACTAATGATGTAAGTGCAGCCAGAGTGGAGAACTGACTAGGGTATCAGCTTGCCCAATGGCAAGTGAACCCTGAGTCCCTGAAGAAGCAGGACACACATTGGACGATGTTAAAAATAAGTGTCACTGCACAACACGTTACCCTCTGAATTCTTGCCCGTGTTTCCAAAACTGACAGTGGACAAAGTGACTAGCTGCCATGTTGTTTATGGCATTTTTGTAATTTTCATGAAGGGATTGGTGGGGGAGACCCCTATGTGGTCTCCCTCCTGCTTTGGGCTGCACCCATGCTGTCCGTTCAGATAGTCTTCGAGTACTCTTGGATCAGTATAATGTTGAATCACTAAAAACCTGCAAAAGTTGGGAAAGCAAAAGTGAATACTTCACTAGTTTGTGGGCGGATATTTTGCACAGGAAAATACTCCACTATATACGGTCAAAAAAAAAAAAGCCAGATGTTCAGACATTTTTGCTGTAACAAAGAAAACAGCGAATGCGAGGCAAAAAGAAAATGGCATATCATACCCATTCTCACTGCATCATAATACAGATGCAGGGCTATGTTAGTATGTGGTGCCCCTGCAAATTGTAATTTGCCCCCCCCTTCCAATGTCAGTTCTAAAAAATAAAAAGCGCATATGCGTTTGACAAAATGCACCATAGTAATTTTTAAACAAAAACAAAAACTGTTATATTGTGGGAAGTGGAACCTCCATGAACTTGGCCTAAAATTTCCACTTCTTACCCCTGCCATTTAAGTTTTATTCATCTTTCAATTCAACTATTATTAAAAATATAAGAGTAAGTGAAAAATACATTGTGAAGTATGGATATCTTTAGTGCACATAAGAAGTTACTTTTTATTTTACCTTCATTTTAGCCAAAAAATAAATAAATAAATAAAATTAAAAATTATAATAATACATAATTGATTACACAAACTTTCTCTTGTGCGCTTTCACATTTGCGAATCTATGGATTAGCTCACTGATATTTAATTTTGAAAATACATAATTTTTGATTGAAATTATTGCTAAGTTTACAAGCCTATCTTGCGAATATAGTTGATTGTTAATAATCGTCAATTATTTTTAACCTTGAAAAAGATCTTTCTCTACTTGCAATGCTCACTGGAAGGGTCAATAGAATTCTGAATGCAATACTAAGGTTTGGGAATGATAGGTTATTTATGTGAATGAAGTTCAAGGTTTCGTGAGGATTGCGAAATTGACAATTTTTTGTTATATTGACATATAATTTTATGCCGGAATTTCCGGCATTGAACAGGCTGACATCGCTGTGAAAACAGCAACTGCAAAACCTGAGTGTATTTCCATTCCATTTGGAGATTTTAACACTCATGTCTTATCCCATCTGTACAAAAAATGGCAGTTGGAATGGGACAAGCAAGTTCTTAGTAAACTTCACCTCATTAAATTCCACATTGAGGTGTGGCAGTCTAGCTATAGTAGTGACTGTCATAAAGAGGTCACTCTGGCTAGACTTCGCATCGGGCACACAGGCTTCTCCCATCAACGTCTTTTAAAGGGAGAAGATGCCCCGATGTGTGCCACATGTGGTGAACCATTAAATGTTTTACATATTTTAACCACTTGCATAAATTTTAACCAGCAACGTTCATCATTTTTTAACAAAAATAATTTTACTCTTCATGACATTTTATGTGACTCTTTTAATCATGAAATCATTTTTAACTTTTTATCTAATATTGGCTTTTCTTACCTTGTATGATTTTTTATATCATTACATTTAATACATTATTTTCAATATGCTTTTACCATTTTAGCTTTAATTTACTTTCATTTGAAACCCATATGTACATTCTCATCTTGTTTTGTGCAGAATGACCTGCTGACCTTGCGCCAAAAAACTACAACCAACCAACCTATATAATTTTTTCTCAAATTTAACAACCTGAAAATTTGAAATTAGCCAAACGTACTTAGTTTTAGATGTCATTTTAAAAGAAGTACCATCAAGATTCTGTTGTAAGTTTAAAGTATTATTAAAGCAGTTTAACTTATAAAAAAATCAGCTGTTCCATTAGTAGTTATTTGACATTGAACATTCTGTATAGTTTCTCTTCCTTAATGTGGCAACAGGTTATAGCTTATATATGTATTAGAGATTTAACCAGTTACATATTGATCGGCTAAATATGTTTAGCACTCTCTCTCGAATGAACAATCAAACTGTTTTAAAATGGTATTTTTTATTTTTTTTTTTACTTTACATATACAATAAACGTACCAACTTTTGTCTCAATTGAATGATTGAAAAAAATTGTTTTTCCAAAAAAGTGCACAAACACTTTCAAACTAGTTGGAAACTGGTTTTGAATTGTTTTTGAAATGGCTGTTTTTGAATTATCATAATAAATATAACGAATTTGTTTTTTCATTAATTTTTTTTTTTTAGATTGCTGCAATATGGAAGTCGTATTGTGTGGGCATATTTGGAGAAGCGTACTCATGATAAAGACATAATAATTAAGCTGAAAAATCTTGAATATTCACTGAGTACAGCAAGAAAACGTAAAACATTTCTTAATAATTTTATGTGTTTAAATTTTAATGTTGATTATTCGTTTGAATGGAGATTCACTTTCATTTCAAATCTGTAAAAAGTCTGATGATTTTCATCAGTGTTGATACATTTCCACAACAAACCGTTAAGACTAAAATGCTTTATTGCATTAAAAAATGTAACACCTTTTTCAAAATGTATGATTGTAAAGCTACTGCTTTTAAACATTAAGGTAGTAAGTATATATATTCATTCATTAATGACTTACATTATTAATTAATAATTCTAATTAAAAATTCATTGATTATTAGCGACCACTATGTACCATGGAAAACATGAGATAAAAAATGGCTAAAATTTAATAACATGGGTGTATGTATGATCTCAAATTGTGTGATTCTCCTCTCTCAAAGGCTTATCTGCTATCAGAGCAAAGATACAGATTTTGGAATAGTAGACAACCTCTATGAGATAAATATTTTTCAAAGTGCTTTCTGCACATACCTATCTTAAGCTATTCTTTCGTGTGTTTTTTTTTTTAAATGTTCCATCGAGTATTTTACTTGTCTTGCATTATTCCCTGCTCCTTTCATCATTTTCTTCCCACCTCAGTATAAGATTATGGCTAATGGTGTCCCAAATTCTTATTCTCCCTTTTGCTTGAATTCAGGGTATCTATCAGGTCGTGGAAGTCAAGAAATGAAAAAATGATCAAGGAATTCAGGGAAAGGTCACTAAATTAATGTTGTAGGTCACGGTTGCACCCATTTTTTAAATTTTTTACATATGCGTTAGATTGTAACTTTCATAGAATATTTTAACTATTTTTTACTGGTTTAGTGATTTTTAGCTATTTTTTTATGTAGATCCAAAAGCCCCCCCATGTGGTGTAGTGCATTGGGTTCAGTCAAGCAATGAGGATTGCCATTCTGATAACGAAATGAAATCAGGAGTGTTCAGCCTACATCACTCTTGAGTGATTTGTGCCCCATGGGCTGGTGCTTAGTCTTGCTGGAAAGTCCATCGCCCCTGTCTGTCCGAAGACACATTAAGCCCCCTCTTTCAGATGACCTTCAAGAATTGAGTCCCAGTAGCGAGCGGCATTAATTTTTACTCCAGGTTCCACAAAAATGAGGGTAAAGGTACCCAGAGAGGAGATGGCTCCCCAAACCATCACAGACCCAGACTTCTGAAAGCATTGAACAGTTCTTACGTTCTTCTATAATATCGGTAAGAGTTGGTGTGTAAACCCTGTCAATTTGAGCGTTCATGCATTCCAGGATAACAAATGTCTTCTCATCAGAAAAGATGTTTTCCACATCTTCATTAGCGTACAGCTGAAGCAACATCTTCGATCTTTCGAGTATAGCTCTACGTTGCTTCGCTTTCAGACCGTGAACTTTATGCTGTTTGAAAGGTCTTAGTCCCAGATCATCCTTCTTAATTCTTTGAATTGATCTTCGTGAAACTTCTATTTCGGAGGCCAGTTTTCTTTGTGATCATTGAGGATTTCTGCGAATTTGAGCTTTCACAGCTCGGATTTGACATGACGTCCAAATGGTGAATGGTCGGCCATTGTGGGGCCTGCTGACGACACTGTCAATCTCCCTCCATCGTTTAATAATTTTGGATATCAACTGATGTGAAATGTTGTCTTTTTTTAGACACCTTCAAATGTCAGCCTAACTCTCACCACGTAGAAGTGTATGGATAATCAATCTACGTAATTCACTCATCATAGTACAAAAACAGTAATACTGATCTTAGGCTCACCAAACTTAATTATTTATAAAGAACTATATCTGCACTAGCTATATGCAAATTCTTTTCCTTTTCTCACTGCTTACTCCTTTTAGCATGCACACTTTGATTTTTGTCAATGAACTTGCATGCCACCTTGTAATAATATTATTTCACTTTTTTTTTTTTAATTAACTTAGAAATAAAAGAAATGTATACGTACAATCCATATACAAATAATGTTGTGCAATTTTTATGAATACAGTACAAATATAAGGTATTGTCAAAAAAAAAATTTCTTAAAAATTTAAGAAAAAAAAAAACGGTTGCTGCTTTGAGTCAGTATACCAAAAAGGTTTCTGAATTTAATGAAAAAAAAAGTAAAGGTAAAGTTTCCTAAAGTTTCTATTCATGAAAGATTGCATAGTTTGTTTTATTATTCTGGTTTAGTGCATTACAAAATTCGAGCTTTTCTCTGTGCCTAATTGATTCCACAATTTCAAATGAACGATTCCAAAATTACTAAACCTTCTTTCCATGGAAACTGAACTGATGGGACAACATACATAAAAGCGTTATTGCTAGTTCTGCTAACTTAGACACTGGATCGTTCTTTTAAAAGCCCTCACACTTTAAAATCCTTTTCTATCCTGCAACAGGATTTGCATTTTGTGCACTGACACTGTTTATGTATAATTTTCTTACGTTTGTAATAGGGGGATTTCCCTTTAATGAGGTGAACACCCCTGATTAGTCCTTGATTTATGAAATCTAATGTTTTCTCATGTTCTTATTTGTAGTGTACAGACTTGGACGCAGTGCCGATATCTTATACAGTGCATTAAAGTCCATGCACCTCGAGGATCCAATCTTGAGATACACCTTAACATTCTCGAGAATTAACATGGCTCTTTACTTCTTGGCTGATCACATGGTGTGGGTAGAGCGTGTTGGTCTAGCACACGTCAACAAACAGAAATGGGCCAGGATAAGCTACAAATTGTGGCTGTACTACATCACCATGAACTTGCTTAGAGACTTTTATGAAATATTAAGAATATTGAACAAGTACATGAATACTTCAACAGTCTTGAGATCTCCGTCATTTAATCACGAGTCGTCCAAGCTTGATTCGCTTTACCGGTTCCTTGTTCAACACAAAGATGTTACCCTCGATACAATCAAGAATGGTTGTGATATATGGCTACCACTGTCACTTTTAGGTTATACTTCTCTATCTCCTGGTGTCGTTGGACTATTGGGCGTTATATCCTCAATTGCTGGAATATTTCCCCTCATCGATCATACATGCAAATTACTCCCATCTTAATGTGTACTCGTAGGACCCTATAATAATTATATCAATGAAGTATTGCAATGTGAGAATTGAGGCCGAATGATATCAAGCATGTAGTAATTTTGTGAAGATTTGTTTTTTGTTACTCTATCAATGAATTGCTATATTATAGTATTTTGTTAATTTGATGTTGTATTTCTGACTGCATTACGTGTATTATTTTTGAGCAATGTACGACTTTATTTTTCGTTAGAATCCAAGTCTTGTAACCTTTTTTGAAGCTGCAGTGGAGCTATTAGAGGTGAGGGGAATTGTAGCCAATTCAACTGGTAGTTCCCAAACATTTTAAACGATGATCCACATGTCTTTAATGAATACAATGGATATTTTTTAATTTAATGTTTTCTTACTTCTGTATATAATACTGTATATGTGTACTAAGTAAGTACAGTGAAACCTCATTAATGTGAACACAATGTGAATTACTTTTGACATGAACTGTTCCCTGAATCCCCCCCTATCAAATTGTGTAGTAATATGATCCTATCCTTTCCAGATAACATGAATTGCTTTTAATGTGAACAAAGGTTTTTGGCACTGTAGGTGTTCACTTTAATGAGGTTCGCTTGTATGTAATATACCTACAGTGGAACCTGGTAAATTGACCACCTGGATGAGGGATCACTTTGTACAAGAGAAAACTGAATGGGACTTAGTTATGCCTATGCTGAAGTTTATCGTGTACAGTGACCACCTCTCTATGATGACCATCGCAGTCCAGTCCCAAAGGTGGTCACTTCAGGCAAGTTTTGTTGTATAGTGTATGTAATACAGGTGTGCCAAATTGCTCATGGAACGAATCGGTGATTTTGCCTGTCAATCATAAATGAGCAAACTCGTTCAGTGATTTGGTCATTGAAAGATTTGGAACATCGCTAGTATGTAATATGCATATATAGCGTATATATGGGGGATATTCAAAAAGTAAGTTTTCCTTATCAAGGAGAAATAATTACAAAATCACCAAACATGTTTATTTACCTTTGCACATTATTTTTTTATTTTTTCACATGATCTCCATCCCTTTCCAAGCATTTCTGGTACCTAGTTAACAGCTTTTTTAATTCCCTCTCATACCAATCTGCCGCCAAATTCTGAAACCAGTTTTGAACCTAATCTTGCACTTGGTTATGTCATTGGCGAAGCGGCGACCGTGGAAATGATTTTTAAGTTCAGGAAACAGATGAAAGTCACTTGGAGAAAGAGGAGAGGGTGCACGAATATCTCCCATTTAAATTTCTGCAGAAGCTCCCTTGTTGCTCGAGCAGTATGAGGCTGAGCGTTGTCATGAGTTTTTTCTGCCATCAATAAACATTGTTCGCCACCGGCAAACCATTTGCATAGACATGACATCTTCACCATAAACGCTGTATAACTGACGGTATTCCTTTTTGCAGTCAAAAAACAAATCACACTGCATATTTCACAGTTGGCAGCAAAACAAAGTGGAGTCCCCATGGCTGTCGGCTGTCAAATGAGGCTTGAGCTCTTGATCTTGAAGATCACCAAACTGTATCCAAGTGCTGCCACTGAACCCAAACTAAAATTCCCCTTATCACGCGCAATGCAATATAGAAATTAGGGAAACTTGCATTTACTTACTTTTGAGTACCCCTTGTACACAGTACAGTGAGACTTGGTGAAGTGACCGTCTTGGTAAATTGACCACTTGAATAAAATGGCCACTTTTTTATTAGAGAGAACTGGTAGGTACTTATTCATGCTTATGCCGGTCAGTTGTGCATAGTGATCACCATTCTATGGTGACCTTTGCAATCAAATCCCAAAGGTGGTCATTGTAGGCAGTTTCTACTGTATATTGTACAGGTATATAATTTTTTTTTAAGTGAAAAAATGTTTTTTTGTGACTCACTAAAAATTTGCTCAGAACCCACTAGCAGATCGCAGCCCTCGGTCTGTGGTCCACTGCACTTAGCAATATGCAGAATTTGTGAATAATTTTGTACATATCCATGTAGTGTGGTGTATCAATCAACTTCTCGCTTCAATCTTTAGGTATCAATATTAATCCAGAAAAATAAGTATCTCACTGTTTTTGTGATACAGTCAGGAACAGTAATAAATACTGCTTATGTAATCGCAGGGCTTTTAGTAGTGTTTCATCTAAAGCGAAATAGAAGGGCGCAACGCCCTGTCCTTTAACTTGTCCGCCCTTGTGCCCATATGTCCCACCCATCCCTCGAAAAATAACGCACCATCCTTCCCCGATGATAAATTCAAATTCCCACGTTAGAATCCAAAACGCGTGATGAAATTTGTTGATTTATAAAAATTTTGTACTCCAGCATTTCATTTTCGTAATAACACTGATGGTTTTGGCAAAACCAGATTGCAGACGAATATTTGTAAACAAAGCACTGTTCCCAGGTTTGCAGACTTTCAACCACGGACTACTGCGATAAACGTTAGCGGTTCCACGTATTTTTGAGATCAAATTTTTGTTAAAATCAATTTGTTTGTCTTTAAGCACTAAATTAAGCATGTTTTACATCCCTATTTTATGAAGCTTACTTGTCATATAGTATAGGTTTGAATAAATAATTGTTTAACTAAATTTTATAGTTATATTAATTTAATTATTATTTTGTATGAAGTTGAGATTTTTTAATCTTGCCATCTGGCAACATTGACATTAGATTGCAATAATCACGCACACCTTCCGCTCGCCTTTCGCATATACTTAACTCGGAACTAAACTAAAAAAAACCTCCAAAAAATGGTTACCTTCAAACGAAAACTAAGCAATTTAAAGAAAGCAACTATAGGAACTAAACAAATTAAGACGTTGTTTAAAGGAATTAATAGCAGCAAAGCTGACGTAATTTCGAGTATTCGTCATGAGTACCTTTGTATTTAGAGGTCCAAAAAAAAGTGGCCTTTTGCCGGGCCATGCGTCCTGCCCTAATTTTTTTCTAGATGAAACACTACTTTTAGCATTGACTGCATCAAACAATTAAAGCTCAAATTGAAATAATATCTATTTGCATATAAATATATTGCACCCAAAGACATTTGTAGTGAAAAATAGCATTTTTAATTGTGAGGACTTAGGAGCTTATCTGATTTAAGTCTCGGTAAACTTAGTTTTGCATATATAAAGTTATTCAGCAGTGTCATTTGTGTTTAGGAGGGCTTTTCATTATCAAATTGAATTATTGTATGATATGTTGTATGCAACGTTTCAGTTATAGAAACATACACAGAACTATAGCTTAGGGAAATTCAACTGAATGTTTATGCTTAGCAATTACAGTAATAAACTTTTTATATCTGCATTATGTTTAATTTTTCTAATATATATCTTTAAATATATTTTATTTATATGAATGTCATTAACAAATAGATTCAGTACTTTTTGAACTTAAAAGTGCTGAAGTGGGTTAAAAATGCCTGAGTGTATGCATCATAAGCAAATGTTCTGCATACGTGATGTGTGTTTTGTCATAATTTTGAACTATGGCGACCTCTGAATTATATATTCTGTCATGGATCATAGATCGAATCATCAGTTCCATCATTAAAGATTGGTTATTGTAAAGAACACACCTTCCTTTATGGAGATATTGCCCTTTTAATTAACGTCGAACTGTTTCCAAGTTTTTCAAACGGTTATTTGGACACTGACGTAAAGTTTAAAAACACAATGTTTCGGAAGCAGTTGGCTCCCGAAACGTGTTTTTAAACCTTACGCCAGTGTCGAAATAACTGTTTGTTATGGAATCTCCTGGTGAAACTCTGTATTGTTTCCTTTTTTTTTCAAACAGTTCACTTTTATTTTAATAAATAACACCAGTGGCATATGAAAAGTGCTATATTTTGACAAGGTTTTAAAATTGAATTACCACTGTGGATTAAAATGTCATAAAGCAATTTTTCACATATGATCAATCACAGGAGAAAATCAGCAACTATGGAAACTGGTCATATTTATTGTAAAAATAAAGTCGAATACTTTTTGTAGCTTTACAAATGAAATGAATCACTCACTGAGTGTATGTATATTTATATTAGTAAGTATGCTACACCACATAATTCACTTATATTTCGTATGCTCATGTAGAAAGCAAGATGTATGTCCATTAGGAAATGAAAATACATGAACGAAGTTTTTAAAATGATAAATCATTAATTTCATCTTTCGAGTTTTAGTGATTGTTTTAAGGTTACTGTTAGCCATCAATCTCATCGTAGTTTATTTTAAAAAAACAAAAACAAAAAAAACTTGTGATACAAAACTGAACAAATCAATCATTTACACAAATTTTCATTGTATAACTTTGAATATTATTGATATATATAAAGTATAAAATCTCTTTTCAGTATTCAATTCCACCAGCATTGAAAATCGAGCATTATTCATGACATTAGAGTTCATAATTTTTGCCAAGACAACAGTTACTGTTTGACACAGTTATTGTCGCTACCTTGCTATGTTGTAGAGGTAACTCGTTTGTCTACTATGCAAAAAAAAAAACAAGGTTTGAGGTCAAGTGGTACAAACATTTGCTTTTTTTTTCTACTAATTTTAACCATAACTGGTCTTTGGACCATAGTCCATGGTTCCCATGGTCCTTTAAAGTCCTTGATTATTTTTTGCCCAGTCGGGGCCCTTGAAAACTTCCAAAAATGTGGTTTGTCCTTGAAAAGTCCTCGAATTTTTCAAGTTTGGCAAAAGAAAAAAAAGGGGGGGGGGGTATTTCCCTTATTTCCAATGTAAGGTCCTTTAAAAAATTATTTGTTGGCTTTAAGAAGTCTTTGAATTTCATCAAGACAAAAGGCTGCGGATCATGAATGTCTAAAGTTTGATTCTCTAAACCAGTGGTTTTCGAACTGTGCATCGGGGCGTTGACTAATTGACATAACTCATTTTATATAACATGTAATTGATGCACTTTGGCGGCCGTCGACAATCTATGAGAAAATGAAGTTTTAGGGGGAAAAAAAGAAATGGAAGGCCCTGCCCTGGATGACGAAGGATTTGGATCTATCAGAACATGATTCTGATGCATCATTATCATCTTATCTGTCCTTCTTGCCATAAAACGCAAAAATTATCGTGTGAGCTTATCAGTTGAGAACGATGTTATATCATATGATAGGCCTTATCATGTGATTACATGGCTACCATGTGATAAGTGTGTTCTTTTCTGTCGAAAATGTATCGCAATAATTCTTTAAAGTTAGTGTCAGTTGACTGCTTTGCAAAAGTTTTCTGTGAAAGGCGCAACAATAAAATGTTTTTCTCATCTCCGGTGGAGACATTTCTTTAAAAGAACTGTAAATGTCTATTACGTCATGACTGATATGTGTTGTTAGTTTTTTATTGTTTGTATACAAAACATATGTTTACATTTATTATTGTGTTGGTTATTTTACTGTTATGTTTCTATTGATTAATAAAGAAATATGAAACGTGTGGCAACGTTCTTTTACATGTAATTGTCCTTTATTTTTTTCAAGAGTACTTTTTTTAGGGTTCCGAATTCGGTATTGAATTCAGGACTCTTGTGTTATTGCGAAAGACCACTTTCGTCATTAATGACTTTTAACTACCAGCAATTAAACATCTTGTCTCCGGTCCTTCAATGATTCATGGGTAACACATTCGTCCCAGGTTTTTAGTTCCATGGCCGTGAAAGACTGTCAAGCTGCCAGCTATTAAATACAATTTGTTCCCTTATTAGCAGGTTTCAATAGATATTGAACCTGCTATTGCTTTTGATTTTTCAGTCTGTATGTGTTAAAAGGGGTAAGGTAAAGGTCTTCCGTAAATGCAATAATGATGGCTATTGTTAACGTTGAAAACCTACCTACCGAGTTGCGTGAGAATTAGAGAGTTACGGATTAGAGAGTTGCAAATTAATGTTAATTGAAACCCACTAAATTTAAACATCGTATTGACCTTAGACGATTTTCACTTGCTTGTTTTAGTGTTCCTCAGATACGTTTCTGTTAATACGCATTCTATTTTCTTTTCGTGGTGACTAGTTTCCTTTGCCACGGTGAAATTAGGGATTTTAGTGGGGAGAAAAGAATGACTACTCTTGCAAGTGTGACGCTGAACTCTGGAATCATGCTGCAATTTAGGGGGGGAGGGGGTGCAATTTTTACGTACCCTTCCTCGAATTCTGTCGATCCACTCCTATAAATGTAGCAAATGTTATGGAATGTGTAGGGATGAAAAGTTAGTTACCTTTTGTGCATTATAAGATTTAAAAAAAATATATATATAGTGCAAAATAGCAAATGCATATATAAGATGAATAGTGCATGTAAAAATTAAAAAAAAAAAAAAATTGGACAAGTTAGATGAATAAGGTTGAATAGAATAATAGTAAGAGAAAAGATTAATATAAAATACCGTATTCAAACATATATATACACACACATATACATACGACGTAATATAAGCATGCAGCCCCAGAACCGTCGTCAGGGGCCTTTTCTAGGACTACATGCTTGGCGCCTTTTCTGGAGGTATGTAACAAAATACAAGTAAATCAGATAAGCCAGATGTATTCAGCGAGATCCCAAGGCCCAAAGGCGCCAAAAAACAATGTACAAATCCAAATAATATTACAGTATAAACACTAATATGTACAATATAGGGACATTAAATGTAAAATCAATAAAATAGAAAATCATACGTAGATACATTTGATACATTCAAAATAGAAATATATAGAGGTGTAAAAAAGAATATAAATATACAAACGCTTTTCGAAAATGGTTTATGCTCAAATAGTGGAAACAGAGCCGAATATTTAAAAAAAAAATTATTTTTTTTTGGAGAAATCTTTCCGAAAATCTAAATTCGCATCCTATTACCCTTATATGAGTAATTTCTAGTGTTAATGCAGTAATAGCATGTATAGTGAATGGTACTTACGTAATAAGGAAAATTTTCTGTAGATTCTGCTTGGTTACACATAACATTAAAGGATATAAGCAATCCAGGCTAAGATGGCGACTTGTTTAGTTTCGTATTGAATGCTCCAGCTGAAGCGTCTCTGTACAGGGTTATAGCTTGGTAGCCTTTTAGCATAGTTCATTGTATGATGGTGGCATGAAAAACAAATGTTTATACATGCAAAACCTTTATGCATATGTTAAACTTTTTTGTTTAGCAATATAGATGAGAATTTTCTGAATTTATCTATTGTAGAACGATTTTGGAAATCTGTTATTAATTAAATGAATTGTAAGTTGTTGAAGAATATTAATTATATTATTCATAGTATCACAGATTCTTGATATTCTAGTTCTCATGGTGATAATGATGCTTCTGAAGATGACAGAAATATTAGGGCTAAATTTAGAGAGGTGGTTAACTTGGAAGGTGAAGTCCATCTTTTTGTCGTAAATGATGCTTGTTAATTTATTCTTATCAGTGATTTTAATATCTATGTTCAGATAGTGAATAGAATTGTTTTGAACGGACGTTTCTGCTAATTTTAATTCACTGGGGTAGATATATTGGAAATTTTCTTCAAACATTTGGTTGTTAAAGGCAATAATGTCATCAATGTATCTATATACTTATGCAATGTATATCTTCAGAAACATCATTATCACCATGGGAACTAGAATATCAAGAATCTGTAATATTAGAAATAATAAAATTAATTGTCTTCAACAATTCACTATTCTCTTAATTAATAACGGATTTCCAAAATCTTTCTATAATAGACAAATTTCCAAAATTGTTCTACAATAGACAAATTAAGAAAATTCTCCTCTACATCGCTAAACAAAAAAATTTAACATATTCATAAAGGATTTGCATGTATAAACGTTCGTTTTTCATGCCACCATCATACAGTGATC
>QLNU02014802.1:148585141-148596941 GCA_006491805.2 Dysdera silvatica
TACAGTCGAAACCGCATATAATAATAATAATAATTCATTTATTTTGTCGGAAATCAATACATACAAAAAAAAAATAAAAAAAATCGTAAACTCTATTCCGAGATGGAGATGGGAGAAAAAGCAAAAACTCGCCTAACATGCTCACACCATCTGAACAACGCACAAATGGCATGATCCTCTCTCAGTATATAAAGACAATCAAATGTCATAAACTAATAAAAGTTCACAAATCCTAAGAAAAACATTGTATAATTGTTTTATTAGAATACAAATAAAATACAATTTAAGGTAATAAATAAACCCGATCTATATTAGTAAGTAGACACTACCGACATATGCGAGTTGCATATACGCGGCTTCGATTTGACTGTATAATGAAGTTCGTTAGTGTGTAAGGGTTACTGAGCAAAGACAGCTGGGCCGGTGCCTACAGTTTTCCAAGGAATCCGAACTTTTTATGGCCTAGAGAACCAAACCCCAGACTACAGTGAGCAGTTAGTCGGTAAGCATTCTTTTTTGTTGCAACGTTGGGAGTCGAACCCGGAATAACAGCCCACTAGGCCAGTGTTTCCCGAAGTGTGGTCCGCAGGAGCATCACCACAAATCAGAAAAAAAAATGAGCTACAAATTGCCGGTGCAGCTGAAATTTAGTTTTTGGTGAGATTTAAGGAATTTCTCATAAATATTACTTGTTATAAACCTTACCTTTCGGCGTTTCGTGAAAGATTTGAATCCTCTGAATACACCCATGCTGTCTACATTGCTTATTATTATTTAATTAAATTAATGATGTCATTTTCATTCGCAAGGTCTTGTCGTGGGAAGTAAAAAATTAATGTAATTACTTCTCGCAGTGCAACCGTTTACGAGGTATGGACGAATTTTAGCGAATGCAAAAGAATAAAATCAGAAGAAAAAGATCTAATATACTGCTCCTAGCCAATGTAAAAAGGTAAGCATAGGGTTAGAATGCAACAGGCAATTTTACAATAAAAAGAATATCAATGAAGTGGAAGAGAACGTGCAGCTCCAATTCAAAATATTAGAATAATCAAAAAAAAGGCATTGCATTATATCATAAAATGCTTGATATTTGTAAAAATAGAAAATGGGGACGAACGGCAAAATTATTATGCGTTCACAATAAGCTGACGTATGATATACTGTTCACACGTGTCTAAAGAATTGATAGAGATTTTATGAAAAATTATTGAAATTTTTCAAAGAATTAAAATATTCCCAGCGCCGATTCAAAATATTAGAATATCTGTAAAATGATGTGATTAGTCAGCATTGATGATGAAATTTGCATAAATGGGGCCACTGTAGAGCTAGTATGGGAACAAAGGCTTGTTTGAAAGTCAGCTTTAGTTAGTTGGGGGTTAAAAATGGGCCGCACAGAAAACATACCGGACGCTATTAAGACTGCTATTGTAACTCTACGCAATGGGGGTACTTAGTAAACAGATGATTGCTGAAAAAGTGAATTGCTCTTCAGGGCCCGACTTAGAAATTCTGGGGCCCAAGGCAGACACACATGAAGGGGCCCCAACCCCTCCTGTACCCACGACAGATTTCTGATTGCTATGTTTATTATAGGTATGAGCGAATGACTTTTATTTATAAGACCAAGGTAAGTATTAAACAACATTGCCTAGCCAGCTAAGCTTGAGGCAATTCAAAATATTTTGCCCTGGGCCGCCTGGGCTTATACTGGACCGCCGGCTCATGCGCCCTCATGGGTGACAGGACTAGCGTCTCCAAATGAGCAAGGACTCGCATTCACTGAAATAAGGTATGACCCCTTGAGAGAACCCAGTCCGCCCCTGTTTTTACCCTAGATCAGCGCCGCCCATGACTAAGAAAGGGGGCTTTGCCTAGCCTCGACTGACTAGCTTGTTACGTCATCAATAGATTAACCAAAAAAATTTCATCACTTCCGTGGTGTACTTTTTACGAGTATCTTGAACTAAATTTAGAATTTAGGGGCCCCCTTCTGAATCAAGGGCCCAGGGCAGCTGCCCCGCGTACCCCTGTATAAATCAGACATCGTTGTTCTCAAGGAACCGTGAGTAAAATTTAAAAGATTATTCTAGAAATCAAAATTTTAAAAATAATCGTGCAAATAGTGGTCGTAAACGAATAACCACACTAAGGCAAGACAGAATGCTGAAATGTATTGTGATTACAAACCGCTTCAGGAGCCTGAGATTCAAAAGTAGAAAGTGGCGAGAACAAAGAGTGGATGCCTCAACATCTACCACACTGCGATGACTCCATGAACTTGATTTTCAATCACGTATGCCCAAGACAAAGCCGCTACTTACTTGCAAGCAAAAAAGGGCCAGAGTGCGGTGATGCAAAGACAGATTGCAATGGGGTATTCAGGACTGGAATAATGTACTTTTTAGTGATGAATCAATGTTTTGCATTTACCACTGTCATCAGGGTATCCGTGTTTGGCTTTGCAAGCAAGAAGCTTTTATTACAGATTGCTTGAAACGCTCAGTGAAGTTTAGCACCTCTGTCATGATTTGGGGGATATATGAGTGCTGAGTGCTTAAGAAAACTGTGTATTTTGACAGGAAGGGCAAATTTCGAAGTATACGAGGAGGTACTTCAGCATTTTATGATTCCATGATCGGAAGAGCTATTTGTGGATGACTTTATCTTCCAACAAGACTTAGCATCTTACCATACGTCCAAGGACACCACAGCTTGGCTTAATAACAATAGAATCAAAATATTTCCTTGGACGACCAATTCGCCAGATTCAAATCCCCATCAAGAATACGTAGGGTTTAATGAAGGAACATCTTCGGGATTAGCTCCAAAGGACAAAAATGAACTCATGGAAAGTGTGAAATCCGTTTGCCCAACTATCAGCAAAAATTATTGCACAGAAGGCCAGATCGTTTACGTGACGTTATTAAGACCAAGGGAGATGCCACTAAATACTAACTATTAACGATGTTTGTCGTTTAAATGAATTACTTTTTTTCCATGTTATTCTAATTTTTTGAACCGCTGCGAAAATTATTCTAATTTTTTGAATTTTTAGAAAAAATTATTATAAAATACTTTGCAGTATCATGCTTAATTTTTTTTGTGTTATACTCATTTACAAAATATGTAGAATGTGGTAGTACACTTTAAAATTCTGAAGTAGTCATTTCTACCGAAATAAATGCAAATCGCAAAACACTGTGTGCTTTATTTTTCATCGTTCTAATATTTTGAATTAGGATTGTAGAAGTTGTGCTTTTTACTTATTCCCGACGCTAGAGGTATTTGGCCGATCTAGCTGGACAAAATTATTTCAGTAGTTTATTGTTTCCAAAAAATTCCTTCCTACTAATTAGCGGGTTTCAATAGATATTGAACCCGCTATTGCTTTTGGTTTTTCTGTCTGCCTGAGGGGATAAAAATTGGTAGCATATCGTTAAGTGATTGTTCAACTTTGTATCGTAGCGATGTCTACTTCGAGTAAATTTTATAACATCGACTTTTGGCCAGTTGGATTAGCCATTACCCTTATATGCGACGCTACGAAGTATCTCTAACCTGTTTTCTTCAGCGCCACAGGCCCTGAAGGCAGGGGTGGACTGAGCCAGTGCGCCCTCATGCGTTATAGGATTCGCGTCCTCTGATAATCCAAGCTATGCGCCCTTTGAGAGGACCCAGTCCGCCCCTGCCTAAAGAACCTTGGCTTCCTCAACGAAACATCCTTATCTCCAACCGCTCTGTGTGAATGAGGACTTTTCATGACTACAAACACATAATCAAGAGCATGATTGAGTATTCCTCCACTTAACAGACCATATGCGGTGAAGAAAACTTGACAACAAAGGAAGGACGACATGATGACTTCCATCAGACGTCGTCATGTTCTGATGATAATAGCCACGTACCATCGAAACAGCGGTTTTGTATGAAATAACTCCACCAATAAATTTTGTGTAATTATTTCTTAAACCTTCTGTATTATTATTATGAAGCATACCCGTTTCATAGCTCTGAAGTCGGGGATGTTTACTTCAATCACCGCCTTTTACAAGGCATGCTTTTGCATGGTGTCAAATGCAGATAATTTGAATATAAATCCAAGTGATGTATTTTTACGATGCCTTCCCTTGTTGTCATGTTTCCTTCACCACATATGATCCGACGAACGGAAGAATACTTGAGCATGCTTTTGACCAAATGCTTGTAGTCATGAAGAGTCATCACAAATGTCCATCTCAATCTTTTCCACAGCGGCAAGTTTACCGGAGTACACTTGAATTAGCGACGAGTAACGAAAGTTTAATTACAGTCAGTCCACCCTTAGGTGTCCTAAATTCCATGAAAAAGCGGTCGCGCTAAAGGGTGGTCTCTTAATGGAGATCTACAGGGCATGGGGTGAATAAGCATGAAATTAAACGGAAAATAGCTGTCTCGATGTTGAGCCTGACCTTCATTTGCAGCTCTCCTCAACAATACCAGTCCGATGGATTATGCAAAACTAAACAACCCCATCCCCTTCATGAGTTACTATATCCTGCAATTGTTACCAATTTGCATATAAGCCAAAAACATCCAAAGAACACATATTAAAAGCGAAAAACTGTCAAGGGCTCCGCGATCAATTTTTTTTTCCCTTAAAAAAAGGATCAGTAGGAAAAAAAGTTTTGCAACCACAGCATGAATCTATTTTCTTCCTTGCGTGTTTCCTGAGATCAAAGGGTAGAGTGGGTGGGGGGTTCTGTGAGCGTTTCAATAATGGTTCTTTAACAGAATCGGACTGAAGGCCTGAAAAAAGAAAGAAAAGAGAAGGAAGGTAGGGTTCTAAATTTTAAATTTAATTTTAAACTGAAACGAGTTTGTTATAATAATAAAATCTTGAATGAGGAAGTCATTCAACCTCTTTACAACAGCTATATTCTATTTATACCAATATCATCATCATCATATTCAACCATTATCTATCCACTGCTGGATGAAGGTCTCTCCAAATGCTTTCCACACAAGTCTATCCTGGGCCATTCGTTTCCACGTCACCCCAACCTCTTTTCTTATTTCATCCACCCATCTAGTTTGAGGACGTTTTCTAGGTCTTCGGTGGTCTCTTGGAATCCAGTTCAGAATTTCTGTTGTCCATCGTTGATCAGTTCTTCTTGCAATATGCCCAGCCCATCGCCATTTCAGTCTTTTTACTTTAACAATAATATCCTCTACTCCAGTTTGCTCTCTCACCCAAGTGATTTGAAAAAAACCTATATACATCATATTTTTCATGGTCACAGAATAAGATACAATGTAAATAGAGTGCATATGGATAATTGCTCAAGTTAAACTATATTAAAATTTGGTCACTGTTCGAAATGCTAAAGAAACCCAAAACAAGTGCACTAAAAGAAAATAGAAAGAAATGAATAAAGTATGAAACATATTAAAATAAGTACAGTTTAACCTCATTAATAAGAATTACTTTAACACGAATTCTTTCCTGAATTCCCGACAAAATGAATAATGTAGTAACATGATCACATCCTTTCCGGATAACGCGAACTCCTCTTAACAAGAACGAATTTTTTGTTCCCGCGGATGTTCGCGTTAACGAGGTTCGACTTTATAATTAAAAAAGTTGTATTTAACCAGCTTTCATAATTTTTTTACTATTTACATTTTTTATTTTAGTGCACTTTTATATTTAAAGAATATTTAAATTTGACAAATTTTTTTAAAAAAATCTTATACAGTTAGTGAGTTTTACTTATATTTTTTATTTCTTCTATTACTTTTTCTCATATTTTAGCTTGTATTTTCTTTCTTTTTTTTATTGTCTTAACTTAGTTTAGTTTTTTAATTTTTTTGCTTTCGTTAGTATTTCCCCTTGTTTTCATTTTTTTATTTTGGTTTTTATTTTTAAATCCTTTCGCATTTCGGCCAGTTACGAAATTTTACTAATCATGGTCAGCTCTGGTCAACTATTATATTTTTTTGTTAAATTATATTGCAGTACTATTTTTTTCATAAAATGAGGTAAGTTAATCAAATGTAAAAGTTTCCAAATTGTGTAACGCCACTCTCGTGGTGGAGGAGGGCGATAGTTGCTTCAATGGGGAGCGCGAGGCATTTCTGGTACATAAAATTTTTATTTTTAACTCGAACTAAATGACGATTTATGGGTTTAAAAGCTAAAATATCATTTCATGTTTAATTTGACGTTTCATTTATTTAAATAAGACTCTTCTAACTTCAACGTTATCTTCTTATTTTTTTATAAATAAAACATTGAAATATGCATATATATGTGTGTGTGTGAAGAAATACATATGCTAAGCAAACAAAATAGAGTGAAACGTCCCGTAAAGGACACCTTCGAATAAGGAACACCCCTATTTAAGGGACAATTCCTCTGGTCACAGTCCCTTTGAATAGGGATCTTAACGTGTTTACCTATGATCAAGGGACCCTCCAAAAACTATCCAATATAGGAAAAAGAGAGATAAAATGAAATTCTTTTGTTAGTAACTTTTTGATAATTAAAGGACAACTTTGTGATAAGGGAACAGTGACTTGTGTTCAGTAGAAGAAGGATATACAGGTTTGGGAAGGAATAGTTAGTTGGTGCGATCAAAACGAAGCGAGAAAGACAAAGAGGTGGATGAAATGAAGTCTGACATCAAAAAAATACAATAATGCCTTAAAATGCACCACACAATTTCGAAAGTTCATGATAAATGTTGGTGATAGCGAGGAGCTAAAGATGGTCAATAAATTTAATATTCATGTGGAGAAAAATCCTTGTAAAATAAATGTTTCCAAACAAAACTATGTAACAGACTATTTCAAATGAATTTCTCCCACAAGGGCGGTCTCTTGACTGTCCCAGACGGATTTTAACGAAAAAAAATCAGCTAATAGTCCATCCAATTCTAGGCATATATCGTGAAAATTACAGCCGAATCTCTATGTTAACGTCAGAAAAAATTAATAAAAAGTATATTTGAGTTTCCAGAATAGAGCATTTATCGCCATTTGGCGTCAGCCAAATTTCTTTTTGAGTAAACGCTGTAAAGGAATAGCCATAATTGGATATTTCTTTTTTTTTTTCCACTCTGGTTTGCGTTTTTATGTAACTAACGTTATTTATCTAAATCTCACCATATTTTGGAATATGAAAATCAAAGTAAGATCAGAAATATTACAACTGGCGAAGTAAATATAAAAACTAAACTAAAACATTTTCTGCTATAACTTTCACAAATAAAATACGAACAATATTAAATTCTGCCTTAAAATTTTTTTTACAACTTAAACAAAATCCAATATGTTTGAAACTGGTAAACAGATGTAAATGTATTTTTAAAGTTTCAAAGCAGATTATATCACCCTGATGGTATTATGACATTCGTTCGTTTAAAATTTTCGGCTAACTGAAAAGAATTATCGCCAAATGCCGCTAAAAGATTACATTTGGCGTTATTTTAGCGAATCTTTAAAATTTAATTTCAGGTTTTCTAAGGGGATTTGGCCACTAATTTTTATAGTATAGGTTTTTTATAACACTTTCACCTAAATTAATTTCGTTAAATTCGGCTTATGACAGTCAGGAGACCGCCTTTGTAAGTACCAAACTTTATTGCCTATTTTATATATACACTTTGATAAAACTTTAATTTTTTAATTAATTAAGAATTTCCATTGTTTCTTTACTTAAATTTAAACACACCGTCTTTAAAATGCTACTATGTTAACTCATTTATACAGTATTTACATTATTTATAATTAACATTAATTACATTTCTCATTAAATTAAATTTATTATATATGAATGGGTCAACACATAAACCTCCAAAAAAGGACACTTCTATTTAAGGGACGAAATATCAGGTTCCATATGTGTCCTTTATTCGAAGATACCACTGTGTTTTTATTCGTACACTATGCTGAGCCAGGAGTGGGGGGGCAAGGACAAATCTAGAAATTTTTCAAGACAGGTAGCGGGTAGTTCATTTTCAATTCTTATTTTTAGCCAAGTGTTCGGTACTTTTCATTTCATTTTTCAGGATATAATCCCGGCTCAAGTGAGGGGTGCGATCACACAATCGATCCCCCCTTTGGATCCGCTAATGATTGGGGGCGAAATACTGATCTAGTGCATAGTCCCGATCCGTTCAATAGGCGAGTCTAGGCAGCCGCCTAGAGGCAGCGTATCTAAACGAACTATAATTTATTTATTTTTAAGTTGTTGGAAGTGAAAAATGTATTTTAAATTTGGGATGTATTAGGCTGAATCTGTTATCTCAACGATTTTGTTTTTTAAATATCGTCATAATTTTTTGGAAACCAAGTTTCTAGTGATTATGGAAATGGTTTCACTCATTCTCTGCACATTAAAATTTACGAGCAGTGCCAGATTTACGTATAGGCCTAGTGGGACGAGACCTAGGGCCCCGAAGAGCCTAGTATTATTTAAGTTTTCGCGTTTTTATAATCCTCTTTGTTTACTCATACAAGTGCTCCAAAAATTCGCATTACTTATAAACCTGATTTAAATAATGAATTTTAATGACTTTTAAAGAAAAACATAATTTATTGCCTACTGAATATTGCAAAAGCCACATCCTTCAGTGGCCCATTTTATCCTTTTAGCTTCGAACCCATATAAAGCTTAAACCGGCACCGCTTGCAAATATTTTTTTGCTTAGACGGTGTAAATAACATTAATTTATGTCAGATATAATGGTTTATCTATTTCCAATTACCAAAACATTTAACCACAATTTCATTTAAAACAACTACGCACTTACGTAATACACGACATATGTTGAAGGTAGTTGAAATGTTGTGTATGTGTGCTTTCTTTTTTCGAAATTGACCTACGGAACCAAGTATTGACCAGAGTTATGGATTCCATTAAGGCTTGACAAAGTAGTCTGCTTCTTTATATTATCCTGTTCAAATATTGTGGCGTTTAAATATTTATACAGGTGCGCTCTTTGACTTACATTTGGTTACGTTCTAATTAGTCCGCCGTAAGTCGAAAATATACTCGTATTTATTTCATCTAACGTACCGAACATCGTGACGTATTCATACGTATCGTATTGTACTTCATATTGCCAAGTCCAGGAGAAGATCATTGTACATCCCTAGCGTCGGGTACTATTACCCTCCTACATGACCGTATCCATGGGCGCCTATATAAGGGGCAAAGAGGGGCTCGAGCCCCCACCTAGCCGTTCAAAAATTTGATTTCTCCCATTCTTCTATGTATTTACTTTAAAAAAATTTACAATCATATTTTAAAATAAGATACTTTTAGCAATACTAGGTATCAAAGTATCAATTATTGTGCAGCGTTTGGTATTTTATATATTCACTGAAATCCACTCGACAGCTTTGAGTAGGAGGTAATCATTTTCTCAGAACCTCCTGAAGTACTCTTAACGTTTCTCAGCCCACCTAGAGGGGTACTTATGGGCACCCATGCCCGTATCTGAAGGGATCTTGGAACCAGTCCCCGAAACTAAATTTTTAATGGGACTTGGCTACGGCCTTGCATGCTGTGATTGTATCGATACATGCTGTAAAAATTTATGAACCCCCGAAATTAAATCTTGGCTACGGTCTTGCCCCCCTTCCCCTTATGAACTTTCTGTGTACACTAATAAGCATAGGCGTAACTTGCGGATTAAATATAACATAAATTGGGGGGTGGCAAAAAAAATTAGGTGGCAAAAATACGATTTTGCCTCTGTTCTAAAAAAACTGGGAGGTTTATGCCCCCTTGCCTCCACCATATGATTCTAATAAGTGTTCTAGACGGCAAATACATTGAAAGCATAACCCCATAATCAAAGCTTAGAGGTATGAATCTCTGTTAATGATAAGGAATAATACCTTTAAAAAAAATAAATACATTTATAAAGGCAGCATTAAAATAATGTTTAATGAAATAAAGCATTCAAGCTAGTACCGACCAATGAGATGAAATAATTGAAATACAATTGTGATATAGTTAACCAAACGGAACTTATTGTAAAAATGTATTTCAAATTCTTAACAATCCATAAAATAAAGAGGTAATGAAGAAGGAAATGAGAATAAAAATAAATATTAAAGAATAAAAAACTAATGAACAAAAAAAATGATGAATAAAAAAAAAATGCAATTGAGTCTATCCAATTTATTTGGATTAAATTGTTTTGTTAATCCGCTGTTATTTCATATAACCAAAAATAAACATACGAAGTAAAATCAAATAAAAATACATACAAAGGAGCAGGGGATACATTTACATACAAAAGATTAAACACCTGCAAAATAGCAAATAAATCACTCGAGCTTTCGGACGCGTCAGCAGCCGTTCATTATCAGGAATGATGACTGTGGAGATCCCTGGAAGGAACATTTTACAGTCATTACTCCTAACGAAGGACAGCTACTATAAACCCAAAAGTTCGGGTGATTTATTTGCTATTTTACCAATGTTTAACCTTTTGTATGTAAAGGAAAAAATATTATTTATTTAGTTTGTTTTTTATTTCTTTTCATATTCCCTTATAATTCTTTTTTTTTTTACATTGTTTTGTCTTCTCTACACCCTATTTTTTTTACCTCGTCTTTCCCTTCCTTCCTTTCATTGTCTATTGACTACTTACCTCAAATGGCGGATCCAGGACGTTCTTACGAGGGGGGGGGGCAGTTTCGGGGGCCTTCACAGGGAAAATTTTTAGTTTTAGTAAATGTTGTTTTATTACTAGCCCTTCTTTATATCAGGGTTGTCCAGCATATGGCCAGCGGGCCATAATCCGGCCTGCCTACAACTGTTTGAAATAAAAAAAATTCACAAACAAAAATTTTAGATTTTTTTCAAAAATATGGAAAAATCGTTTGAGCAACATATGTGACCCCTTTCTATATCGGAAGTGCACAAATAAATAACTAGAAGAAACTCTAAAGAGCGGCTGCTAAATGCAAGTTAGTTTTTTCTTCTTTTTTTAAGAAACCGCTGGCCCGCAAGATCCGTGAAAATTCTTTAAGTGGCCCGCTACCCAAAAAGGTTGGACAACCCTGCTTTATACTCACCAAAATATTTAATTTACGACAATGAATTAAAGCTGGGCTTTTCTTTAATTAAACTATATGGTTTAGGGCAGATTATAGTCAAGTATGACAGAAGGGTAACATAGTAAAGGAGACATATACAATAACCAAAAACGATAATTTACAATGTAATTAATAGAATAAGTTTAAATTTAAACTACAAAAACATCGTAATTATTTTACTTTTTTATAACAAGCAACTTTTTAAAAAACTTGAAGTTTATAGTGCAAAGTCGAGCCATCTTGGTTTCTTTGAAAATTTGTCAATTACTTTATTTACATCAATATGAAGATCTCTGTGAGTGTGTATTAAAAGTCTCTTCTGTCATCCGCGTTCGAAGCCAAGTTTGACGGCGCTTCAACGATAAAAAACTACGTTCTGCTGAAGCAAGACTTACTGAAAACGTAGTTTGAAAGACGAGTAGCTTGAAGATTCGTGAAAAAAACGTCTGGATCGCATTTCTCCAAGATTTTGAGACTTTGGTGTAAGACTTTCATTTATAACAATTGTAACAAACAACACATAAAACATTTTTCATCGTTTTTGTTTTTTCCCGGCTTAACCTGGGAGGGGCGATCGTCCTCTCCGCGCTTCGCCGATCCGCCTGCTATCTTCAGCCGCGCTGCCTCTGCAGGCCAAAGTGTTCTGCTACGGCCCTGACGGTTTGTTTGTGGTTTACGGCTCAAGGACTGCCAATGGTCA
>QLNU02014802.1:148597041-148610629 GCA_006491805.2 Dysdera silvatica
TGCGTTTATTTTCCTATGTTAGCCAATGTTAATTTTTGCTTACCGGGGAGGGGGGTTGAAATGGCCAAAATATTGCTTACGTAATACTCGAAAACTCCCTTATCAACTATTTAAATTGATTGTTAAATTGCCCTATTAGAAAAAACAACCAAAGTATATTCTGTATTGCTGAAATGCGTTTATAGTTGAGTGGGTAAAAGCACTGGCGTACGCAGGGTGGTGTTGATGGTTTTTTTTTTAGCAATGGTGGCCCCCCCTCCATTGCAATGAAATTTTGTATATTTAACATAGGAATATGTGAGTTGTAGCTCTGTAACCCTAGTTGTAGCTCTGTAAGTGTGAGTTGTAGCACTTACGAACTTTCTGCGTACGCCTATGCGTAAAAGAAACATATATTGTGTATAATTCTTTAGCTCTTATTTCACTCCTACCTCAAATTTATGATGAATAAAGTAGTTTCTTCTTTTCCTTGTGTGTTTCTCTATAATTATATTAATACATAATTTAATTATATAAATACATATGGTAATAATATTATGATATTCTAGTTTGTTTGGATTTTTATGGCGCAAGAGCATCTGGGCTATACTGCGCCAAACATGGTAAAATCAAAGACTTGTAAAAGCCAGTTCTCTGTAAAAATTATAATTTTCGCTGTTGCATGAAGTATTTAAATTGACGTATACATCCTACGAAAAATAAATGGTAAGTAGGGTCATTTTTAATGAATGATAGTTAAAGAAAAATTTTCTTTTATCCAGGGGCAGATTTAGAGGTCATTAAAAGGAATGGCCGATTAATGACTTGATTTTTGGAAATGATACCTCATTGGACCTTTACCTTGTATCTTTTCAATGTTAAATTTTCATTCAAGGAGCGGGCGATCGCCACCCCCGTCCCTGCTTTTATCCCTTTGTAAAGGTAGATAAATAATCACAAATTGTAAAATTATTAAAAGTAGCAGTTGACACATTTTCTCCCAAAATCCAGTTTCTCCTCAAATAAAATAATAATTTAAATTTAATTTGTGATATTAATGTCCATGTGGAGGTGATTTTATATTAAATGGGAGTGGAAATATATATACCCCATCCCACCATAACACATTGACATCACCCCAAGAACCACTTCTTCCTCATCTCGCTACTAATTGCGATCTCCATTTTGCAACGTCTTTGATCGCCCCAGACTTCATGTTTACAATAAACAATTGTTTACTCCGCCCGTGCTACTTTTAGCGGAAACCCCGTGCGCGTATCGAGTCGCACCGTGAGGAGCGAGTGCGCGGGTGAGAGGGGCACGCCATGTTGTGTAAAATTGTTTGAAGTAGTCTGATGTGACGAGACGACGAAGTCAGCTGATACGGAAGTAAATACTCCCGAGTGATTTTGGTGATTCCAACAGATGGATTAACGCTCCATTTTTGTGATTTTAAGAGGCCGGACATCCTCGGAAGGGATTGGAGAAACGCGATATTTTCTCCCCCTGTTGCAAGGAGACCATGAAATAAAAGGATTGGCAGTAATTAGACGGCCGACCCCGCCGCCGCCACCGCATAATCGTGAGCCCGCAGGAGAGGACCTTTCTCGACCCCCCTCTCGTGTCTCTCGCGTTTGAGAGATTTCGCCGCGTTTCACCTGGCCGTCCACAGTCCCATCGTGGCGGACCACAGCCAAAAACATCACCGTGATTCGAACCCGGTGGATTTCGTTTCTTCCAAGGTAAGTTTTGAACAGAAATTAGACATTTTTAGTGGACTTGTACTGAGCTGGGGGGATGGCTGATAGGTTCCCGCAAAATCGCACAATTGTGGCGCCAACCGCGATTGTGTGGATTTTTACTATGGCGGAGAGATGCGCGAGTGGACGAATAAAGTGAAGGCGGATACCACAGGCCCCTGATCGTGGTTCTGAGTGACAGTCCCTGTCAAAACATCATTTTTGACTTCCGAACATTCAGAATATCCTATTTTTCAGTTGAAAATCATCGAAATACGCGTTTTTTTCCGCGGACGGCCGAGTTGAACGACCGGACCTGACGCTATGCCACCGAAATAAATTTGTTTTTTAAATGTAAAACTTCGTTCATATCGCAGACTCGTTATTAATTTGTTTATAAAAATAACACCTTAACATGTATTTCGTTTTCGTTTCCACTATATAATTCGACACGTTCCGTCGAGAAATAAAAATGTGTAATAAAATTTTCCGACACGTCGATTTTGATGGGGTCGACGTGCGTTAAGCCTAATCTTATCGGCAAAAATTACTCTATTGTAGTTAGGGTTAATATCGCTTTTTAAAACGGGAAACGATTGGCGTTTGCGGTGAAAGGTTTTTTTTTATCGTTTTTTTGCGGTTACAACGTTTAAAAGCAAATAATTAGGCTTTTAACGTTTTTATAAAGTTCGTGCACGCTACATTGTTTACGTTTTAAAACAAAATATTTCATTTGAGATTTTGTAGTCCAGACTCCCGGAGAAATGAACAAATAAAATATGTGATTTGCTTTGTTTCTAATAAATAAAGTAAACATAATAAAATTGTTTTTAAAGTAGTTACATCGAGTAAATTAGACCTTGTGTGGTGTGGTGATTTCTGAAATTTTTTCCTTTTACATCAAGGAAGGTTATATCCCTAGAATTTTATTATTTGGGTTAGACATATGTTTAACAATTATCCATGTGATAGATGGAATTGTTTTAATCCGTGGGGCATTTTGTGGATATTATGTACATCTGGGCTACTTCGTCCATGATTCAACCATGAAATCCCTTTCATAAATAAAGCTTACAGTCTACACCAACATGGAAATGATGTAGAGCATTTTGTTACTGGCTCAGCCAACTCCACACATCATCATTAGCCAAACATATGGAACCTTACTTGAATATATGACACACTATGTGTAGAATTTATAATGTACAAAAACGCAACTAGTCACAGTTAAATATTTAATTATGATTATTTGCGTTTTTGTACATTGTATATGCAATCTGAAACAATTCAGCTGCGATTATATATGCAGGCTACTCGCATAACATTGGAACATATGTATGCTTGTAACACGTGAGTATACATACATGAGTGTGTATACTTGCAACTAAAGGCCTAGAGTTATACGGACCTGATTCCTCCGATAATTTGAAATAAACCACAATTTTACATACACTGTAATTTATGAATGTACATAATAGATGTGCTTGGACTCTCCCAATCTTGAAAACTCTACGTTGATGCTTGCAACACATATAACAAATATACATATTGATTTCTTGGTGCTACTGCATGAGAAGTTACCCCCTTAAATCTAGTCAATGTTTTCAAGAACTGGCAATCGGAACAATGTGACTAGCCCGCATGTTGTTTATGCCGTTTTTTGGGGATTTTCATCCTCCTTTCCCTCCTACAAATCGTAAAAAGTTGTTTATGGCGAATTTCCTCCTCCTCTTTCCTTTCTTTTTCCCTTCTTAAATTCACACATATCTTACCTTGCATACCTAATCTATAAAAAAAAAAACCAAATGCTCAGACATTTTCACTACAGCGAACACGAACACAAGCAGACGAGAGAGCAACGTGAAGTAATCACTAAATGACGTCTCAAACCAGTTATCACTGCATTACACATGTGTATGTGATGCTGAAACACGGTATAAAAGAACTAGATTTGATAAAAAAAGCTAGATTTTCTAAAATATTAGCTAGATCTAATAAAATACCTACTTTAAAATACCTTTTCTAAAATACTTCCTTTAAAATATCTCCATAATACCTTTCAAAGTACCTTTCCTAAAATACCACTTCTAAAGTACCTCTTCTGAAATACCTGCTCTAAAATATCCTTTCTATAATACCTTTTCTAAAATACTTTTCCAAAAATTTGTCCTCTATAATACCATCTCTAAAATACCTTTTTTCGAAATCCTTGTTCAAAATACCTCCTTGCTAACTAAATTTTATCAGTAAACCATGTCACCATAATTTTGAGTTCGCAAATTTCGTAGTAGTGAAAATAAAAACATTCACAACAACAACAAAGTTTCAAAACATTCTTCCATTAACGAAACTTTTTTTTTCCAAATTAGCAGAATCGTGGTATGCATATGTGTCTGTTATAGCAAGTGTTGAAAAAAGTTGCCAAGTGTTACTGTAATCTGTACTAGTGCCAATAATTATTAATTCTTTTTAATATTTCTCCGAGTCTACATGTCTTATATTAGCAGCCAATACGTCTCGTTTCGATACCTAAACAAGTTTCTGTCATCTTTAGTGTTAGTACTTTTAAACCAACTTAAAAACCATGTGATGCTTTTCCATTATGTTTTTTTTTTTTCTTTTTTGCAAACTTTTATTCAATTCTGTTGTAGTTCATTGATGCATTGAACAAATCTGGATTCAATTTGGTTTTAATATCTAAAAGTTTATATAAGCAAAACAAATTAGTTATACATGTGTATATATATATATACACTTACGGGTGCCCATGTACGGGGGATAGGAGGGGCTCGACCACCTCTCCTAGTCGTTCAAAAATTTAAATATCCCGATTCCGCTATGCATTTACTTTAAAAAAATTTCAGTCACATTTTAAAATAAGGTACTTTTTAGCTCATTACTAATTGTCAAGCAGTATCAATTATTTTTGTAGCGTTTTGGTATCTTGTACATTCACTAAAATTCTCGACAGCTTTGAGAAGGAGGTAATAATTTTTCTCAGCCCCCTAGAAGTATTTATATGGGCACCCATGTATATACTGAATGTCCCATTTAACTTCACAAACTGAAATATCTCAAATTACGCACCGGACAAAAAAATTTGTATAAATGAAATTTGTTCATCTCGAAAGAGGCTATCTAATGATGCTAAAATTTACCTCCTCCCTCCCTCCCTGTGGTTAAGGCTGAGCAATTCGTAAATTTCACAAGATGTTACATAGCGTTTGAAAACTTTTCAGTCCACTAAATTGTAGCTGCCCCCTCCCTCTCCCAAAGCAGAATGTTCTAAAAAGTACGACGCATGTCACGGACCAAATACCTTCATTGCAGAACAATTGTGGGGTGAATTAAATTTTTTTAAATAAATTAAAAAACAAACAGTCCAACAAATGTTTTCTACATTTCTATTAAAAAAGGAATTTACATTTTATAGAATATTAAAATATACATACATAATACATACACAGGGTGGTCCTGAACTCTCCCGACAAAATAAAAGGGGTTGCTGGGGACACCAAATAAGGCATGTTCGCAGAGGGTCCTGTTTGCCTGCAGAGCGTAACTACTGTTTACGTCCACCACATTGCTAGGTAGCCAACTGCATGAATTAAATGCAATTTTTGATGCATAATTTAAGTGAATGAGCTAATAATACAGCAGAGACAAAGAAATCCGGAATTCCGTTTTCTGATTTTGATCTGTGTTACTGTTTAGTGAAAATAAGCCTAAAACTGCCTTTTTTAACACACTGGAAAAGAGTTGGGAACTGCCAAGTATGTGTAACAGGTGAAGAACATCAAAATAAACATTTTTTGTTCAGTGAATTTTTTTCCAAAAATTAGCCGTTCGGGCACTACAGTGAATTTACTGTTTGTGCTCACCACATTCAAGGTTTTCACAAATGGCTACAATGCACCATTTCAAAGATTTTTAAAATTATTTAATGTCAACAGACGTCGGGCTCTCTCCGGCGATTTTTTAAAATTAGTTAAATTCGCCAGAATTGTATGTGTAGAATTCGCCGCTTCAGGTGCGATTGTATGAATTCTACACATAGAATTCCGGTGAATTTAACTGATTTTAAAAAATCGTCGGAGAGAGCCCGACATCTGTTGACATTAAATAATTTGAAAATTTCTTGAAATGGCGCATTGTAGCCATTTGTGAAAACCTTGAATGTGGTGGATGCAAATACTAAATTCACTGTAGTGCCCGAACGGCTAATTTTTGGATAAAAATTCACTGAAAAAAACATGCTTATTTTGATGTTCTTCACCTGTTATACATACTTTCGAACTCTTTTACAGTGTTAAAAAAAAGCATTTTTAGGTCATTTTCAGTATACAGTAACACAGGTCAAAATTAGAAAATGGAATTCCAAATTTCTTTGTCTCTGCTGTATTATTAGCTCATTTACTTAAATTATGTATCAAAAATTGCATTTAATTCATGCAATTGGCTACGTAGCAACGTGATGGACGTAAACAGTAGTTACGCTCTACAGCCAAACCGGCCCCTTTGCGGACACGGGGATATGGGCAAATATGCCTTATTTGGTGTCCCCAACACCCCCTCTTATTTTGTCGGTAGAATTCAGGACCACTTATATATACATGCATCTCCCACAGAACATTTTTGATTAGCTTAAGATTTGTTGTGGAACATTGCAAAACATTCTGTTTTAGGGCCTCTCTCCCTTTACAGTGGACAAATTGACTACATTTAGTGTTACCCAGGAACTATGACGTGGACATAATAGTTGTTTAATGTTTTGCAAGTACATTGTCATCCGTCACAAATCAAAAAAAAAAAAAATTTTAATTAAAGTTATGTTAAAATAGGAACCCCTATTTTCTATTGCTGATTCGGATTATCCCCACCGTTATCAGGGTTCGAAATTAGTGGTCATTAGTCATATTTTGCACCTATAAATTTTGTTTTGACGATTAAGATTTTAGACCCAGTCGCCATTTTTGGCGTCTAAAATGTCCAATTTTTATTATTTATATGATGCAAATTTCGATTGCTCAATCCTTTATTTTCCCCTCTACCAATCTTACCGACGCACGTTGCAAGATCAGAATCGTTGTTGCTCTCATTGGGGGTAAACTCACTCACGATCTGCAATTTAGTGTGACCTTGCCCACTATGACATCTCGATTCCTTCCCGTAGCATTCCACTAGTGTCTTAGCATAGCCTCTTTCACTTGTTCTTTAGGAATAGTTTATGTTTAGCGATATTCCTTAGTTTTACGCTCAGTTCCGATTTTAAACTTTGCTATCAATTTTCGATCACGAAGACTACACAAAACGAAATCAGTAGTAAAGTTTCTTTAGTGAAGTGTCCACATATGCATAATATTTTAAATTGTGATCATGTGTGGTTGAATCCGAATTTATAAATGGGCATGTATCCAAGGCATTAAATTTTAGGAGGTCAAAATTTCAAAAGATGGCAGAATTTTTTTTTTTCCCCCAATTGCAGTCTGTCGTTGAATTCCTTCGATTTGCTTTCGCCGGAAAAACGTTCATCCCCTCCTCAAAAGTTATCAGGAATTTTTTTGTTATATAAAATAAATTTATGCATAAAAATATCATTATTTTTTGTAATACACATAAGATAAATTCAGACCCCCTTCTCCCGGTATTCTGTGATTTTCTGTCAGTCGCATTTCAAAACGGATCAACGAAATTCTTACTTCTTCTAGCCGAACATTCTTAATAAGCACCCTCCCTCTATATTTTCCGTAAATTTCCGTTATATTTTTTTTGTGGGGTGGGGGGATCCCAGATTTATGTTTGGGCAAGTGTCTAGAGCATGAAATTTTAAAAGGCGGCAGGGCCAGAAAATTCTCCAAAATGTGCATGCCCAGTCGGGCATGCACAATTTCATCGCAATGGGGGTTACAATCATAATCGCGACCACCCCCCCCTTGCGTATGCCAGTGCCACCCACTTCTTAAATAAAAACGTTCATTATTAACCAGAACGAAAAGTCACTCACATCGACTTTATCAATTCATGGATAAACCCACCGCAAGGGAGATTATCTTTATACAAGGGAATCATTATTTTTTACAAGGGAATCATTATCTTTACAAGGGAGGTACTTTATCGTTACAATTTAAGCTTACATAATAGACTCTTTGTATATAATAGGCATGTATAGTTAGCATGAAATTTTACACCATATTGATCGTAACTACTAAAACGCCAAAGTAGTGCAAAAATTAAAATTAATAAAAATAAAATGCAAGTGACAAGTTACAAACTCTCAGCAGTAAACTTTTTTGCAGCACAATTTTGCCGCCATAGGCTTCAGCTTAGCCCATTGATAAGTCTGCCAACTATATGTCTTCGTTATTTTGAATTTGAAAAATATGAATTAACCATTTTGTAGCAATAACTGTTATTTAAACAGTATTGTACAACAGGGCATTTAAATCGCATGCAGTAGTAGTAATATGAAATTGTATAACAGCTTGTAGTATTTTCCTCTATTTTAGTAATTATGTACATATACTGTGGTTTCTTGATTTGTTGGGGGGTAAATCATTTACATTGGTGAATGTGTTCTTTTATTCTCATTCTTTGGAAGGTTACATCCTCCTATTTTCATGGTACTCCTAAAGATCGTGTATTCTTCTATTTTCATCCTCCTAGAACAGGAGTTCTCAAACCTTTTCTCCCCCGTGCCCTTTTATCCTGCCCGAGTGTGTTGGTGTACATCCTGAGCAGAGTATGATATAAAATGTATGGATGTCATAAAATAGATAAGACAAGTAGTATTGCTTTAATTTTAGTCAATAACATGGTTACACATTTAATGAGATGGATGAGCTTGGCTCTTTTCAATAAGTAAATCAATTCTGGGAACCGTTCGAGACAGACATTCATTCATATCATTTTCAGTTGACAGTTTTGTGCACTATTTGGTCCTGCAATGGTGTATTACTACCACATTTAGATGTTATTTTGATCATATTATATATCCATTACATTTTTATTTGATATATTTTTATATATATATATATGTTCGGTATATATTATATAATTACGCTTAGATATTTACCACTGTAATTTAGAGTAGATCAATATATAGACTGCATATATTGTTTTCCTGCTCACTGTAGCCCGGGGTTTGGTTTCTCCTGGCAGTAGAGGTTCTGATTCATTGGGAAATTGTAGATCCCATGTGCCCACTGACGTACGAAGGGGGGGTGTCGATGGGTGTTTGAACCCCCAATTGCGATTGTAATTTTGTATACTTACATATGAATATATGGAGTTACAGATCTGTAATCGCCCCACCACCAATTGAGCTTGTAACTCCCCTTATGAACTTTCTGCATATGCCTATATATGTGCCCATTTGGTATGGTACCATTTCATGTGGGTTATGAAATCAATATTACAAAATCTGCATCAGTTTGATAGCATGTCTGATTTTGTATTCTTATCATTTTATTTATTACTTATTTTTATACATAGTCAGATCTGTCTATAACGATACTCAAGGGATAGGGAAAGGAAATCGTATTGACAAAGTTGAACATGATAAATACGTTACATGGGTGATTATGTTCCAGCATTTCCATAAATTCTGGGAATTTCAACTTGCCTCTTCCGGGATTTCTTTTTAAAAATTACAAAATTTTCGTAATGTTTCCTATAATTTTTTTATATTCCTTTGGAAATGAGTGTCTTTACCAAAAATATTACGTAACCTTCCTGGAAATGTTCTGGTTTGTTCAGGGAGTATGGTTTGGACTTAAAATCACTCCTGACTTTATATCTTTTGGGACTAGGGGGAAAAATATTCTTATTGCCAAATTTCGCTGTATATGAATACAGTGAAACCTCCCTACAACGATAAATCCCTCTACAACGATAATTTTTCTTGGTCCGTATAATAGTGTTGCAGAGAGGTTTTACTGTATAATGAACCCTCCCTATAACAATAACTCCCTCTACAAAGATAATATTTCTCGGTCCGTATAATATTGTTTATTATATAGTATATCCCTCTACAGTGATAACTTTTCTCGGTCCGTATAATATTGTTGTAGAGAGGTTTTACTGTATATATAATGCACATAAAAATCTGAAAAATAATTTCTAGTCAGACCTGTGCACAGGATTTCAATAGGTGGAGAGGGTTGTTAGATGCTAAATCTATCGAAATTTCCCATATTGAATTTTATTTTGTAGCTAATAATATTGTTTAAATGGAGGCAGGGAATAAAACTCCTGATTCTTCCCCCTCTTGTTGTTCATGGCCTTAGGAAAACATTTTTCTAATTTGAACCAAAGATAGGCTGATTAATGCAGAGTTACTATAATTCTTAGAAGTCATTGAGAATTTCTCTTTTGGTTTTCATTTTTAAGCACCCTTAAAACTACTTAGTATAAACTAGTTAGTTACATACCGAACAGTTGCTTACAAATCCCATATTTTTCTTCCTCGAAATTGGAAATCAATCTACACAATGATTTGATTACGGTTTTCTACCTATTTTTGACCTTAATAATAGATTGTTTTATTTCCCGCAACGAAACACTAGAATATTTTCCTGCAAATAGCAGTTTTCTTACATCATACCATATTATATGCATGTTTATGCATTATATTATAAGCCATACTTATACTGTCACCTTAAAATATTTTCAAAAACCAGATTGAACAATTGAAAAACCATTTACAGTAAAATACATCTCATTCAACATTGTAAAGAGAATCAGAAATTCAAGATTCGAATTCCTGATAAGGGATGGTCATTGTCTGCCCGAAACATACGTTGAATAATGTGTTAATTTTTTTTTCCTGCACCTAAAACGTTGTTCTTAAATCCATTTATACTGCATAGGTAGTATTGCATTGCATTACGTTACGTCACCAATCAACACTGTTTGATTAAACAAAAAATGAATGAAAAAAAAAAGTCACATCTGGTATACTCAAGATGGCCAGGAGTAAATGTGAATGTATAACCAGCTCCTGGCCAATAAGTAATCTCTAGTTATCGTGTAAATACACGCCTCCCTCATTTCCATTCATTGACTAATCTTTTAATCTTCTCTTAGATCAATTTTATTAATATATTCATTTTTTATTTCAAATTGCATATATACTTTTAAGTGGGTTATTAGAGGAATACTGAACAAGTATGACTAATTCATCATTCCAAGCTCTCTCATCCATGTATTTGCTATTAATAATGCTCTCAGGTATCCTCTTCTTCCTTTAACAACATTTTCCTTAGTTTTTTTTTTCCTAAATAAATCAACATTGGAAACGATTTTCATCAGCGTTTTTTATGTTATGGCGTGGTTAGATGGTGAAACGTTCGTAAAGAAAAGAAATGTTTTTCCGTCTGGTGGGGTCCCACGACCTTCTACAATCCGGGAAGGTGCTATCACTAACTGAGCTACAGACGACCAAACAATTCCCCACGAACCTATTTAAAGCATATTTTTCGAAACCCATTATATCAAATTGATTGTTTGGTCATCTGGTAAGAAAAAGCACCTGCCCAGATTGTAAAATGTCATGGGATCGTGCTCCGTTAGTTGCAAAAACATTTTTCTTCCTTTTTTTTTTTACGAATGTTTCACCATCTAACCATGCCATAACATCGGCGTTAATATTACTACGCCTAAAAAACGTTGATAAAAATTGTTTCTTAATTTAATCTGCGTAGTGTCCGATTTGTATAAATAAATCAACGTTGTTAATCTTTTATTTCTATTGCTAATACGATCCACATCTTACACCCCCCCCATAGCTAATGAATATTGTTTCTTCCAATTTCTGTTCGTGTCTTAGGCAAGTACAGTTAGTTCATTGTATTTTTTTTATAGCTCTGTGCCCATCATTTTTGTTTTGTTGTATTTTTATTAATCCAACATGTCTGTTTTTCTTTATTCTCTCAAACATTTCGTTCAGAGTACAATATTTATGAATTTTAGTTATTGGTGAAATTTTATGTTTTATTGCAAAAGTTTTCCAATGTAATTTGTTAATTACAAGTAGAGATAGGATTTCTGTGTTCAGCATGCAGTAAATGTTTTGTGTGGGTATATATATGGACACTAAATCTGATCATAAACGTGTAAAATCAACTTATTTTAACACTCCCTAGGTGCATTCTCTACTGTGTAAAAAACTTTTCTGAACGCAATCTTAAATTTTGCATGCAAACAAAATATCTGCACCTGAAGTGAATGTAAAATGTATTTTTTTTTAATGTGAAATTTATAGTTATTCCAGCATTTTTGTATTTGTATCTCTCTTTGAAAAACCATGAGGAAGGGAAAGTTGCAACAGCACGGATGAGTGCATTCATTATCTTTTTCCCCCACAAAGATATAGGCGCAGTCCAGAAGAATAAGAACGGAAGTAGAGCGGGCATGGTTGAGTTCTCTTCCGCTCCCCCCCTGCAATGAAATGGGGGCCGTCCAGATTCTTTGGAAGCTATATATGGAAGGTTTACCTCACATTTTTTTATATATATCATCATCATCATATTCAACCATTATCTATCCACTGCTGGATGAAGGTCTCTCCAAATGCTTTCCACACAAGTCTATCCTGAGCAATTCGCTTCCACGTCACCCCAACCTGTTTTCTTATTTCATCCACCCATCTAGTTTGAGGACGTTTTCTAGGTCTTCGGTGGTCTCTTGGAATCCAGTTCAGAATTTCTGTTGTCCATCGTTGATCAGTTCTTCTTGCAATATGCCCAGCCCATCGCCATTTCAGCCCTTTTACTTTAACAATGATGTCCTCTACTCTAGTTTGCTCTCTCACCCAAGTGTTTCTTTTTCGATCTCTCCTAGTTATTCCAAGCATGCACCTCTCCATGCTCCTTTGCGTTGTCTGTAACTTTCGTATTGCTCCAACTGTTAGACTCCATGTCTCTGATCCATAAGAGAGGACTGGCAATACACACTGGTTGAAGACCTTTCTTTTTAGACACAAAGGCAATTTCCCCTTCAGGATAAAACTGTTTCTTCCAAATGCACTCCAGCCAAGTTTAATACGTCTGTTGAGTTCTTTCATAATGTTGCCATCCATTGAAATCAGCTGGCCAAGGTAAATATATGAATCAGCAATTTCTAGCTCAATGTTGTCAACTTGTATTTTTGTTTCCTCTACAAAATTATTGAACATGATCTTAGTTTTTTGTAGGTTCATCTTGAGTCCAACTTCTTTACTATATATATATATTTCCCTTCAGCAGAAAATAGTCCCAGAGCAAAAATGAATAAACTCGGAAAATTTAAATTACATAGTATTTTAAAGGATTTAAATGAGGGTTGGAAACTGATGATACTCTGGTTTTGTTAAAGTATTGTGACAAGAAAATCGTGGATAATAAACACCAAAAGCTGCTATTGAGCAGACATGCAGAATACATCACTCACAAAAAGAACAAGGAGTTTCGAAGGAAAATGAAGGAGAGCAATACAAAATGTCCGATCGTTATGGATGCCTTTCAACAAATATCCAAGAAAGCCGATCAAGTCAACCAGTTTAATGTTTATATTGCTGCTGCTCTAATGGAATCAGGAATCCCTTTGCCTAAAGTCAACCGTTCTTCCCTAAAAGAATTTCTGAAAAAAAAACAAAAACACAAAGGAAAATCCGGATGAGGGAACTCCGAAGAACCAACACCTGGATGTGAACTATGTTCACCACTATACTTACGATCGAAACCATTGTGGTATTCATTCCAGACAAAACAACAGATGGTCAAAAAAGGTATGTCCTTTCCATTCTTGTCGCTCTTTTGAATGTGGAGAACCACCTTGCTTCGTGTTATTTAAAACGTATCATTTGGAGAAAACAAATAATTGCACTGTGATCC
>QLNU02014802.1:148610729-148622732 GCA_006491805.2 Dysdera silvatica
AATTATATTGAATAGGCAGATTTACTTCATTGAAATAATCCGCAAGCCTCCATGTGTATGTAATGAAAGAAGAGGAAGATTCCTAAATATGTTCTTATATATGCCAAATATATAACATTTATAAGCTGTGAAACCACTCCATTCCTTACTACAAATATCAAGCATACATTTGTCGAGCAAGTTTTGTCTGCTGATTTATTATTATTTTTTTTGTCTCAGCTGTTCCACAATCATGGCTGCATTTCATTTCGTTGTTTTAATCCAAATTCAAAGTCATTTCATACAAAGTTAGACGAAGAATAACAGAGAAAACAGTTTCTATGCAAGCACATATACAAAAAGGCCAAAGAACTGATTTTATTTCTTTCCTCCTCGCCACAAATGGTGAGACAGGGAATCACATGGGCAATCCCAGAAGAGGAGCTTCAGTGTTCGCTTCATGCATGTGTTTGGTTCCTGTGACATATGATGTGGTAGATGCCTGCAGGGCCATGACTCCCCAAGCATATTTTTTCACTGTAAAAATTTCAACTTCCTTGAAAATGAAGGATGTTATTCCAGACCATGGTAAATTTTGTCCTCGACTGCCCCCCCCCCTCCCCACAAACAAAAGTCTGTGTCCGCCAGTGGAGGGGAATGGAAAAGTCGAAAGAGTTACTTCTAAACATAGAGGGTGTGGGCCATATGCAAAGTGTTTTTTTTTTTACTAAAACCATAAAAAAATATGAATTTTTGAGGGGCTTGCAGAAAACTGCACGTGAAGATCTTGAATGAGGTTTTCCGTAGCTTTCGGTATCGACCGTAATACAGTAAGGTGGAGTTAAAATCCGTACAAACTACGGAAAATCCGTAAAAGTTGGCATCTCTGACCGAAATGTGTACATAAAAATTGTGTATCAGTATTAATACCTTTTATTTATAATCTTCGATTTCAGAAGGAAAACTGCAATTTTTCAATTATCTGGTTTAACGAAAATTATCATCATTATTATGTAAGAAGTTTATTGACAAAAAAAAAAGTTTTGACTCTGAGACTACTTGATTGAATTTTCCTTTATGCAAAGAAAACCCCTTCATATCTGTGAAAGTTCATGAAATCGAAAGACCACTGTATTTCTCGTGGCACCCTTGGTAATACCTTGTGGCACACTAGGGTTCTGTGGCACACTGGTTGAGAAATGCTGATCTAGAATATCTGTGAAATGTAGATATGGTCCACCTTGTTTGGCACAGAATGACCCTTGCTGCCCTTGTGCCAAAAAATACAACAACCAATAAAGTACCTTTTCCTATGCACAATACCACTGGACAACTTTTGACTGATTTAAGGAATTTTGCAGATATTTTTTTACTCGTAGCACTGAAAATGGTCTTCCCAGTTGTATTTAAAGTGGCGTTCATTCTTAATTACACTAGACACCTCCCCAGAAAAAGATGGCCCTGGGAATTTGTCTCTTTTGTCTAAGCTGTAATCCAGCAATGAAGTCAGATTCGGTCAGTCATGAATGAAGCGACTGTCATTCGAAGCAATTGAATTATTTAGAAAAGAACTGGTGTCTCGCGAGAGAATCATTTAAAATGAGCAGATCGACAGAATCGTTCAAAATGATCGAAGTGACTAAATCGATTAAGGCAAATTAAATGAATGAGACTCATTTTAAATGGCCAATCTGTGTCTTGTTCAGTTAAAAGGCTCCTTCAAAATGACTGATTCATTCCTGAAAGAGACATCACTAGTTCACACTCCTTTTCTAATTCTAAAAGGGTAGCTCGAAAGGTCCTGTATCCCTGTATTTTACTGAAGTTGCAGCAGTTCATGAGTATGTACACGTATTATCATTCATTCATCACAAACTTTTTTACTTCTTAATGCTAGTGTCGCTGACCTCGGTCTTCCCGTCCTCTGTTCATCAGCTGTCTCTGCTCGTGCATGCTTTCACACTCTGTACATTTAGTCTTTAGTCAATACAACCATGGCGTCTCGTGTGTACATGAAAGAACCATCTTGCCCACATGTAGGTGCACAGTTGTATACTTACCTTATGATATTATGCTCCTAATTTATTACTTATAATAATACATGCAGAAGCATAATGTTGCAAAGTAAAAAATTAGTTCCCCTGCAATATAGGGGAGGGATAGCAGGCATTATTATATATTTTTTTATAATTATTTATCAAAATTATTTTTATAAATTATAGTATAGTCAAATCGGTTTATATCAATGTTCTACGGGCTGAGCAAAGATACTGTTGTAAGTATTTTGTCATTAATGATTCTTATGTACTCTATATCTGTCGAAACTGCCTGAAATATTGTTTAGACAAAGTTATCATTACAAGCAGTAGTACTGCTACAGACAGATTTAACTCCTTGTAACAGCAGAACTACTTTCTGTTAGAAGAGTCATTCATTCCATGCTATTTTAACGAAGGGTTGTTTCTGCACCATCTTTAATATTTTTTATGTTTTGCACAGGTATTTATTTATACATGTTTGGAGAGTTCGAAACCAATTTTAGAAAATAATATTTTCTTACCTTGTGGCAGAGAGGTCACCAGATGGTGCTCAAAACACGTACATTTTTGTGATTATAAGCATTTCAGAAATGGTATGACTTCCCTCCTAATTGAACATAAAAAAATTTAAAAACCTCTTACTCTGAATAAAGTGCTGATAATTTTGGTTCAACTTTGTTTCATCATTTGATATATATTTTTGCAAAGGAGGGTGTCCAAATTCCTATGTGCAGTGGCCCATGAGTGTATACGGATGAAACCTGTGCCAGAGTGTCACTTAGTGAGGGGAGGGTCATTCTAAATTTACTCGCAGATTTCAGCTTTTACCGAAGTAATTTTTTTTAACATTTCAATCACAATTATTGTATTTTGTGATGTGTTAGGTTTAAAGTGAAGCAAATGGCTGAGAGTAGAGCTAAATATTATTTATTCAGACTAATAGGCCTTTTAGAACACTCAAGTTGTAAAAATTTGTAACCTCTGTTACCGAACAGAAGCCCACACTTCTATTGTTTATAAAATCAAGCAGCCAGGCAACGCTTTTTACGATTGGACTTAGTGGATGTTCATAGTCAAGTTAATGTTGTATGCTGACCACAACGTAGTTAATGAGAATGAATAAAATAATAATCAAGTAACCTCTGCTACCATATTGTGTATTTTATACTTACAAACTTTTTCAAGGAATTGCAAAACAAAAACAAAACAAAAAACACAATATACTGAAAACAACTTTTAGGGATTGTCAGGCCACAAATTGAGTGCAGACCTCATTTGATATACATGATAATGGATATATAAGATTTACAGAAATTAATTTGCTTTTCATAACAGAGGTTACATAAGATAACAGATTTTACAGACATTCACATATTACCCGTGATGTTGATAGAGTTATCTACAACAAAGGTATTTTTAGTTAAATGAATAATACACAGCCATTTTAAAGGGTAAAATGCATAGCCCATATTCCAAATTTTAAAAAAATCGTTTTAATCATCCCTTATTTAAGTTGAAGAAAAATTAGAATATGCTGGCAGGTTACCAAGTGATTACACGAGAAACTGGGCTTGATAGTCTAGAAAATTATGCTATGCAGAGTTCTATTAGTAGTAGTTCATTTTGAAAGAAGTTTACAGTACACTGGCAGGCCGCCTATATTGCTTTAACGTTAACAGTTATTTTTCATAGACGTCAATGACATAAGGGAACTTGTATAGTATACGGTCACCCTTTTGTACTAGTGAAGGAGTGGGCAAGATTTTTCTTTAATTTGTCCGAAGTCAATTTCTGAAATATCTGTTTCATCCATCTTGTACAGCAAACCAGAATCATCATACACTTTGACGAACATCACATGCATACAACCATCATCATCTAAATCTTCTTGAGTAACCCCAATATATGTGTAGCATGACTTTTTCTGTACACCTCCCAAGAATTTAACGAACGACAACAACAAAAAAAACCTCTTGTTTAATTTTTTTTTTTTTTGGTGTCACTTCAACATGCATTGGAATGTCTTCCGACATAACATTTTTTACAGCCATAATTAAGTCATCCTCTGCTTCACAATCTCCCCCAATATCAGCTTTGATTAACATCAAAGCTTTCACTCTCTGAATTTGATGTTGATCGTCGCCTTTTTCTTTTCTTCCCACCCTTGCTTTTCCCAGAGACCTTTTTTGCCATGGTTACTTTTTTAAGGTAAAAATCAGTGTAAGGGGAAACAGTTGCACAATCCTCGTTGTGGGCTACAGAAGCAGCTTAGATGACGATGTTTCAGCTGGCCTTCAAGCTCTGTGGACACAACTGGTGAACTTACAGTGTTCCTTTTAAAGCAGCTGTTGACACACACACTATCTGTTTCTTCTGTTGTAACAAAGAACAGTTTTTGCTTTTATTTCTTCACTCTTCAGTGATTCAAAAAACTGTTTAGCACTGGTAATACCATTTCCATTTGTAATGTCTATCTGTAGTCCTCTTCACTGCTCCTCCAATTCCATGCGCAGCTCCCTTCCCATGGCCTGCCTCGAAAAAGACCATGTGCCACGACAACACCCTATAATTAAACAGACGCTTACTGAAAAGATAATCCTTCTGACTCTGATGATACTGAGTCACTGGTCCATCTGAAAAAAAAAAGTGTAGTGTCAATTGTTGGTACAGTGCTCTTCAGTAGTTTGATAACTGGATCCAAGTGTGCCCATATAACAGCTGGGTCGTGTCTCCTGTCAGCAGCAACAGAGCAAAAGGAAATGGGTTCTTTGATGTTTGCAATGTAAGCAACACCTGTGTGAAGCATTGCTTGGACCCTTGAACCTCCGAAATGAAAGCTTTGAATTTCATTACCTAATTTACAAGAGCAATTTTTTGAGAAATCATTGTGGATTAAGGCTTCATTTTCTTGAAGATTGTCACGGCATTCTCTATATGCAAGAAACTGTTGTCGAATGTTGAAAATGTGCTTACAGAATATCTTCATTTGCTCTTGGAAACTATTATTTAAATCTGTTATGGCACCACCTTTCTCTATTTTCACAGTTTTCTTGATAGTTTTTGTTTCTTTTTCATTATTGTTAGATTTTCTTGCTACAGTTGTTGCATTCCACTCCCACCAAGATATTAGGGGTTCACCATTCACTGGATTCACTGGCATTGTTGTACTTCTGCACTTCTTACACTCTCCATTCATGCACTTATCATTTCTTGGATCACAGACAGAGATATATGCGAGATGCTTTGTGTTGTCAGTGTCTGTTACTTTTGAGTATTTCAATTTGTTTGCTTTCATTTGCAAATTGGTGTGAAGCTCACATAGACAGGTTTCTCGGTCTTTGGCTGTTGGTATTACGACATAAAATGATCAACGGGATGTAAATGTTGCATGTGATATTACTGTACCTTTTCTTAAATACTTTCTATACCAATTCTTCAATGAATCACAAAGGAACCATGTCTGCTTCTTTTCCTGTTCTTTTGTGAGTGTCTTTTTCTTCCCAGTAGTCGCCCGACTGTTATTGCTAAGAAAAAATTATTCAGTTGCTGCTTTTCTAGTTGCACTTAGTTTTTTGGTGACTGGAACATGCTTTCTAATCCCACTTGATTCCCAAAAATGAAGCTAAGGTTGGATGAGCAATATGATACTTGGTTAATATAGGTGCAGCTGTTTTTTTGAGAGACTCTTGCTGAATCTTACGAAAAGATGTATATACTTTCTTCATCATTGCAGATGTAGTGTTATGCATAAACAGCTGTTTGGAAATTTTCTTCTTTCTTGGAGTCAGTTTTCCAGAAAGACGTTCTTTAGCCGTTTTTTCTGTCAGTGACTTAGGAGACATTTTATCTTCAGGAATACTATCAAGTAATCCAATCCTTCTTTTCTCTAAATGCTCAGCATGCTTTTTATGCATCACGTTCTCTGATAAGCCTTTAATTGTCACGGTATAGTTTTGATCTCTCCTTCCTCATTTTCTTCCTACCAAACTGGCTTTGTCTCGAGACAGGTGTAAATTCTGAATGTCGTCTTAAACCAGTTGCAGAAGATGTTGCTGGTCTTGAACTGATTGTTGTAGATGGAGTTTTCAGACTGCTTTCAGGCACTGAGTCATGGATTTCAGGTAGGAATTGATTATCATCTCTGCTATCGGGTGGTGTTACAGGAAGAGGAATCTGTTGATTTTTCCGGTGCTGTTTGACATGCTCCCTCACTTCCTTTCGATGTGTTCGCAAAGCTCTTTGCGATAACTACCAGCTTTTTTTTAGTGTGGTATCTGAAATGGAAACAATTACGTAAGTCTACAAACTTGTGTAAGAGATTTGTGCAAGACCATATGCAGGATTCTTTTCTTGGTGAGGGTTGGGAGGTTTGACTTTGAACATAAATGCTGCCAGCCTTGGGTTATTTTTCAATGCTGTATCCATTATTCAGAAGGGGTTTTAACCATGAACCGCTCCTTCCTTTGCTTTAGATTTGTAGTGAAAAACAAACTTAAATATTATGTAGTGTTACAAGCAAAATAATGTCCGTAAAAAAGCAATTTGCTTTTTAACAGTCATCGATGATTACACAAACTGTAGTATTACAGGTCTATACACTGAGAGATACTTAAACATTATCAAATTTTTTAGTTCATCCAAAAAAATAACATTACGTATGATGTATTTACACAACAATATATTCTGAAGCAAAGCTGCCACTAGCCTTTTCACCAAAAATCTACGATAACAAAGATTTGGCTAGAAAAAATCCTGGGAAATTCACCTAAAAACCCCAAATAAAATTTTCTCCAAATTTTGTTTGGGATTGTAAATTCACAAAATGCATGTGCGCATTATTATGTTTTATCTGGCACTTCTTTTTAATTGGTTTCATATTTCTATACTCCTGACATAAGATTTAGATTTCAGCTACAACTTCTCTGATTTGTCTAAAACTTTTAAGTGCAAATTAGCTGTAAAACTCCAAAAATTTAGGGGCAGCTCATTCCCTGTTCTGAAGGCATTAAAATTATTCTGTGATAAACCACCTTCAATCATTTTCATACCTTTCACACTCCTTCCTTTTAACTTTTTCCTCTTTTTCTGGGATATTCTTTCTCTGTTCACGGTAAACCTGTTGCGTTTCTGCATTTGTTAGCTTCGCACTCTTCTTTTTGGGTCCCATTATGAATTCTTAAAAATATATATAATTGTAGTAAGATAGGCGTATATACTCTTAAGATATTGTAATTTCTCTTACCACTCCGTAACTTCTGTTATTGCTCTGTAACCTCTGTTATTGGTGGGTGGTAACAGAGGTTACATTCAGTATGTTAAAAATATTTTTTGAAAACACTATTCTTTTGATCAAGCTATCAGTCAAATTACCACATAGTGGTACAAAATCCATACTTGTGAGTCTTGCAAGTTTTTCAAAATTCCAACGTAAAGTTCTATCAAAAATCGATAACGGAAGTTACAGAGAGAAAAAGTACTAAATTACAAAACAATGTGAATCACCAACTGTACCTAATGTTCATAACAAAGATTCCAAAATGGCTACTGCGATTGTTTGTTCCCTCCAGACTTCACTTCTGTCCAGTTCTGCACTCTTGTGACAAGAAAGAAAAATTACCCAAATAGTAACAGAGGTTACATAAATCAGGGACACCAGTTTTTCAGCAAAACATATATATACATGAAATAAACATCAGGAATTGATTTATGTAATATTGTGTTTATCATAGTATCTGCTATTGTAATAAAATGCTTAAAAATAAGAAAAGAACGTCATAGTACTGAATAAACAATATATTCAGAAAGAAGCTTCACCACGGAACCAGCCAGAATGAACAGTGATGAAAAAAAAATTTTCTTTGGCTTATATAAAGTTTTAAGCAAATTTAATATTTATTCATGAGTAAATACGGTATTTTCAAAAATGATAGCAACATGCAGCAAAAGCAACTAAAGGATGACGAGAAAATAATACTTTATTTTCAGGACATGAAATCTGCGAGTAAATCCTTTCTGCAGACCACCTCAGTTCACAAGGGTGGTCATTTTCACTTAAAGGCTGCTTTAATGGCTATCGACTCTATTAATGCCTTTTAGTTTCCAAATACCCCAAAATGTTAATCTCTCGTATCTCTTTTATCTAATAACCGCAAACAGATAATTCTACAGTGGATCCCTGCTCACTGCAAAGCTGATTCCCATACATGAAATTCTATTCAATACCATAAAATCAATAGTAAAAAGAAATTTCAGTCACCATCTTTCCAGTAAACTGTCTGTGAAAAGTTCAATGGTGGTCTAATATTCTGAATAGCCGAGAAACAGGGCAATCACAGAATTCCTTCTAGCATCAGGCCATGATTGCCTTTTGAAATACCTACATCACATTTTTCCCCGATTCGTTTTGTGTATTTTGTAATCTCTGTGAAGAAATGGACTTACCCTAAATACTCCCTGTCACTCACTTCAGTTTCAACGTGAGAACGGTACTGGGAAGCAAAGAACCGAATGAGTACATGGACTTTTTCTGTAGTTTCTTCTGGTTGGCTTCAGATGTCTTTTACCAGCTGTTGGCTTCTGTTCTGAATAATTAAATTTTGCTTGTGATTTGTCAGTGAATTTTTTTTTTTTTTTGAAAAGTGAGGGAATTCTTTTCTACGGTGTAAGGGGGAGCCCTGATTAAATCAGCATGGTTATGGTGATTGGTTGATTATGTTGCTATATGTTAACAGATTATAATGGACGATTACTCCCCATCATCTATAGAATATATATTGATTACGCATCTTCAGGAGTTGAAGCTAATTTTGATTTTGTAGAAACCAGTTGTTCAAGATCTACGTTTGTAAATATTGGGGTCAGATATGAGAGACTTCAAATCTCAGCAAAATATCCGATTATTCATATTTCCATATAAAAATCGTCAGCTTAAAGTTATGAAAATGCATGTGGATAATAAAGGTTAAGAATATTTTTCAGTGTTTACTTCGCATTGAGATTTATGGCTTTTAGAAATTGTTCCTAAACAGTCGCCATTCTGTTTCCTGTGTTTATAATAAGATATGGCATTTTAAGTTCTAATTTTTTTTTTTTTTTTTTTCATAGCACAAAATGTTAATTTCCTTGATATTTATGCTTGAACTTGTGTTAGTAAATACAACATATTTCTTTTTAATGTCAAAATGTTTTTATTTCTTCCAAAGCTGTTTTAGATCCCCCCCCCCATTTTCCGTTGCAAGTTCCAAATGAATTAGAGGGCCTCAATGCTGTTTTTATTTTTGAAAACTAACAATATACAGTAGAACCTCCATATAGCGAAGTTTTGGTAAATCCCCATGGTCATTATACACGAAAGTGTTTTCATATAACGAATTTTTTAACGACTAAAACAGAAAATCGAGTGGTCACGTCAGTGACATCGGGTTTCCTAGTGCTGTGTGAATATAATAAGATTTTAAGTTAAGTAGGAAACAAACAGAATGAGACATGTCTAAGGGACTCCTTAATAAAGAGTTTCCTAAGCGCACATACCTGTGTCTGGTTTTCCCATGCAGTGCGAAGCTGCTAGGCTAGAAACAGGCCCCAGTTGTCTTTGAATACATTGTATTGTTTGAATAGTAGTACTTTTTTGCTCGGTTGATTACCAGAAATCCAGACCTTGCAAATTTCCCACAGGGGTGCTAACACTTTTATGATGAATCAACACCGCCATTTGTTGTGCAGCAGGATATTAGAAATTTTTCTACAAAAGCATGAATGTGTATGAAAGAAGCATTAAATAAAGTTTAAGAATTATTTCACTCTTAAAAACGTATATTTTTAAATAATTGAGATTTCTGAGAAACAGTCGTTAACTGAAAAACAGGATTTTAATTTTGGTATCATAATGACCTGCCCTGGTTCATGAATACATCGTTTCCACATAGCGAATTTTCTATATAACGAATTTTTTTTTATGGAACCGTCGATTTCATTATATGGAGGTTCTACTGTATTAACTTTTCAAGACCTTTTAAAATGATCAATAAAAATCATTTGTACGACTTGTTAAATTTTTACGTAACGTTTTGTGTTGAAAACGAAATAGTATTGAAAAAATACCTGTCCAGAAATATTTACTTTTTTTTTAAAGTCCTTTAGAAGTAATGGAAATTAATTTTAAATACCATTTCAAAATGTCGCAAATTCTTATATTACTCCGCCATTTCTTGTATTACCCTACCATAACTGTTCTCCACTTTGACCTAGACCTACACAGAAAGTACGTAAGGGGGATTATAAGCTCAATGGGGGAGGTGGTTAAAGAGCTGCAACTCATGTGTTGAATAGGCAAAATTTCATTTCAATGGGAGTTACAATCCCCATCAACACCTCCCTACATATGCCAGTGCACTTTGATATCTAAGGACCCTACTTTAACCTACACACAAGTTAGATAGTAAGTTTTTCGCAAAGAAAAGAATGGTTTCTTGGCACCTGGTGTAAACCGAACCTATTATCTCTCGAGAACTAGTCAAGTGTTCTTCCACAGTGAGCTACGGCCTTCAGTCCGCCTCTCAAGCACTGGTTTAAAAAGCAGTTCAAGAACTACCCCATTAATTGCAAATTTATCCATAGTAAGGCTTTATATTTGCTCGCAGAGAGGAGTTCTGTTGACACCCGTAGCTCAGTGGGAAAGAGCATTGGACTGGTTATCAAGAAGTTGTGGGTTCGGTCCCCAACGGGATCTGAGAAATCATTTTTTTCTTTGTGAGTAATTTATCATCTGATGTTCTTACATCATGTGCTATAAAAGGGAGAGAATTGTTTGACTTTAATAAATACGCGTAAGCGCGTATTTAAAACTAAACACCATGCATGGGGTTTCTGTAAAAGCCATTGTGTCAGGACTGTAAACTAAAAGTTGGTGGTTGGAATGCAGCCTGGGGCGTGGATCCTTCCTTTGAGATTTAACGTTAGATATGAGATCCTAGAGTAAATGGGATTTCCGATTGCGTGGATATTACATTTTTCTTTATAGATCATAAATTGCCTTTATGCTGATTGTAGATAGAATGGAATAGAGCTTATTGTAGAAATGTCATAAATGTGTGGCTTAACAAAAAATTCATAGCTTGATTTTGCATTTTTAGGAAGTAGTCTTCAGTGGAGTAGTAAAATTCGTCAAATGTTGGTCCTTTTTTATTGTTTGTTTTAAATTTGAAAGTATTTATCTTGTTTGCGTATATCTTTTATTAGAGAAATTATAAATTCGCGATAAAAAATTTTTATAGTAAATTCTTTAAAACTTCACTTCTTGGGATAATTTTGTGTATTAAACGCCTCAAAACTAAAAAGGAATGTTCTAAATATAACTTAATACGGGGAAATACGTTCATTCAGTTACGTTTTCATACAGTGACGGATGAAGGGTTTTTATGGGCCCTAGGCTGTAAGGATAGAATGGGCCCTAGGCTGTAAGGATAGAATGGGTCCCCTGAAGAAAGTGGCACTCGCGGTGTTCATTCAATAAATCACGAATGAAATCAAACGTTAACAATAACCATAGTTATTGCATTTACGGAAGACCTTTACCTTACCCTTTTTATTGCGTGCATATAGACCAGGGGTGGGAAAATGCGGCTCTTCGTCGAGTTAAATGTGGCTCCTATTGAAATTTTAAATCCCTTTTTTTTTTTCCATTCACAGATCTTGTTAAATTGAGATATGAAGATCATTTTTGCGTAGGATCTTAAGTACAAAATATTTAATAATTTTACACGAGTAAAACGAATACAAAGAAAAATTGAAAGAATTGCAAGTAGATTTCAAATGTGGGTTTGAAGATTTGAAAAGTTTGAAATCTACATTTGCATGTTTTGTGAACCCATTTATTTGTGATATTATTGAAGATGGATTTCAAATTTCTGAAATAATGCTTGTTAAAAAAGCGGCTGAGGAATTGGAGTTATTAGAGATGCAAGAGGATCAGGCATTGCAAATGCAG
>QLNU02014802.1:148630911-148641341 GCA_006491805.2 Dysdera silvatica
AATGTTTTGATTTAAAAAAATGCGATTGTTGTCAGTACAAACAAAACAAAATACATGATATTTAGAAATACAAATAAAAAGGATAAATGGGATTGAGTAAAATTATTAAGTATAAAGGATGATGAAGTTAAACGAACAGAGGAATGGAAATTTTTGGGGTTGTTAATTGATGACAAATTTAATTGGAACAAACACATAGAAACAGTATGTAAAAAAATGGGTGGAGGAGCAGGAACTATATCCAGACTCATGGACAAAATACCAGTGGATATCTCAATAAACCTTTATTATGCATTAGTAAACAGTCATTAAATATATGTAAATTGTGTTTGGGGAAATATGGGAACTAGTAAAAATAAGATAGTACAGTCAATTATGGATAGAGCACTTACAATTACAACAAATATATCAAATCAGCAAAGAGAAGAAATAAAAAATATAGAACACTTAATGCTGTTGAAATGCATGAATTAAATATTTTGAAAGTAATATATGAAAAAAAGCAAATAGGAAAACATACTAATACAATAATTTGAAAAGAAAGAGTAAATGTTAAAACTATAAGACCAATGGGGAAATATGAACCTATTAAAATAAGGACTAGAATGGAAGAAAAAAACATAAATTTTTATGGTATTATATACTGGAACCGGCGGCCGGAGTCATTGCAAAATTGCAGAAATATTTTTAGATTTAAATCTCTTGTAAAAACACATATTTTAACTAGAACAAATTAACTACAGGTGTAACCTTGGGAATACAGGAATTAACGTACATTTTTGTGTACTTCCCAGCATGCCATGCATGTCTTCAATAAGTCAACCCTTATTTAAATGTCGAATGGAATCTATTGAGGGCAATTGTATGAGCATGGAAATAAAATTATTATTATATGGCCTATTTAGGGAAGGCGAAGAAAGAGGACCTCAAAATCCTGGCGGAGGAGTTAGGACAGGAAGTGAGTGCCGAACTTAAAGTGTTAGATTTGAGAGGGTTAATTTTGAATATCGAGGATTACGAAGAGGAATTTGTAAAAAATCAATTGCAGGTTATAATAGCAAAAAGGCGGGAGAGGGAGAGGGAAAAAGGAGAGATTGCAAGAAGAACAAAAACAAGCCAGAATAGAAAGGGAACAGCGCGAAGAAAGACAGAGAATTTCAATTACAGAAATTACAGATCGAATCACAAAGCCAGCCTGTATCTGATAATCCGGAATCCACAGTTAGGAAACCCCATTTTGACTTATAAAAAAGTGTTCAGAAATATGACCCGAATGAGAGCGACATTAATCTCTAAGTATGTTTGAACGACAGGTGAAAAGGGCAAACCTTGAAGAATCTGAATGGGTATCTCAATACGACTTTTGCCTGTAAGCATTGTGCAGCTAATTGCGAGAGAACCCGAGGAAAAACTGGATGATTATGCTCATATTAAACAACTACTTCTAAAAGAAATTTAAACTCAATGCAGAAAAATTTCGTCAAAACTTCATGTAGTATCAGCGAAAAAAAAAACGAATCTACGTGGAAAGATTTCCATTATGAAATAAAAAATTATCTGGAAGGTTGGCTTGAAGGTTTAGAAATAACAGATTATGAGCGACAAGCCAAATGAAACGTCGCGTTTCCCCCTGAAGTTCGCAATCATTTTATTAATCATTGGGCTAAATTTACTTCTGCCACAAAATTGGCAGCTGCCTTACTTAGACGAACATGAGAATGTCAGAGGTTTTCAGAAAACAATGCCCAGTAGTTTCCAAGATCGCAAAAGGGACATCCCTGCAAAGAATTTTCAAAACAGGGTAAATAGACTTTAACAAAGAAAGCCACAAAACACAAGTCAGCCGGATCCCTCTTCCAGGCCCGACGAATACTTTGAACGTCGTAAATCCCCACGCTGTTTTGAATGCAATTTCCCCCATCATTTACGCCCTCAATGTCCGAAACTAAAGAAACCGCCGGCGATAAATAACGTATTTCAAGAATCCAAAGATAGCGTGTTGACACCCTATATGATAAACGGTGCCGAAGTACTGTGCATTCGCGCTCAGTTGGCGCGTGATACCGTTAGCAGACGGCCTTCCCTAAACTGCAATGGACTAACGGTATAAGGCGTCAGGTCTGCGCGAACGCACAATAAATGGCATTAAGCTTCCCGTTTTGAGGGACTCTGGAGTAACTATTGACCTCGTTAGTAGTAAATACATTAAACCATGTATGTATACTGGGGAAAAAGCTTGGTTGAGAAACCACCTCGAAATTCGACCCGTCTGCCTTCCTATTGCTAAATGACGTCGAAGGGGAGTTTTGGTGAAATCTAGACCCAAGCCGCCGTAGTGTCGAAAAGCTTGAACCAGTCTCGTTATTTACTAGGAAACCGGACCACAAAGATAATTAGGGAGAAAGAAAAAGCCCCCCCCCCACTTCTATTAACGTCGTACAAACCCGAAATCAGGAACTCGCTGCGTTAAAAGGTTTGTTTGTTTGGATTTTTTATGGCGCAAGAGCAACTGGGCTATACTGCGCCAAGTTAAAAGAAGGAAATGGAGACCAAGAGGAATTTGAAACTATTGAACCAGCTGAAAGTGGAGAATCACTAGGAGATCCCTGTATTGTGAACAATGAGGAACCAAGGGGTTTAAAGCTGATTGGAAATGAGGAGGGTGCAGAAGGACTTACACTGTTAAAAATCCCTCATGAAAATTTTCTTACCGCTCAAAGAGAAAGTAAAGATTTTGAACCTTTTTATAATGCCACCGAAAAGTCGACGGATACAACTTCAAACTTTAGATATATTATCGAGAATAGATTGCTTATGAAAAGTCAGGAGGATCGCATGCGACACATAAAAGAAAATTGCTAGTAATTCCTGAAAAGTTCAGAAATGAAATTAAGGCACTGTGCCATGAAGGAACTTCCGCTCATGTCTTAGTTACAAAGTCTAAGGATAAGTTAACCAGGCATTTGTTTTGGCCGGGGTGTTATAAAGATATGGAAAAATACGCACGTACGTGTGACCAATGTCAAAGGGCTGGCAAGCCTAATGAAAACACAAAGCGCCCCTAAAAATTGTACCAATAATTTCAGAGGTGTTTAGTAAAATTAATATTGATGCATGCGGACCCTTGCCACTAACGGATAGTGGTAAGCGGTATGTTATTACAGCCATTTGTTTATCATCCAAATACCCGGATGTTATTCCTGTGGAGGATATTGGTTCTGTTTCAGTGACCGATGCGTTGCTTCAAATCTTTAGTAGGATGGGATTGCCCAGGGAAATTTAATGTGATCAGGGCACGTCATTCACAAGTTTTCTAACTACTGAATTTTTTGAAAGGTTCGGAATTAGAGTTACCCATGGTTCCGTGCATCATCCCCCATCAAGGCCCGTAGAACGTTTTCACAGAACTATCGAAAGATTATTGAGAACCGTATGCTTAGAAGCAGGATCGAATTGGGAAAAGAATCTTACGTCAGCGCTTTTTGCGCCAAGAACAGTTACTCACGAGAGTACAGGGTACACTCATGCAGAGTAAGTACATGGGAAAGACTTACCGACACAGGAGACGTTAAGCTACAAACATTGGGCGAAGCCCCAAGATGAAGGTAGTCCAGTGACTGAATGTTTTTAACTTAATAAATAAGTTTAAAAAAATGTCAAGAAATTGCTGTCATGAACATGGAAGAACAGCAGATAAAGCGTAAACGTCGGTATGATAAAAACACGGTAAAAAGGGAATTCAAGGAAGGAGATCTCGTCTTAATACTAGCCACTTCTAAACCAAATAAACTGGCGGTACAATGGATTGGGCCTGGTATGGTTGAAAGCAAACTTTCAGACACCAATTACATCATTAAACTTTCTGGGGAAAAAAAAAAAGAAGTCTCAAATCTACGACAAACATGTTGAAGCTGTGCCGTAAGAGATCCGAGATGCTTAATTACTTAAGCTGTGGGGGAAATAGCGAGAAGTTAATGGACAATGACTCGGACTTCCCTTCGATTGAGTATGATCCAAATAATTACGATTTCTCCCAGTTGAGTAATCTGCCACACGTATTAAAACCCCAGCAGATAGACCAGTTACAAGTTTGATTAAATCGATATTCCAAATTTTTTCGAATAATCCAGGGGGCACTAAGCTAGTCACTAACGACACTGAACTTATTAGTGATAAACCCGTCCGATCGAAACCTTAAAAGTCCTCTCAAGGGCAAAGGGGGATTTTGAAAGGAGAAATTGAGCGACTGCTAAAGTTAAATATTATCGAAATTGGAGAATCGGATTATATAACCTCAACGATGCTTGTAGAGGCTCCAAATAAAGACCCTCGACCTTGATTTGATTATCGTAAGATAAATGAAAGCACCCGCACACAATTTTTTCTGTTACCAAATATTGACGAGCTTATAGAAAAGGTGGCCTCAGCCAAGCATATCACCGTTCTTGATCTTACTAAAGGGTATTTGGCAGATACAACTAACTAACCCCAAATACACAGAGGTTAGCTGCTTTTGTAATCCCTTTCGGGACTTGACAGACCCTTAAGAATGGCTTTCGGGTTAAAAAAACTCACCATTCTTTTACTGTAAAAGTCAGAAATTTTAAAAGGTTATGACGAATTTGTCGTACCACATCTTGATGACTGCCATTTTTTTAAACACATGGGAGCTCCACCTGAAGCATTTAGATCGAGTGTTATCACGAATAACAGGAGCCGGACTAACTATAAAACCGTCGAAATGCTGTTCTGCCCAAGAGACGGTCCCCTACCTTGGACACGTTGTAGGGCAGGGTTGCCGCAAACCTTCGGAAGCAAAAATAATCGCGATTACCGAATTCCCAACTCCTCCAACAAAAAATTCAAATTCGGGTTTTCTTGAGGTTAGCAGGATACTATAGCGGATATATACCTAAGTTTTCAATAATAGCTGCCCCCTTAACAGATACTTTAAAAAGAGAGAATAAAAAAGGTGTTATCAATTGGGCTGACGAATGCGAAAAATCCTTTTGCACACTAAAAGGTAAGCTGACCGAACCTCCTGTTTTACACACACACCTGGTTTTAAGTGGGAATTCATAGTTCAAACGGAAGCCTCAAATACAGGCATGGGAATTGTACTATCACAAAATAATGCTCAAGAAAACGAATATCCTGTTCTCTTTTTACAGTAAAAAAATTTCAGAAGTAGAGAAGCGATACAGTATTACTGAGAAAGAATGCGCCAGCATAATTTATGCAATTAAAAAATTACACCACTATTTATATGGATAACATTTCACGATTATGATCGACCATAATCCATTGGTTCCTGAATTATTCCTCAACCATACCAATCAGAGGTTGATGAGATGGGGCCCTAGCTCTTCAACCTTACAATTTTGATGTAGTTCATAGAGCAGGGGAAAAAACAAAAACGTTGACTGTCTAAGTAGAGCTGTAGCCTCTGTTTAATATTGTGTTTTATTTGTATATTATATTTGTATAATGTGATGAAAAAAAAATTCTGAGTATTTTGATATTCGTAGTTTATGAACATATTATCATGAAAAAGTATTACAGTAGTGAGGTTGTGTACCCAACCTCGGTGAAGTTTTAAAGGATTTTATTGTTGAAATTTTATGTGTGTTTGTTTAAAATTGCCTGTAATATTTGTATTGTGAATGAATTATTTCAGTAATGAAAGATATTAATAGAACTAGAATAATTAATAGAATTAAAGTAATGGCATCAGTTCGCGTCTTTAACTCTTTAACCCCAATGTACTATCATGGTACTCCTCTCATTATTTTGAACTAACCAGCATGCATGCATGCATGCATGCATGCATACATATATATAGTATGTATGTATGTATACATACATACATACTATAAGCTTTCGTCAATCACAGTATGGCAGAGCATCACCTTCCTACTTCAAGTTTGGACATACTGGTGTGGCTGCATTGTTATCTTGCTGCGTTGTGCTCCACCTTGCTGTCATCTGTTATGAGTGACCTGTTAAAACTTTTCGCTCGTAACCTCGAGAAAAGTTCTGCAAGGAGGAAGGGCTGCACCGACCCCCATTTATCAGCCATGTGAGATATGTCATTTGCCTCTTGACTATATCCCCTTTTGAACTCAGCTATAGCATGAAGATTTACTGATCTACACTCCGTCCATACAACTCGAATTTCTAACATAAAATTACAGTCCCTGGATCTGGGTTGACATCTGGAATCCGACCTTTGACATGTGTGAACCAGATCCGGGGATAGGATGGTAACAGTGACTTGAGACCAGAGAGGGGCCTGGACGCCGAGAGATACACTACCATTAGACAGCCCTCTCTGGGCTTCCTGTACGTAGAGAACAGAAAGTTATTTTCGATGAATAAAATGTGATTTTAAATTAATTCGGCCAAGCGTCCGTCCGTCAATTGCCTCTCTCGAATATTACTGGCTACGTTACAACGTAAAATGTCATTTCTAAAGTTTCAATCGATAAATAGCGTGTCCATATCATCGTTTCCCGAACAAAAAGCAATCACATGGTCGATTTCAAGATCCGCAATCGCCATTTCTTAGTATCTGGAGAAACGCTTGGGAGACCAAACAAAGAAGGCGCCATCGTCAAAAAATAAGCAATATTTGGAAAACCTGAATTATTAAAAAACTTGAATTAAAAAAAAAAATCCGCAGCCATTGTAGATGGGAAATATCGATTTCATCTGCGCAGAAGCCGGTAATTTTTAAGCATAAGAGTGCAAGGTGAAGGGGGGGGCACTTCAAAATAATTTCCGCCGCACACGACTAACCTGTGCAGAACGAACATCGGACTGACTGCATTTATTGATCGGCGGCAACAGCATCTTATCCCGTCGAGCGGTTTGCTGCTACTGCCCAAAGACAGAGAGCAGAACAGCTAGACAATTTATTTCAAACGAATATGGTGCACCGGAGGGAGGGGAGGGGGCTTTCCGAGGAGAAGGAGGCGGCAAGAGAAAGAGGGGAGAAGGAGAAAGACGCCTCCAGTTGCCATCTACACCTACATTGCGCCGCAGGGGCAACCCGATGGGTATAATGGCGACACCCGAACTTATCAAACGCGTTCTTGTCCATCCCTTGCTTGCCGAGCCCCCCCACCCCGGTTCATTCCATGTAAATGCTGGAATTTAGATGCGTTTACAGAGAAAGTGTCAAGGTGGCTTCCAACATTTCTTCAAACGCGGGGTGCCATTTTTTTTTTGTGTGTGTGTATGTATGTGCCCGTTCCGTCGCCAAAGAACACCCCCTCACCACACACACACTTTAGAATAATATATCAATACTTCAACATTTTGAAGAAGAAAAAAAAAAGCCGAAGACGGACGGCAAATGTTTTGCCGGGAGAAAAAAAAAATGACATGGTGATCGACGGAGCGTACACAACGGGTTGTTGCACGTACTTCGGAGCTGGAAATTTCGCACTTGGGTTCATTTTTGCGTGGTCATATTTCCGGCCTAGATCGGGAACGCGTGTTCCACCTCTTTTCTCCGAGAGGGAGACCTATTTTTAGGAATAACAGAAACAATGGCTAAAAATAATACCCCGTCCCCCGGCTCCCTATTCATTACGATTCTCGAATCGAGGGTCCGACTACGAAAAACCAGAAGCTTGTTATCTTTCGCATTGTCCTACGTTTTGCTGCCACGTCGCCATCCATCCATCCAATGCAAAAAGAAGAAGAAAGGAGGCCATAGCGAAAATGCCAGTCATAAAGCGTCGCCGAAAACTCGTTTCGTTTATTTTTATGGCTGGTATCGAAAAATGTTTCGCCGATGACAGACGAACGGTGACATTTTCTTTCGCGTGTAAAGCAGCCGTTTATAGTCATGATTCAACTACTGCCGGAGCAAACAGCAAGCCACGCATGGCTATAAAGAAAGCCAGTTAATAGCTCATTCTCTGGCACTTCAGCCATCACAAAAAGCCAATTTCTCACACACAAACCATGGCCTTTCACTCTCTTGTGGAAAACTAAGAACGTTTCATGATTTTAAGTACAGTGGAACCTGCCTAAAATGGCCACCTTTGGAACTAGACTGCGCTGGTCACTAGCTTTGATATATAGGCATGTGACTGCGTCCCTACTAGTTCTCTCTCTCTTATATAAAAAGTGGTCGCTTTAACAGGTTTAACTGTCTTACGATTTAACAAAAAACCGTAATAAACGACCATGCAATTAAATCGAACTTCGTGGCAGTGGTGGACAGGGTCTAAAAATATTGGTTGGTAAGAGACGTGGGGGTGGGACAACAATTATACGGAATATATAGTAATTTTCTTACACCCACATTTGAGATCATACTAGATTTTTTTATAGGAGAAAAAGACACAACCGCCCTGGTCCAGATTCGAACTAGGGTCTCCGCGTCAGAGCCGGAGCGCCCTAACCGCTAGGCCACCAAGGCACGGGAACGACGCTCGCTTTCTCCGTATATAAGGTTATTGTAAGGTGGTATTGCCCTCCGAAAGAAAGGTGGTGGTTTTTGAAAGGTTATAATATCTTACAACAATATTATACTGTATATTCTCGTAGTGTGTCCCCAACCTTTTTGGACAGTGGAACCCTTCCTTTTCTTAGTATAACGCCTAGACAAGGAACCTTGCCATAAACATCGTTTAAGAAAAACTTAAAGGGCCAATGTTTATCACTGCTCGGCATAGGCGTACGCAGAAAGTTCATAAGGGGGTGTTATAGGCTCCAGGGCCGTGCTTAGGGGGTACGAGCTGAGCGGCCGCTAAAATTTAGGGCAGCCAAAATGTGTAGTGCAAGTACCAAGAAATCAGTTTTTAGCGGCCCTGTAATCTATACACATTATTATGTTTATTGTGGTGGCCATTTAGCCACTAACCAACACTTGATGATTTTGTTGCACAAAAAGCTAAAAAAAATTACTTTGTAAGTTCTAATAGTATAATAAAAGCGGCTTTGTTCATTGAGTTAGCTTTTCATTAATTCATAATAATAATAATAATTCGCATTTTAATTTTTATCTCCTATTTTTGATTTAACTTCATCATCACCTCTTTGTCTTCACCTTCAGCGTTTACACAGGTGAAGAACTTTATTTTGCAATGCTAAACCCCTAGTTAGTCTTTTTATCATTGCGTTACGTCAAAACATTTTCAAGGGCTACTAAAATCAGTTTCGCTCAGCGCGGCTAATACCGTGAGCACGGCCCTGATAGGCGCAATGGGGTGAACTACAACTCACATATTCCTATATTAAATATACAAAATTTCATTGCAATGGGGGGTTACAACCCCCCATCAACACCCCCCTGCGTACGCCAGTGCTGCTTGGACAGAAGCATAAAAATAACCAATGAATTGAAAAAAAAGGCACTACTTTTATATCGTCGCGAGGTACTGGTTACGATTAGTTAACCCATTTAAGAGGTTGTCATGGAGGGATGGGGACCTACAGAAATCGCTGATTTTCTTGGAAGTTTCTGCGATGTTTTACATAATTGTTTACGGAACCCCAGGATTCCGCAGAAGAAATCCTGAGAAACACAAGTCCTAACATTTAAGGGGACCCAATTCTTCATAGAATCTCAGAGTTCACTTTCCATCGGACAAATTAGTACCTTGGCCCAGTGGTTCTGAAAGGGTGTGCCCAGGCGTACCGGTGTACTCGGTGGCATTCCTAGGTGCGCCCTAGGAAATCCTAGATATGTGTGGGGGTTATTATTAAAATAATTTTTAAGTTATATAGTTAAAAACACGGATATATATTGGAAGTTTACGCATCTGTGAGAGATATACGCACCTATAAAAATTAATATTAATATAAAAAAAATAATTTTTGCATCTTATTTATTAGTATTTTGTGTATAGTGCGCCTGTGATTTTTGTAGGACTTCAAAAAGTTTTAGAATCACTTCTCTACTCAGAGGTGGGGGGAGTGGGTGAACCGGGGCGATAGCCCCGGGAGCAAAATTTCAATATTGGACTGGTGAAAGAGAGTGCTAACGGGTTTTAGCGGGCGAAATACTTAACGTGCCTCGGCGGCTGGCAAACGGGGAAGTGATGTCACAAACGGGCCATCCCATTACAGCAGAGGACGACTCGAATTTGAGAACTTTATTTTGGCGCCCATAAACGCTCACCAAAAAAAAGTTCTGAAACTGGAATCCTCCTCTGCTGTAATGAACTAGCCCGTTTGTGACGTCACCCCCCGCTATTTCTGTTCCATCGGGCTTCTTTCCGTGAACGAACGGTAGAGTTGAGGTAACGCTACGCTAGCTCCTACGATTTCCCGAGAAATTCTAACCCCTGTTATCTGTGAAACAAATCCTCAGACTACGGTGGGCTAAAAAAAGGCACACATTCTACGGCACCCCTGGAATCGAACCCGGGTTCACGTCATGACGGACGAACACATTACTACTACGCCATCGA
>QLNU02014802.1:148641441-148655523 GCA_006491805.2 Dysdera silvatica
GTTAGTTCAAAATAATTAGAGGAGTACCATGATAGTACATTGAGGCCAAAGAGTTAAAGACGCGAACTGATGCCATTACTTTAATTCTATTAATTATTCTAGTTCTATTAATATCTTTCATTACTGAAATAATTCATTCACAATACAAATATTACAGGCAATTTTAAACAAACACACATAAAATTTCAACAATAAAATCCTTTAAAACTTCACCGAGGTTGGGTACACAACCTCACTACTGTAATACTTTTTCATGATAATATGTTCATAAACTACGAATATCAAAATACTGAGAATTTTTTTTCATCACATTATACAAATGTAATATACAAATAAAACACAATATTAAACAGAGGCTACAGCTCTACTTAAACAGTCAGCGTTTTTGTTTTTTCCCCTGCTCTATGAACTACATCAAAATTGTAAGGTTGAAGAGCTAGGGCCCCATCTCATCAACCTCTGATTGGTATGGTTGAGGAATAATTCAGGAACCAATGGATTATGGTCGATCATAATCGTGAAATGTTATCCATATAAATAGTGGTGTAATTTTTTAATTGCATAAATTATGCTGGCGCATTCTTTCTCAGTAATACTGTATCGCTTCTCTACTTCTGAAATTTTTTTACTGTAAAAAGAGAACAGGATATTCGTTTTCTTGAGCATTATTTTGTGATAGTACAATTCCCATGCCTGTATTTGAGGCTTCCGTTTGAACTATGAATTCCCACTTAAAACCAGGTGTGTGTGTAAAACAGGAGGTTCGGTCAGCTTACCTTTTAGTGTGCAAAAGGATTTTTCGCATTCGTCAGCCCAATTGATAACACCTTTTTTATTCTCTCTTTTTAAAGTATCTGTTAAGGGGGCAGCTATTATTGAAAACTTAGGTATATATCCGCTATAGTATCCTGCTAACCTCAAGAAAACCCGAATTTGAATTTTTTGTTGGAGGAGTTGGGAATTCGGTAATCGCGATTATTTTTGCTTCCGAAGGTTTGCGGCAACCCTGCCCTACAACGTGTCCAAGGTAGGGGACCGTCTCTTGGGCAGAACAGCATTTCGACGGTTTTATAGTTAGTCCGGCTCCTGTTATTCGTGATAACACTCGATCTAAATGCTTCAGGTGGAGCTCCCATGTGTTTAAAAAAATGGCAGTCATCAAGATGTGGTACGACAAATTCGTCATAACCTTTTAAAATTTCTGACTTTTACAGTAAAAGAATGGTGAGTTTTTTTAACCCGAAAGCCATTCTTAAGGGTCTGTCAAGTCCCGAAAGGGATTACAAAAGCAGCTAACCTCTGTGTATTTGGGGTTAGTTAGTTGTATCTGCCAAATACCCTTTAGTAAGATCAAGAACGGTGATATGCTTGGCTGAGGCCACCTTTTCTATAAGCTCGTCAATATTTGGTAACAGAAAAAATTGTGTGCGGGTGCTTTCATTTATCTTACGATAATCAAATCAAGGTCGAGGGTCTTTATTTGGAGCCTCTACAAGCATCGTTGAGGTTATATAATCCGATTCTCCAATCTCGATAATATTCACTTTAGTATTCGCTCAATTTCTCCTTTCAAAATCTCCCCTTACCTTTGAGAGGATTTATAAGGTTTCGATCGGACGGGTTTATCACTAATAAGTTCAGTGTCGTTAGTGACTAGCTTAGTGCCCCCTGGATTATTCGAAAAAATTTGGAATATCGATTTAATCAAACTTGTAACTGGTCTATCTGCTGGGGTTTTAATACGTGTGGCAGATTACTCAACTGGGAGAAATCGTAATTATTTGGATCATACTCAATCGAAGGGAAGTCCAAGTCGTTGTCCATTAGCTTCTCGCTATTTTCTCCACAACTTAAGTCATTAAGCATCTCGGATCTCTTACGGCACAGCTTCAACATGTTTGTCGTAGATTTGAGACTTCTTTTTTTTTTTCCCCAGAAAGTTTAATGATGTAATTGGTGTCTGAAAGTTTGCTTTCAACCATACCAGGCCCAATCCATTGTACCGCCAGTTTATTTGGTTTAGAAGTGGCTAGTATTAAGACGAGATCTCCTTCCTTGAATTCCCTTTTTACCGTGTTTTTATCATACCGACGTTTACGCTTTATCTGCTGTTCTTCCATGTTCATGACAGCAATTTCTTGACATTTTTTTAAACTTATTTATTAAGTTAAAAACATTCAGTCACTGGACTACCTTCATCTTGGGGCTTCGCCCAATGTTTGTAGCTTAACGTCTCCTGTGTCGGTAAGTCTTTCCCATGTACTTACTCTGCATGAGTGTACCCTGTACTCTCGTGAGTAACTGTTCTTGGCGCAAAAAGCGCTGACGTAAGATTCTTTTCCCAATTCGATCCTGCTTCTAAGCATACGGTTCTCAATAATCTTTCGATAGTTCTGTGAAAACGTTCTACGGGCCTTGATGGGGGATGATGCACGGAACCATGGGTAACTCTAATTCCGAACCTTTCAAAAAATTCAGTAGTTAGAAAACTTGTGAATGACGTGCCCTGATCACATTAAATTTCCCTGGGCAATCCCATCCTACTAAAGATTTGAAGCAACGCATCGGTAACTGAAACAGAACCAATATCCTCCACAGGAATAACATCCGGGTATTTGGATGATAAACAAATGGCTGTAATAACATACCGCTTACCACTATCCGTTAGTGGCAAGGGTCCGCATGCATCAATATTAATTTTACTAAACACCTCTGAAATTATTGGTACAATTTTTAGGGGCGCTTTGTGTTTTCATTAGGCTTGCCAGCCCTTTGACATTGGTCACACGTACGTGCGTATTTTTCCATATCTTTATAACACCCCGGCCAAAACAAATGCCTGGTTAACTTATCCTTAGACTTTGTAACTAAGACATGAGCGGAAGTTCCTTCATGGCACAGTGCCTTAATTTCATTTCTGAACTTTTCAGGAATTACTAGCAATTTTCTTTTATGTGTCGCATGCGATCCTCCTGACTTTTCATAAGCAATCTATTCTCGATAATATATCTAAAGTTTGAAGTTGTATCCGTCGACTTTTCGGTGGCATTATAAAAAGGTTCAAAATCTTTACTTTCTCTTTGAGCGGTAAGAAAATTTTCATGAGGGATTTTTAACAGTGTAAGTCCTTCTGCACCCTCCTCATTTCCAATCAGCTTTAAACCCCTTGGTTCCTCATTGTTCACAATACAGGGATCTCCTAGTGATTCTCCAATTTCAGCTGGTTCAATAGTTTCAAATTCCTCTTGGTCTCCATTTCCTTCTTTTAACTTGGCGCAGTATAGCCCAGATGCTCTTGCGCCATAAAAAAGCCAAACAAACAAACCTTTTAACGCAGCGAGTTCCTGATTTCGGGTTTGTACGACGTTAATAGAAGTGGGGGGGGGGCTTTTTCTTTCTCCCTAATTATCTTTGTGGTCCGGTTTCCTAGTAAATAACGAGACTGGTTCAAGCTTTTCGACACTACGGCGGCTTGGGTCTAGATTTCACCAAAACTCCCCTTCGACGTCATTTAGCAATAGGAAGGCAGACGGGTCGAATTTCGAGGTGGTTTCTCAACCAAGCTTTTTCCCCAGTATACATACATGGTTTAATGTATTTACTACTAACGAGGTCAATAGTTACTCCAGAGTCCCTCAAAACGGGAAGCTTAATGCCATTTATTGTGCGTTCGCGCAGACCTGACGCCTTATACCGTTAGCAGACAGGTTAGTCCATTGCAGTTTAGGGAAGGCCGTCTGCTAACGGTATCACGCGCCAACTGAGCGCGAATGCACAGTACTTCGGCACCGTTTATCATATAGGGTGTCAACACGCTATCTTTGGATTCTTGAAATACGTTATTTATCGCCGGCGGTTTCTTTAGTTTCGGACATTGAGGGCGTAAATGATGGGGGAAATTGCATTCAAAACAGCGTGGGGATTTACGACGTTCAAAGTATTCGTCGGGCCTGGAAGAGGGATCCGGCTGACTTGTGTTTTGTGGCTTTCTTTGTTAAAGTCTATTTTCCCTGTTTTGAAAATTCTTTGCAGGGATGCCCCTTTTGCGATCTTGGAAACTACTGGGCATTGTTTTCTGAAAACCTCTGACATTCTCATGTTCGTCTAAGTAAGGCAGATGCCAATTTTGTGGCAGAAGTAAATTTAGCCCAATGATCAACAAAATGATTGCGAACTTCTGGGGGAAACGCGACGTTTCATTTGGCTTGTCGCTCATAATCTGTTATTTCTAAACCTTCAAGCCAACCTTCCAGATAATTTTTTATTTCATAATGGAAATCTTTCCACGTAGATTCGTTTTTTTTTTCGCTGATACTACATGAAGTTTTGACGAAATTTTTCTGCATTGAGTTTAAATTTCTTTTAGAAGTAGTTGTTTAATATGAGCATAATCATCCAGTTTTTCCTCGGGTTCTCTCGCAATTAGCTGCACAATGCTTACAGGCAAAAGTCGTATTGAGATACCCATTCAGATTCTTCAAGGTTTGCCCTTTTCACCTGTCGTTCAAACATACTTAGAGATTAATGTCGCTCTCATTCGGGTCATATTTCTGAACACTTTTTTATAAGTCAAAATGGGGTTTCCTAACTGTGGATTCCGGATTATCAGATACAGGCTGGCTTTGTGATTCGATCTGTAATTTCTGTAATTGAAATTCTCTGTCTTTCTTCGCGCTGTTCCCTTTCTATTCTGGCTTGTTTTTGTTCTTCTTGCAATCTCTCCTTTTTCCCTCTCCCTCTCCCGCCTTTTTGCTATTATAACCTGCAATTGATTTTTTACAAATTCCTCTTCGTAATCCTCGATATTCAAAATTAACCCTCTCAAATCTAACACTTTAAGTTCGGCACTCACTTCCTGTCCTAACTCCTCCGCCAGGATTTTGAGGTCCTCTTTCTTCGCCTTCCCTAAATAGGCCATATCTCAAAGTTATACCAATTTCTTCACTGCCAGTAATAATTCTTAAATAGCAATATTACAGCAACTGTAATAATTTCAATACCAATACTATAATCGAGGTCTATAGGCCTACCCGATATGCAATATCAAAATGCTAGTGTTATAACCTATAATTATACTTATTGTGCAATTTATTTTTAAATACCAATATTGCAAACAATAACTACACCTGATATCCAATTTCAAAATATCAATATTCCAAACAATAACTACACCTGATATACAATTTCAAAATATCAATATTCCAAACAATAACTACACCTGCTTTGTTTGTTTGTTTGTTTTTTGGTTTTACGGCTCAAAGACTACAGTGGTCATGCTGCGCCGGGACCTACTGTTTTCCGAGGAATCCGAACCTCTTAAGGCCTAGGGAACCAAACCCCGGACTACAGTGAGCAGTGCGATCTTTATGAGATCTCTGAGTAAGCGTTCTTTTTGCACTGCTGGGAGTCGAACCCGGATTAGCGGCGCACTAGGAGAACGCGTTACCACACTGCGCCACCGCAGGGCAACTACACCTGCATGCAACTTCAAAATATCAATATTATAAGCAATATCTGCAACTTTGAAACCGTAATGTTGTAACCAATAACTATACTTGGTGTGCCTTAAAAAAAAAAACGGTACTGAGGTACCACAATATGTTTTAAAAATAACTGTACTATTGTATCCAGAAAACAAGCACTGATGTTCTTTTAAAATAACGGTAATGATGTGCTACAAAACAAGCACTGATGTGCTACAAAACAAGCACTGATGTGCTACAAAACAAGCACTGATGTGCTACAAAACAAGCACTGATGTGCTACAGAACAAGCACTGATGTGCTACAGAACAAGCACTGATGTGCTACAGAACAAGCACTGATATGCTTTAAAAATAACTGTACTGATGTACTTTAAAAATAGTAATGTACTGGGAGCATCAAAATACTATTCTATATAGCCCTAAATTTTGCCTTAAAGAAAATTCAACCGAGCAAAAGTTAACGATAATACTCGTAACCGAAATTATCATAATATCAAGTAATTTAAATTTACTTCTTATATGGCCTCAATGTATCAACTCATGTGCTCTCACTAACTCTGATGAAACATTTCTAAGATTGGAGCCGCCGCAGTTGAATTTGTTGAATCATCCGGAACGTAAAGAAAACGCAGAGTTCACACTTAGACAGCGACTGGAAGAAGCGTGAGCACTTTTTTCGTCAACAGCTCGTTAATAGAGGGACATTAAAACTGGAATTTCTTTTGCTCGCTCCCTTCGACGACGGACGTTCTGCAATTCTTTAAAACACTGGAATTTATTCGATGACACCACTAGGCACCAAAAATTACTAACAAGGGAACCTTTTAACATCGCACCACAGGGAGCCGCCTGAAAATTTGCACTTAGGTAGCTTTTTAGGCACAATAAACGAAATGGGTTTGAAAAAAAGACACAACACTTTGATGGTTGAAAGACGGAACACTTGAAAAAAGACTTCAGAAAAAAAAAAAACTTGACAAAAGACAGCAATGCTAGCATATGTGGTTGTTTTGAAAATACGACTGCAGGCTATGCACATGCTGACGTTAGAAAATAGTGAGAAAAACGCCGCGCGGCGGTTTCGTGAAAATTGACATTAGCGAACATAAACATGTATTTTTTACCCATTTTTGGTGAGTAGAATTGCTTCTGTAGTGATTTACAGAAATGACCGATTTGAGCTTGAAAAGTGTCCAGCAAGGACGTTGCTTAAGATGGCGAAAATTTGCAATCCCCATTTCGTTTATTGTGCCTAAAAAGCTACCTACATGTAAATTTTCAGGCGATTCCTGGGGTGCGATGTTAAAAGGTTCCCGTAGCTGGTAACATTCGAGAGAGGCAATTGACGCTTCTCCAAATTTAAAATCACATTTTATTCATTGAAAATATCTTTCCGTTCTCTATGTACCGGCAGCCCAGAGAGGGCTATCTAATGGTAGCGTATCTCTCGGCGTCCAGGTCCCTCTCTTGTCTCAAGTCGCAGTTACCATCCTATCCCTTGATCTGGTTCACACATGTTAAAGGTCGGATTCCAGATGTCAACCTAGATCCGTGAAGAGTAATTTTACGTTATAAATTCCAGTTGTATGGATGGAGTGTCGATCAGTAAATCTTCATGCTATGGCTAAGTTCGAAAGGGGATATAGTCAAGAGGCAAATGACACATCTCGCATGGCTGGTAAATGGGGGATCGGTACAACGTACACTAAAATCTGTATATATAACGATATTTTTAAATGCATGTTTTCGCACTCCCTAGAGCATCGTTATAGTCGTTATAAACTTCACTGTACTGAGTATCGTGGTTATATTCATCATACGTAGGGACGTAGCAGTTCAGAAATTACTGGGGGCTCAAATTGCTTTATAACGGTTCATATTATTTGGCGCTAGATATGTGCTTTATTACTCACAAAAACTCGCCCTGAGGAGGGTAAATATATATTACAATATGCGTTTTGCTATCCTAGGGGGGGGGCTTGGACCCCATTCGCTACGCCGCTGATATCCGTGTGTATGTGTGTAATTATTATTTATGCACTATTGTGTACATTTAAATATAAATTTAACCGTCGACACGTCACACAAGCCAGCGTTTAACCCACTAACCTCCCCATCATTCATGAAGCGTGTCATTGCTCGAATTGAAAAGACCCCCACCCCCTCTTTGGTTAACATTATGGAGTGTTTTTTACTGCTGAGGCATAAAATGGCATTCCTGCCCCGCGACAAGCATCTGGTCGATTTCATGTCTCTTCCCTGGAATGGAAATAAATGCGTTAGAACTACGTTGTTTTGAAATGTTCACAATATCTAGAGTGCGAAGTAGCTATTTCCAGGGGTGCGGAGAGCCAACGCGGACCCCCCAGGTTCACTTAGACCGGGCCCCCCACAGCATAGGTCCCTCCTAGCGCGGGCACGCTGGATGCAGCCCTTGCTTCTCCTCTCTCGTCGCGCTGGCAATTTCCTCTTTTTTTCTTGAAATGACATGACTGATCATTGCTGACCCTCCCGAAGGTGTATTAATTCGGAAATTATGAGGGCCTCAAGTAACATTAAAAAGGTCATGCACACACGTGTATGTGCATGTGATTGGACGTTAAAGAGAAGAACAATGTGCTTTGATACCCAGCGCTGCCTCCGGCGGCCACACTTCCTTTAATACCCAGTGGGAGGGGCTTGAGCACCTCCTTCCCAAAATCCTTTTCTTCACCGTTATTGTCCTTGCATTGTAAAATTTTAACAATTCCTTGCTTCCTGACTACAGTTTTATGTCATTGCGCAACGAAGTCATAGATAGGGTGCATTAAATTTGTTTTTTTAAATACATGTATAAGTGCTTTTGGGGGGGGGTTAAAGTGCTTTGGGGGGGGGTCACTTACGATTTGTTCTATGTATGTTTGTGTATATCTTGTGATGATCACTGAAAAACTTAAAATACCTTATCACCAGACCGGCTCAACAAATCGAACGTGCCTCGATTTTCTAAACTGTATCATGTGAGGTCTTATCTTTGCGACGTTACATTTGTTTTTGTTGCGGAAAGTGATACAGTGGTCTCTCGAAAATCAGAATCTCGGAAGATCGAGGCTCCTTTAAATTCGAGGCAAGGAAATTTTGGGAATTTCCTGTACAAAAATCCTTCCCAACGTTTTTTTAAAAGAGGAAATTCCGACGAATTTCAGTTTGAAAGAGAATTTACAATTCCGTTAAGTTATAAAATCTTCTATTTATCATTATTGAAGACAAAAAGGTATGTAGGTATTTTGTGAGATATTTTCAAGTGCACAGCTGTTTCTGACAGGGATGCAAAAGGGGTTCCGAACACCTGGGCGGCCGCAGACCACTTATCATACTATTTTTGAGCTTTTAATAAAAAAGATTCAATATCAGGGATTTCTGATCCATTTTATGAAAATAAAAATTAAAAAATATTTCTCTTTTGCACGTAACTGTTTTTATTTATTATTTAAACTATGTATGTATAGACGTAAGAGACGCTTCACATATAAAATTTTATACAGACTATCCCAAAAACATTGACCGCCCCTCTAATTCCTTAAATATTGATCCTAGACATATGTGTTAAATTGGAAAGTGGCGTAAAAAAAGGGTTGAATTTTATGAAATCGATTAAAATCGCAGAGAATTATTTTTTGAAAAAACACAAAATCAGATTTTTATAAGTTTCCTGTACACAAAAATTTCCAATGTGTTAAATGTGCCCCCATACTCCAATAGGCTAATATACAAAATTTCAGAATTCTAGTGGAAAAAGTACCAGAGATATGAAAGCCTAAAATGACGGACTCATACAACACTTTTTGAAGGGAGCAGCAATAGGTACATGCCGTGAAGAGGGAAAATTCATTCTGCTAAGTCACGTTATTTTGGGTCTTCATATCTCTGGTTCTTTTTTCCCCTAGAATGCTGAAATTTTGTATATTGACCTATTGGAGTATGAGGCACATTTTACTCATTGGGAATTTTTGTGTACGGGGACTGTATAAAAACTTAAATTTTGTATTTCTTTGAAAAATAATCCTCTGCAATTTTAATCGATTTCACAAAATTCTGCACCTTTTTTTTACGCCACTTTCCAATTTAATACATATGTCTAAGATCAATATTTTTGGCACACTGTGTACATGAATTGAATGATAATAAATTAGCAGGGGCGGGGAGATGTGGCTTTTACACCAGAACGGCCAACAACTACAAAACGTCCTTGTTCAAGTTAAATAATACCTTATGCGTTTATTATTATTTTTCGGAAAATCCGAGTTTTTGGTAATCCAAGACACTCTCAGTCCTGTTTAGCTTGACTTGTCAAGCCTCTGCTGTTTTTGAAATGGTTTAGTGTTTCTCAACCGCCGAGCCGCAGCCCTGTAATCAGTAATTACCTGTAATAATCTTGTAAATAGTATACGGTAAAAATAATAATCCTGTAATCAGCAATGCGAGAGAGTCTCTTGGAAATTGTCGTTTTAATCTTCTAAGCATTTCTTTATGAATAAATATTTTACCGTAGAAACAGGCCTGTAGCCCAGCAGGGGCATGGCCCCAGTTGCTCCATAGAGCTATTTATATGTATGTAGAACAATCCCCCACCCCCGATGTCCTGCGCCCCATACGCCCTTTGTCCTTCACCCAGTTGTCCCTTCATCCTACCTACAGGCCTGTGTAGAAATATTTTGAGGAGAACAGTAGTCGCGAAGCCCGCACCCAGAATGCCTAAATAATATCAGTGCGGAAAATGCCAGTGACCAAGCCGTATATTTTTAAATACAGTAGAACCTGCTTAAAGTGACCACTTTTGGGACTGGACTTCAATGGTCACAATAGGCAGGTGGTCACTACACACAACAGACTATGGTGTAGGTGTAACTAAGTCCCTACCAGGCAGGGTTGGGACGTTTTATACGATAAACGTATAATACGTATGCTTTTTATACGTTTTTAAACATACAAAAAGTACACTTATTCTGCGCGAACAAAATTCCGAAATTTGGTTTAAAAAACTTAAATTGGTCCAAAACCCATTGTTAAAAATTGTAGCAATCTGCATACGAAAGATCTTGGAATATTAAAAATGGTTTTTCCAACTGGCATACTGCCAATAATTCCTGAGTTTAAATTACGGGTCACTGTATGATATATCTATTCAGTAATATAGCATTAACCTTGCGGTAAAATACGCGATAAGGGTCGCCATTCAAGTTAGTATATGCCATGGTTGTCTAGCCTGTTTGATCAGCAGTATATGCCATGGTTGTCTAGCCAGTTTGATCAGCGGGCCACTTAAAAAAAAAATTCACGAATCTCGCGGGCCAGCGGTTTCGTTACAAAAAAAATAACACCCACTTCCTTCAGAGTTTCTTCCAGTTATTTGTATATGTGCGATATAGAAAGGGGTCGTTCATACTGTCCCCGCAGTTTTCTTTCTTTCTTTTTTTTTAGAAACAGTTGTCGACGGACCGGATTAACATTAACACTGTTGGGGGTTAGAGATCGGGCCCAATTGGTCTATTTCAGGGATGGGGAACCCGGGGCCTTATGGCCACATGCGGCCTTCGAGGCCCTTAGGTGCGGCCTTTTGACAGAATTAAAATTTTGCAGAAAAATCCCTTTATTTTTATTAATATGATTCTGTTCGGCTTTTTTGCTTGTATTATTATCTTAAAATGAACCTAAGTAAAGTATAATAGAATATATGATTTAACGAAATAATCTTCCTTGATTGACTGACGCAATCAAAACACCTGCGGCCTACGTACATCTAACTTAAACTCGGCCTTCTAATATTAACAGCTAATTTAATGCAGCCTTCCAACATGAGAAAGTTCCCTACTCCTAGTCTATTCGTTACGATGGCACTCACAGCGAAGGTTGGAAATAAATAAAGACACACACACACACACACACATATATATATATATATTTTTTTTTTCTCAATATAGATTGGGGAAAAAGTAACAAATTTTTTAAGCAGAACGTCAGACATTATAACACAATGCTATTCGTAATGCTCCTTGTTTCCTTTTGTACATTAACCGGTTCGTTAAATTTTTCCTGCAATTTCTTCCCGAAACGTCTGCTATCGACGATGGAACTTGGGTCGAGAGAAATTTTGAAAACGAGTTATCTCTCTGATTCACTCGTTAATTCCTGGGTTATTTTTGATTCATTTTCCTTCGCCCAAACGTTTCTAAATAAAGAACTATGCCCCCTTCCCACTGTGTCTTAATTTAAGATATTGCGGATAGCATTAACTTGTTGGTCTTAACAAACAACGCGTTTGTGGCGTATTAACAAGTATGACTGGGCTAGCAGGGTTGTGCAGCCACCCACGTACTTCCTTTTTTTCTTTCTCTCTTTAGGGTAAGTTACTTAATAGGCATGGGCGTCCATACGAATGCTTCTTGGGGAGGGAGTCTGTTAAAATTGTCATTACTTGTTCTCCAATTTTTGATGGTAGGGTGTTATGAATAAATTTATATTTTTTTAATCAACAAATCATTTTGAAATTTTTACCACATGACTACCAAACTATATATATTATGATAAAATAGTGTCAGGTTCGAGTGCATGTAATAATTTTTTAATATTTGAAATTTAAAAAAAAAATTAAAAAAATTATCCGAAAAATTATGGATTAATTAAAACAGCATTTTCAACAAAGGCATTGCAATTTAAATAGAGAGAATGGCTAAACAAACGATTTCTCATTGTGATCAAATCCGACTTTCTATCACAATAACTGCACCAAGCCGCGTACGAATTACGCGCACCACTCACGCGCACGACTTTTACGATCAGTAGCGTTCCTTTTCGTAATAACCGAGCGATCAAAAGCCGCTGTTACAGTCAAACAAGTAAGTCCTCCACAGGTTTGAGGCAACCCCCGACTCACAGCGCAGCAAAGCCTCCAACTAGGAGCAACGAAACCACACTTTGTCACATTGAAATACGTTTTGTGCGAAAACTAGCCCTCAACTGAGGCCGCAAAATCTTTTTCAACAGGCAACAACCAATTAGCTATTTATCTGCCTTCAGTGAATTGCATACAGTCTGTGAGATATCGCCAAAGCATGGCAATTGACGCCACTTCATGAGCAACATCCATATTCTATGTCACGCGAATGCATTTTCCATACAAAACCAATGTGCGAACAAATGTAAACAAACGACCTCCCGTTTAGAACAGAGTTCAGATGAGTAAAAACTGACAAGCAATATAGTTTGATTTGTAAATAAACCGAATATTGTAAATCGTTAGCAGCGATCTGTCTACGTCGTATACTCGGTATACCATACTCCAGTAATCGCCCCATCACTTCTGCACTTATTTCGTGGTATCTTTGCAAACGCTCGATACCACTCGAGGGGGACTGATGTGGCGGTTCCTCCACAGGCTCATTCTAACTCTGTTTCGCGCCAAAATTCCATTCTCATGGACATTTGGCAATGAGTCACACGTACAACCAACTCCTTGGAATTTCCACCAAAAACGAAGGATACAGGCATTATCCAACTTCGAACCCTCTCCCATATATTTTCATTTAATGGGCAAAAACTGTCAAGAAAGACAGCTCAACGTTAACATAACTCACAGCAAGTTCTCCCCTCTGTGGGGTCAAACTGACCAATAGAAATATAAACTATTGCGTCAGTACTCAATTGTCCAATCACGGTCCACAAAAATCATTCGAAGTAAAGTTTTGGACCGATCAATAAATACTCTCTTGCTCCTTAACTTTCGACCTAAAAAGACAGTCGCTGCTAGCCGTGATAACGATCCTCAATATGTAACTTACGCAACCTAATGAACGTACACTGGCCCAGGCATCATGCCGTGGCCAGTGTACGCTATTCAACCTCCAAATAAATATTATGTTTAATGTGTATCCTTTCTCTCTCGTCTACCTACATTCGAAGCCATGAAAAATACCTTCTGAGGTAAGTCAAACTATGTTGCATGACGTACGCCACCCGGCACCTGGTCAGTCGTCCACCACACACACACTACACTATGTGGCAACATCATGGTCTAAATCATTCGAGATTATACACATGTCTGTAACTGTAAATATGCATTCATATTCAGATTCTGAAATTCAAGTGCAGATAATTGCTGGATGTAGAGAGCAACCATTATTGGTCCAGTGATATCCTTGAGCCTCATCTTGAATTACAGAGGAGTAATTTTCACTAAAGTCTAAAAGAACAATGGCTGGGTCAAGAGAACATTTAGTTTTCGTTTGCTTTAGAAATTTTGATTGTTCACTAGAAATAAATGAATGTAGCATAATTTTTTCCAATAATTTTGTAACATACTCATCACACATTGCAGTGCATCTCACCAGATCTGTTCTGTGAGTAGACACCCATTGACTATAAATGATTTCATCTTCAGTGTCATATTCTTTATATTTGTCATGTAGAAACCTTTCCAAATCTTTATTTGCAGGACATTTCAAACAATGTCTCAGCATACAGTCTGTATTTTCTGTTGAACATACCATGTATGCGATCAAATCTTTTTAACTTTCCTCAATGTTGGACGTATCCAAAAGAAGAATGACATTTCCATGGAT
>QLNU02014802.1:148660967-148686396 GCA_006491805.2 Dysdera silvatica
CAGCATGACCACTGTAGTCTTTGAGCCGTAAAACGAAAAGGAGAGAGAAAGTGTAGATGTGAAAGTTTGTTTGTTTGGATTTTTTATGGCGCAAGAGCATCTAGGCTATATACTGCACCAAACGTGGTGGATGTGAATAGTATATACTACATAAGGGTTTACTGGGATTTTATAATTTAGCTACATAGAGCATTTAGAAGACGAAAGTAATGCAGCAAAATGTGAAAATCTCTCTCGGCAGTTGTTTGCACTGTCACCAACTGCAATATAGGCGGCAGTATGACACATTATTAGTGATACAGTCCATGGATATAGCCCTGCGCAATAGAACGTTGAACGTGATCGATTTGCTCCCACAATTCATTGAGATCTTGTGTTGATTCATCCTGCGGCGGTGCAGTGTAGTAATGTGTTCGCTTGGTGTGCCTTTAATCCGGGTTTGACTCCCAACAGTGCAAAGAACACTTAGTCAGAGATCTCATAAAGATCACACTGCTCACTGTAGTCTGGGGTTTGGTTCCATATGTCTTAAGAGGTTCGGATTTGATGGAAAACAGTAGGTCCCGCCGCAACATGACCAATTGTAATCCTTCAGCCATAAAACAAAGCTGGTTGATTCGATTTCACACAATGTTTGATGTTGTCTCGCAGATTTTCAATCAGGGATAAGTCTGATGATTGTACAATAATTTTCTGATGTTTGTGCTAATCATGCCGGTGCTGGAACGTCATGCACGCATTATCTAGCGGTGTATACATGAGCATCATCTCGCTGGGAAATGGGTTGTTCTTTGGGAATAGTTAAAAAAATAGTACTGTGTATTTATAGAAAAGACACTTGATGTCCTAAACATCGCTTCATTTTTCCCCTGCTCGTTTTGCGATCATCAATCAAATGAACAGCGAGTGTCCACTCTCGCTAGGTATCTGCTTCAACAGATAATTTATCCTAGTGGGTACTTTGATAATTTTTTGATTTCCAAGCTAAAATGTTTGTGTGCGAACTGGTACTTAAAATTAACCAAAATTGATAATAATGGGTAAAACAATCTAAATACAGTCGAGTTTCTATTTAACGAAGTGCCATCGTTCCTCTGAAAAACTTCGTTATAAGGAAAATTCGTTAAATAGAAATTAACATAAATGATGAAACTTAATTTCGATAAAATGAAAAAAGCTAAATTTGGACAGTAAAAACTAAGTTCAGTAGACTCTTCTTTTCTTACGAATTTAAATATTTTTTGTATACAAGTACGTACAAATTAATAACAAAAAGCAAAGACCAGGCTTACCTTGCACCTGTATAATCCTCATACTATATATTTGAAACAGAGAAATAATTCTTAAAAACTTATTCCAGATGTTCCTTGCATGCTCCCTACCCCTTCCCCATTGAGTTCAACCCCATTTTCCAACAAATCAACACGTATGTGCGAGAAGCAAATTTCGTGGCTTAACTAGACCTGCACAGTAATAACACTTTTTTACTACACCCCCGCTGCTTCGAAGTTCCCAATTTAGAGCAAGAAAATTCAACGGGCCGTATGTCCACAATACAGAAGGCTACCTCACCTCCATCTTTTTGCTTAAAATGCTCAACTATCCCTTCTAGCTAACCATCCCGCTGAAAAATTGTAAAAGGTAAATTAAAAACAAAAAATAAAATTCTTTATAAAAAGAACTTCGTTATATAGAAATTGTTTTTCGTAATATGGAGACAAATTTACATGTTAATGCCATTCAAAGTCAAGGTTCCGCCGAAAATTTCATTAAATGGTAGTACTTTATATGGAGACTCTACTATATTTTATAACAGCTATGTTTATTATGTTAATTGAGAATCTTTTTACAGGAAGGCCATTTTTAGAACGCTGTTAACTCAGGAAGGACTCAGTAGGAATTTCAATGCTATGGAATATGAAGAAGCAGCTGATCTATCGTTAAAGTAAGTAGTTCTCTCATTGAAGAATAACGATACTGCAGTTTATGCCTCAATTATGCCCTTAATTCATAGGTTGCCGAAGCTTGTCCCCTAAATGTTCGATCAGCTATAAATCTGGTGACTGTGCATGCCAAGAAATGCTGTCAACCTGGTGGAAGCATTCCTGGGAAACACTTGCTGTGTAAGGGTGGGCATTATTCTGCTGAAAAATGTCTATTAGAAGCACTTCCATGAGAGGTAATACATGTGGCAGCAGAATGCTATGCACATATTGTTGAGCCGTTCAATGTGCCTCGCATCACTACTATGGATAATCGACTGTCATATGTGATGGCTTTCCAAATCGTCACCACAATGGTTCGGGGTAGCGTGTCACGTCACCTCAAAGGTGGGATTGAAACACTTACCATGTGCCCTCTATACTCGAACAGGATTGCCACTGTCGTAGCCCAAAAGGAACCTGGATTCTTTGCTGAAGACGATATAGTTCTTGTCTATAGTAATCTAGGTTTCTTGTTCACAACACCATTGCAGCTAAAGACGAGGTGACTGAGTTTCAGTGGCACGGGGTGCTTTGACACCAAATACCTTTCTGTTAAGCACCTGGAATTGGTTTGGGCCAACAAAGAAATTGGTAATGGAAGTGCCACCTGTTTCTGGATGGCGGACAATGAAGCCGTTGGAGTTTTATATTTGGCTTGTTGGGAGTCTGTCTTGGGCTTATTCAGAGGCCTTTTTCACCTAATGGCACGCGGCTCCCTCACATAATCATTAACATCACCGCAGGTTAGGGTCAGAATGGCGCACAGGTGCAGTTCTTCTGCTCTCATTCCCAATTCTCAGTTCAATGATGCATCCTTTCAAAGTCTATTAGTCAACTGGGCTAAGATGTCTTCACTCGGGCCAGAGCATTGCCCACAGCCAATGGCTTCTCAAATCCAACCCTCCCCAACAACGGAAAATAAGTACACTGCATAATCCTAGCCCCTACCGAATTTTAGTAGGAACGGTTAACAAGTATAGATCTCTGATGGCAAAACCAAGTATCCAGTCATAATGTGCAATTTTAATCATTTACATATTCACCAGGATAAAACTGCATCGTTAATAATTAGCAACCCAATTGAAATTCATTTCTAACTGAAATTTTACCAGACAGCACACTTACATGATGAAAAGTTATCCTTAAATCGAGGAAAGCAAACGCTAAATAAAGCGAAAATATAAATTGACTCAATGTAACTCAATCCAAATCAATAAAAGCACTCAACTCGGGTTAGACAGTATATTTTGTGTGAGTGTGTATATATATATAATGTGTGTGTTTATGAAAGAACAATAGCATCAGCTGATGCATACTTTCATCGTATAAGCATACAACTAGGATAATAGAAGTTTTTGAAATTCCATTTGCTTTAGTGGTATGCTACCAGGGCCAGAAAAATCTCCAAAAATGTGCATGCCCAGTCGGGCATGTAACCTAAAATAATACATGCCCAAACCAAAATTTTATATGCCTGAAACGTGTCACTATATTTGTTGTTCTATTTATTTATTTTTGTACTTGATCAATTAACATCAAGACAAATTTAAATGGACAAGATTTATTATGTAGGTTGACTTCTTCTAGGATAGAAACCATGGGGGTACTATTAACTTCGGTAGGGTGTCCCGATACAGGTACATTTTGAAGTTGAAGAAAATTTCTTATATCTATTAGTAAAGTAAACAAGATAAAAAAAAAAAAAGAGCAAATGAACAGGAGCTTGACAAATGGCAATGAGTTGTGAGCTGCAAGAAGTCTGGCAAGATGGCAGCAAAATCAAGTGTTCCCACAATACTTGTTGAAAATCCTCAATTACATATGGATATGTTTTATCTTTCCGATTATAGTTGAAGTTCTCTATTAAGTTTACACTATTGTCGAGGTATCGAGATTGTCACTAGGACATTGATAAAATCACTGAAATAAAAATGGAAATTTATTTTTAATTAAAACGAAACAACTAAAAACCTCCAAAGATCTGTTAAAAGCTTTCAATTTTTTACATGACCAGTCGGGCATGTTGAAAAAAAAACAAAAAAAACATGCCCGGCTGAAATTTTTACATGCCCTGGGCATGCAAAGCAATAGATTTTTCTGACCCTGTATGCTACTAAGCGAAATGCCAAGATACTAATCCCAATTAGTTAATCTTAATTTTTTTAAAGTGTAGTTTGGTTGGTTCTTTTTTTGTGTGCGCAAGGTTGCACACTAGACTTGAATTTAAACTTCACTTGCCCATGGCAGGTACATTTCTGAATACTTGTACATTTATAGGTTTGATTACAATTATAGGTGTAGTCAGGTGGGTGGTTTTTGGGGGTTGTAACCCCCATTGCAATGAAATTTTGTATATTTAACATAGGAATATATGAGTTGTAGCTCTGTAACCCCCCCCATTGAGCCTATAACCCCCTCCTTTAATGAACTTTCACCCTATGATTACAAGGTAGATGATAGGTTAACTTCCAAGCCATCGGACCTATCATAAAACCCCAGACTTGTCCAAACTTCTTTTTGAACATAATTAGTTTTAAAATGCTTGTGTCAAAGGTCTCATTTTGTTTTTATTCTCGTAGGAAAGAAAAGCCACCACCTACTTTCGAAACTCGTGAGAAGTGTTCCTATCCAACATCTTATGGAATTGATGAAACCATTGATTTGAGTACAAAATGGCGTGCACCACCAGTCAGTGAACGAAAAGCTGGGAACGCATCGGGAACAACTACCACCACCTACGTTTCAACTGCAACGACGTCAGATTCTACTGAAACAAGTGTGAGAGAAAGTAGAGGATGGAATCGATCCTTAGGACATCATATTCGTATGCAGCCTCGCAAACGTCTGCGATTATCAGACCACAACATTGCACAAGTTTCGGGACATGATCTTGTGGTGATCTCCGATGAAGATCGACCAAGGCTTAATGGGCACATCAATGGCTACGAGAGCGATTCTAAAAATAATGGATCGGACAATGAAGTTCTGGAAATGCCTCCATGCCCAGAGGAAAAGAAATGGGACCCAGTAGAACTGAAAGAGAAGAAACAACAATTGAAAGAGATTCGTGATGAGTTGAGGAGCGAGGAAATGAAACTAGTTTTGTTGAAAAAGTTGCACCAGAGTCAGATGATCAAAGAAAACTTGTTCAATCCTGCATCAACTGCGACTGCTGCAGCCAAAGTGGTTCCTACAACGAATAGAGCACCTCCTAATGTTGCACCACCCCCTCTTGTGCGAAGTGGCATGATTGCCCCGCCACCAAACAAATTGCTAAATCCACAAATTTCTCATCAATCTCCACTGCTCAGCTCGTCTCAGGTAAGCCTTGTGAGGATCTGTTTTTTTTTTCCTGGTCTCATTATGGAACATAGAGGGATGATTACTGTTAGGGTACATGTGTTCATAAGGTTACTTATTATCTCTCCTCCTGTCTTTTGACATACGTAATTTGTAATTTAATCTTAACTTATGAATCTAAAAGTGGATATGGGGGACTTTTTTTTTTTAAACATGGGAATATGAAAGAAAGAAATCACATGCCTTACCTAAACAATGATTCTTTCAGTGGGGCATATTCAGTTGCTTTTTTAACTAATCATGGTATATTCTTCACATTGGATCATCATTGCTGTCATGAATTGATGGGCTCCACCCCCTCTCTTGCTTTTTTTTTTCCTACCCACGATCATACTATTATCAAAAATGCTGTTATTTAATGCTGACTTTTATAAAGTCATTGCTTATCTACAGGGCCGTCCATAGAAAATGCGAGGCCGAGGAGCCTTCTTCCAATACAAAGAAGCCCTTCAAATACATCAACATATGGGTTCCAAGTTGAGCCAGGGGCTTGCGGCCCCTCTTGCTTGCCCCCCCGATGGGCCACAGCATCTGCATTTGCAGTAAAATAATGCACTATGGTACAATGCCCAGGTTGGAAAGTTCCTAATGATTAATTTGAATTCACTCCGGTTGGGTTCAATTCCTGATTAGCTTAGTTATGTGTTAACTGAGGGTTCCCACAAACCTGGAATTGTCAGAGATTTTTCAGAAATCATCCTTAAAGAGAGTGAGGGGAGATTTTTTGGTAAAACCTGGAAAAGTTGGGGAAAGCATTTTAACTAGTGTGTATACGAATTTGGAAAAGTCGAGCAGTTTTTCTGATTGGAAAAGTTGGGAAATTTTGAAGTTCATTATAATAAACAGATTACTGAAATAATTTTTCTGAACTATGCTTTTCGTACCACATTGCATACTGAAAATTTTGAAAAACTTATACTTTTAACTAAACTTCTTCCAGAAATTACCCTTTTGCATCAAAACTAATATAATTTATATAAAATTATTAAGCCCGTATATTTCTTCGGAGAAAATGTTTGCCAAATATTAACTGAAACTTGAAAAAGTGTTTGTAGCTAAATTACCTAAGTTGTAAAGGATTTTGACCATACCAATCTTCTTTCTCTTCTATATAGTCATACACACTTCAAATGGAATAGAAGCTGAAGCATCGGCTTTGTGATTACATAGTTAAACTCCTTTATAACGAACTCAAAAAGGGCCGGATGAAAGTGTTGTTGTAAATGTTTAATTAATAGAAGTTTTTAGTGTAAAGAAATGCAATTTTTTTAATACAGTTCTTTGTATTTGTAAATTCACTGTAATTGAGTTACAAATGGGTGATGATGAATAGTGTGGTATACGTCTGTTACAGTACAATCGTACAACAGCTTGTCCATTTCTATTAGTAGCCCCACATATTAGTTGTATGTCAGCCACCTAGCATATGGGGCTGCTACATGATTATACCATAAACGGTACTGTAATAGACATATGCCAAACAGTTTGTTTTACTATTCCCCATCTACCATTAAAGTTTGTACTGAATATTTTGAATCACCTTCTATGGTTTTTATGATTTCAGTATATACAGGGTGTCTACTCATCTGGAAAGTCAGGGAAATTTGAAATACAAAGGCCAAAGTCAGGGAAATTTGAAATTCATTGTTATAATAAATAACTTATTAAAATAATTTTCCTGAACTGTGCTTTTCATACCACATTACCTACTGAAAAATTTGAAAAACTTGTACTTTTGACTAAACTTCTTCCAAAAGTTACCATTTTGCACCAAAACTAATATAATTTATATAAAATTATTAAGCCTATATATCTTTTAAAAGAAAATGTTTACCAAATATATAACTGAAACTTGAAAAACAAAAAGTGTTTTTAGCTAAATTATCTAATCGGTAAGGGATTTTGATCATACCCAATCTTTCTTCACATGCCCGTGACCAAGGGAGAATCTTAGAGGACCCCCCAAAAAAAAAAATAAAACTAAACTTTTAATGACATTCTTGGCTACAGCCTTGCATGCTGTGATTGCATCGAGACATTTACCTATATATATATATATATATATAGTCATACACATTTTAAATGAAATAGAAGATGAAGCATCAGCTTTGCGATTATATAGTTAAACTCTTTTATAATAAATACAAAAAGGGCTGGATGAAAGTGTTGCTGTAAATATTTAATTAGTGCAAGTTTTTAGTGTAAAGAAATACACTTTTTAATACAGCTTTTGAATTTGTAAATTCACTATAATTGAGTTATAAATGGCTTTGGGGTTTGCATTAATCGATTTCATGGCCTTGAAACTTGCTTTGATTGGGCAAATTTTCGCGGGCGCATTGTGTGTTGTTTACTGTAATTAGCGACTGGAAATCGATTAAGATTTGGTCTGGAAACCTGGAAAAGTCAGGGAAGTTTGAAATAGAATTTGGGTAGACACCCTGTATATAGTAGAACTTGGTTACAGTGGACTGGAATTGTATGTCTAGAATCCGTCACTTCAGTTGCGACCATGGATTCTACACATACAATTCTGGTGAATTTAACTGATTTTAACAAGTCGCCAGAGAGAGCGTGACGTCTGTTGACATTAAATAATTTTAAAAATCTTTGAAATGGCGCATTGTAGCCATTTGTGAAAATCTTGAATGTGGTGGATGCAAATACTAAATTCACTGTAGTGCCCGAACGGCTAATTTTTGGGGAAATTGTTTCTTTTTATGTCCTTCACCTTCCTCTGATGATATTGCACATGCTTGGTAATTCCCTAAGTCTTTTCTAGTGTGTTAAAAAAGGCAGTTTTAGGCTTATTTTCACTACATAACACAGATCAAAATCAGAAAACGGAATTCCGGATTTCTTTTTTTTTTCCCCTACTGTATTATCATCACAGCCACTTAAATTGTGTATCCAAAATTGTATTTAATGCATGTAATTGGCTACGTAGCAACGACATGATCGTGAACAGTAGTTACTCTCTACAGCCAAACCGGCCCCCTTGCGGACACGGGGATATGGGCAAATATGCCTTATTAGTTGTTCACAACAACTCCTCTTATTTTGTCGGTAGAGTTTAGGACCACCCTGTATATATATACATACAGTATAGGTAATTGTTGTGCTACGTCACATGATACATGTATAGTTAAATTGTTGCATTTAAAATTACTAAAGAAAGTTCGTTTATTAATTACATATAGATGTATGTATTAGTATTGTACTGGCTCACTACGTATTTTAGGTGTTTTTGATTTTTCGGCTTACATCCAGTCCCAATTAAGCCGGATAATTGAGGTTCTACTGTATACGTATATCGTTTGCTGCAAAAATGCAATCTTGTGCTGTGAAAATAAATTTTACTGCTCCAAAAATGGATTTTGCTGCACAGGAAGTTGATTTGCCTGCTCTGAAAATTGATTTTTCCTGCTCGGAATCTTGTTAGGCAACTATGAACCCTGTAATCAGGGGCTTACCCAGGATTCATAAACTGGGGGTGTATCAAAAAACTGAGGAGCGTTGGGAGTGTGTATAAATCCCTACCTGTAATATTGAAATATATATATATATATATATATATATATAATTTTTTTTTTTAAGAGAGAAAAAAACAAAACGTCAGTTACATTGTCACATCACTCAATACACATTGCCTGATAATGACTCCCCCAGATCATGTTTCAGTTGATTGCACCATTTAAAGACATGCCATATGCGGGAGTTTATTTATATAGCTAATTCAAATTTTATTTTATTCAGAACAGATCCAGACCAGATAACCTTATTGAAGGATGTTAATTTTTTTACTGGTCAAATAACCATTTGCAGTAGATAAGCCAAACTATATATGTTTGTTTCTCAGTGAAAAAAGAAAAGGAGCGATAAAAAATAGAAAAATTGATTAAAGGGATAATATAAGAATTATCATAAAGTCAAATAAATGTGGAAGAAATATTAATGCAGAATTTTGAATCAAATTTGAAAACCAGACATTTGATTGAGCTTAGTATATTTTGTTTTAATTACCAGAAGTAATTAATTTTTAATTACTATATTGATTAAATGTCAAATTCTTTTAAAGTCTTAAAAATGTGGTTGAATATACTGATTTATAAATTACACATATAACTATTAATATTCATACAAAAGAATGGTTTTTGATAAATGGTTATAGCAGAGAAAAATCCTCTACTCGATGTCCATTATAAGCAGGTTCGATGGTATTTGTAATTGCATTTAACAACTCTCTAATATTGATGTATTTTAACCTTAAACAGCTTGGCAACCATGGTCTTCATAGTGGCCCTCCGCCTCCCCTGATTGGACAACGAGGAATGGGAAACAACAGTGGATCATCATCGTTATCCGCTAGTTTAATGGCTGGGATGATGCGGCCCAGTCATAATTCAATGTCTCGAACACCGGTTACAACGCCACCAAACCTTTCTCTAGGATATCCTTTGCAAAACCTTTCTCTTCAGAATAGTCAGCATCAGAATCCTAATCAAGTACGTGTGTGAAAATTTGTGACAAATATGTAACGACTTTTCCATTAGATTCCGCATTCAGTTGCCCTCATTTGTGATTGATGTTCTTGTATTTGATCCATTGCTGATTTGTGTTTTAAACTATTTTTCATATTCATTTCCTAGGTGGCACCACCATCATGTTCATCACCACAATCAACACATGGAGACAGATTGGATAACCAAACCCCTGCTCAGAGACAAGCAGCTGCTAAACTCGCACTTAGGAAACAGCTAGAAAAAACCCTCTTGCAGATTCCTCCCCCAAAGCCTCCACCTCCAGAAATGCATTTCATCCCTAATGCGAATAATCAGGAATTTATTTGTCTACTGGGGTTGGAGAAATGTGTAGACTGTTTAATCGATGATCCGAACATCAATCGGCCACCCCCAGAACCGTTTGAATGTGTTCAGTGTGGAACTGATTTCAGCCCCGTTTGGAAGTGGCAGGACACAGGAAGCTTGCGACACCGTAAGCCAGCTGTCATATGTGAAACCTGCGTCACTTCCAACATCAAGAAAGCACTGAAAGCTGAGCACACTAACCGTTTAAAGACTGCATTTGTGAAAGCACTTCAGCAAGAACAAGAAATCGAGCAAAGAATGTCCCAGGCCCTACCCAGTCCTCCTCCTCCTCCCCATGTCAGTGCATCTCCAACCCGCACTCCCAGCTCTACACCCACTCCTAGCATTGTAAGTTCCAGTGCACCTGCAGTACACACGCCTCCAGCTCCCCACAGCCCCGTACATGGAATGTTATCGAAAATGGGAAGTGGCCCTGCATCGAGCAGTATGATGAACTCGGTTTCGTTGATGCAGCATCTGCCGAAGCTGAGTGCAGCTCACCAGTCTTTGCTCCAAGTACAGGCACAGCAGCTTCAACAGTTTGCACAGTCTCTTCCTCCTCAGCCCCAACCAGCACATTTACTACCATTTGCCCCACTTCTGGCCCAAGCGTACTCATATCAGCTACTTGGGAAGTCACCTATGACCTCCGCGGAACTTCAGAGACAGTATCTTCTCGACATGATACCGCCACGATCACTTCCCCAAAGTTCGATGAATTGGAAGACATGATCAGCATCACATATGTTACAAGAAAAGGTCATTCTATCTCGGACAGACTTTTATGGAGTCAGATGGTGTCTGGCATTTTTCTTATACTGTCTCTCGATTCCTTTTTCTCACCTACAGACTTCTTAATCAGGTACATTGAAGAATCTCCGGTGACTTCTAACCCAAGTGCAGATGAAGTTACCGAAAATGTTTTTCTTTATCGCTACAACGACATCGGAAGGAGTAAGCCATTTAGTATTTTTTTACACTCGCCTCTGATACTGGTCTGAGGAGAACATTATAACCATGTAGTTTCAGATCAGTGTTGGATGTAGTTGCGGAGATGTGTTTGTGTTGTTCTCAGAACAGCTTTATTTCTTTTCAGCTTCGTTTACAACAACTGCCTTTGCATTGCAGTTTCAAAAGTAAATTGATATATTTATTGGCTGACGCTAGTCAATGACAAGGTAACGGGATAGCATTTATCAAATCAATAAAACTGGTTCGAAAAAATCTCGATTTCATAATTCTTTTTGTAGATACCAAAATTATGGAGTTTTGAAGATTGTTTTGTAGATACAAAAATTATGAAGTATTACACTTGGGTTGTAAATAAATATCTGACAGTAATGATTATATTTTGTATTGATTATTTCCTTACATGGATACATGAGCGTAATGAAAAAAAGGAAGTATTACATGGTTGAAGATTATTCGGCTTCATAATATGTAGCACATCGGCATTTAACATGTAGCACACATATGTCCATTGCCCTCCAGTTCTCTCAGGTACTGAATATAAAATTTTGAAATATGCAAAAAGCAGAATTTCTGTAATTTCACTTTTTTGATTTACTACTTGTTCGATACTGGTTACGTTTTCTGTTCAAAAAATACTGTTCTTTGAAATTATACGGGATGTTTGAAAGGTCAATGGTACCACGACTCTTTTAGTTGAAAATAAATTAAAAAATTTTTATGTGTAATCTTATAACCGTATTAATTTTTAAATTTTAATTTCTTAATTGCAAAGCTATTATAAGGCATCACACTAGCCATTAACTCGCGTTATGATGTCTTTATAGGTTAATTTTGCACTTATTCACATTCAATTAATGATTGTCATATTAATTAGTTGACTTTTGTTCAAATTAAAAGATTCAATATTTGCATTCACCTTGAAGTTTTAATGCAAAGCAAATGCCGGCTTATGTTTGTGTAGCAGCATTTGTTTAGAATAATGCGTCCATGTGACCAAACGTAGATTTTCGTCATTATGTAAAAAGGCAGTTATTTTGAAAATGCATTATTTGTCGGCAGTCCCAATTTCGTCCCAACTGCAGAGTCATTTGAAGTGCAAAATTCCAGAAAGGAACAAATTAAAACACAAAAAAAAATCGTAAGCTGAAAACGTGTACTATTCTTTTATATCACCAAAAGTTTTTACAAGTAAGGGTAATTTGGATATCTAATTGTTAGTGACGTTTTAGTAGCATAGGGAGAGAAATTTGCATGGTTATGTACTGCCAGTCTGCATTTTAAAACTTCCAAAGTAGAACTTCATGAAACTGCTGTACTGCCATAGACAAGACTGAAATACCATTTATTGTTTAAAATGAGATTAATTTAGCCTTTCGTTTTGATTTTTTAAGACTTTTTAAATCATTCTGTATAATTTCAAATAAAATTGGCTTTGATATTTTTCGCACTGTCTGACACATGCTGTTTTTCTCATCCTTGCATATCAGAAAATTATTGCTGTGGTAAAAACCTGGAACTACCTCACTTCTACCTGTAATACCAGAATCACATCTGACCCAACCCCTCGATATCTCTTTTGCCTTATAGGACTTGTGTTTGAAGATCGAAATTTTACGCTTCATTTACTATAGCATGGAAGTTTGAATAGTGTATATGAACTATTCGATTTGTTATGTTTTTCAAAGTATAGTCTGAATGCTCTGTACATGGTGTTTGAAAAAAATGGAATTATAACAGAAATGGTAATGAATTTTTTTCTCTTGTCTGTGGCAATGTATGACAACATTTTCTATATATATATATATATGTTCAAGACACCTCTGTGTAAAAAAAGAAAAAATATGTATCATATTTTGGTAATGGAAGTAAGTACTTTTCTTTTCACATAATGTTTTGCTTTTACCGCAAAACGATTTGAAATATGATCTTTCGTAAATAATTAACATATTAGCTGTTAAGAGACATTATTACTGCATTGTTTCACTCTTGTAGAGTTATTCATCGAGTAATACGGAAACACTGCACTCTACCTCTGCGATATGTCACTCGTATTGCTCACTATCACTCACTGCCTAATTTAACGCCTAAGGTGAAATATTTCGATCTGTAGTTTATTTTTTTATGCAGTATAAATATCAACTTTAATTAGATATTGTACATATGGTTAAGAATGTTCCTTCTGACCTCAATGTACTCGGCACGTTTCGGATTCATGTTCGGTTGCTGTCTTGCAGGGCGTATATATATATTACAACAGATAAAAAGTTAGCATATTTACACTTAAATGTGACATTTCATTTGTTATTGTCCTCATATATTTCCGATGACTGTGACTTTTCAGTTTTGTCACTGCACGACCAATCCTTGCCTATTACTGAACAACGTCGAATGAAACTCGCTCAAAGGTGCAACGAGACGTCTTGAAACTTGCAGTCCAAATAAACAATACCTCATTAGGTTTTTCCAAATAGGGCGGATATCTTACAATTAACTTTTTAAAACCATAATATTTGCTATTAATATAATTCATATGATTGTCACTATGCAAGTCTCTCATGTCATTACGTTTTCTATGCAATACTGAAAAGGTAAATGTCGCTATATGTTTAAAAGTAAATTATGTTCACTCTCCATCCTCCAAACTATGTCAGGGAATATACTGCTTGATAGCCCTGCAGAAATGTAATGGTAATACATTTGCTAGGTTTGATTTGAGCAGGCACCCAATGCCCCCCTCCCCCTTTTTTCTGTCTCTCTCTCTCTTTCTCCAGTGTGGAGTTTGATTCCCTAGGTATAGGAGGTTCTGATTCTTCAGAAACACTAAGTCTTGATATGCCATGACCTTATCTGTCCTTATGCCATGGTACACAAGAATTAATGCTAATTCCATGTCACAGGTGTGCAATGCACGTGAATAATGAGTCATTAAAAGGAATGATTCTTTTAAAGAATGGTCATTCAGTGAATCAGGATGATTCCCATTCCATAAATGAATTTCTTAAAAGCGTGAATCCAAATGGTACAGTTGTTGTCACAAATGAGAATAAACGAGGACACGAGTGACTGATTTGGAGCACCTCTGTTCAGGCCTGTGCACAGGATTTGAAAAAAAGGGGGGGAGGGATGGTAGAATTTTTTTTTCTCATAAGCTATTTGATTTTGCAGCTAATAGAATTGTTGAAATGCTTGGTGGGGGGGGTAACCACAACTCTCCCCCTTATGCACGGCCTTGCCTCTTATATACACACATAGGGATTTAAAACAGTCAGAATAACCTTTTCACCTTCAATAATAAGCATTTCAAATATCTGTGCTCATCACAAACAAGGATATATTGTTGTTATCAATGAGGTGGCTTACTGTGTGAAAGTATGTGTTCCTATGTTTGCCCCTCCTCCCTCGCCCTCAAGGGTTTGTGAAAAGCTACTGTAAACACTCTGAATTAATTAAATTTTAGGATTTTTTCTGTTTAGATTTTTACAGACCTTTTATCTCATTTGGACTTCAAAGTTTAGTCATAGATGTGGGTGAGAAAAAAACAAAAAAACTATGAAATTTAAGTTTGAAATTCAGAAATAGGAAATTTTAACATAATGAATATAAGAAGTTTTGCCCTTTGATAGTTCAAATATAGCCACTTTTGTAGTGCATAATCATTATTTTTACTCCAGTTTACATATAATTATCGTAATTACTAATGTCAAAGCAAAGAAATACAAAACAAGGAATTAAAATAATTATTAATTACAATAAAATAATAAATTTTCGAATTATTAAAAAGGAGCAGTATTCATACTTTCATAATAGTGACTTTTCCGAATTCATCACCGCTTCCCCCCCAATTAGCTTGAGCCAGACTCCTAACTTTAGTTCATGGTCAGCTTGCCCTGAAAAGAGCAATCTGATCAGCTGTTGGGCTATAGTCAGTTTTACTTCAAAACTCAGTGTGTCTGGGATTACAACGTTTCCTTTGACAGTCACCCTTCCCAATTCCTTGTTGTATACGCAGTTTCTCTTCTTTCGCAAAAGTAAATGTGGATATAAGAACTTTTCCTGTGACACATTATTTTCGGACTTTATATGAACATGGTGGAAAAGGAAGTTTTGATGCAAAAACATTTAATCTAAGTGGCAACAGCATGGAGATTCATAGGAAAAGAATTATCTAAATTTTTGAGGGAAAGAAAGTAAATGGATATTGGCATTTTTACTGTGAAATGCCTCAAATGATTTCATGTTGGTACAAGAATATATCAAGCATGGTTTCGATTTTATTAAGACCTTTGTGTTCAAAAAGTTCTAGTAACTCTAAATGCAAAGAACAACCCACTGAAGTTAGATATAGTAAAACCTCTATATAACAGACACTCCCAAATAACAGGCACTTTTCCAATTCATAGTCCCATTTTAATTTTCACTTCATAAGCCCCAACCTTCCTGAATAACCAACCAACATATTCTCAAGTCCCAAAGTATTCACTATTCAGAGGTTTTATTGTATTAACCACAAATTTTATTCATTATATATATTTGCATTAGTGGGTAATTCGGGCTTGAATCATTTTAGGAAATATGTTCTCTGTAGTATTGGATTAAAGAAAAAAAAATCAAATGTAACCCTTTTATGTACTGCAATAATTTTGTTTGTGAGTTGTAATTGCAGATTAGAGTAGAGGGCATATTTTCCCTGTTTGAATCATCCCTTATTACTATTAGTATTCGAAGTATCAAAGAACTTTTTGCAATATTTTCACCATCTGTACCAATTTTATATATCCCCACATTGACAACAATATACTTTGATTAAAACTCAACAAATTTGGGTTTTAGTTTAATGATCATTAAATCAGAAAAGTAATAACTATTTTAAATAAGCCGTTTTATTCTTAACTAATTCCCCAAAACTACTTTTATTAAGTAGTAACGATCTAAGTACATCAAAAGCAATTTTTTTTTATTATTATTATTATATATATTTCTCTTTGAACAATTTCTGGATAAGTTTTTTAAAAATCTACTTCACGATAATGTGTGTTTAAAAAAGATCGATTTGGGACCAACTTTTTACTTTAAGGTTGTTAATTGCCAGCATACACAGTTTACTGAATAATTGTCTATAGCCGTTTGTTTAAAATTTTCAATATGTATCTATGGAGCATACACACAGTAACGTTGGAGACCAGCAGCATGGTGCTTTAAAAATTATGGTGGGGAGGAATATCATGAGCACACATATATGCATTTATCAGGGGTGATATCCCAGGATTTTCGTAAATTCTGGGAATTTCAACTCGCCTCCTCCTGGATTTCTTTTTTTAAAAACCTTGAAAAATTTTGTTTGTTTCCTATAATTTTTTATATTCTTGTGGAAATCAGTGTCTTTACTAAAAGTATTACATAACGTTTCAGGGAATTTTTTGGTATGTTTAGGGAGTCGAGTTTGGATTTACGATCACCTCTGATTTATACATTATAATATATAAAATTGCAGTTTAAAGTATTTGGAGAGAGTGGGTTAGGGTCCCACAAGCCCATATTCTACAAGTTTAAACTTATTAAGTAGGTGAAGGATTTTGTAATGATTATTTTAAAACTGGATCCATGCTAATGAACTTTTGCTATTAAATAGTTTAATATACTAAACTGTAGTTTGTGCCACGGAATGTGGATGTCAAAACATAAAAGTTCAAATGAGTTTGACGTGTTCTGCTTATAAATATTACAGTTATTATAAATAGCAGAAAATTTTTTTCTCTTTCGTAGCATAAAAAGTCAAACCAATTTGAAAGGAGATAGACTGTTTTTCTTCCATACACTTGCACGAATGTAAAAATTTTCATGGGACTTTGATTTAAATGGACTGTCCATCACATGCTGTTTAAATTAAAAATACCGAGTAACTCAGTTTACACAGTATAACTCGTTAATAAATTTTCTGTATCAATTTTTAGTTCGTCAAATCAATACCTCTTCTATAATGTCAAATATTCTTGGGTGATCTGTATACATATTTTTTATATTAGGCTTATTATAAAAACAACACGCTTATATTTCACCCGCGTCTCATCATCTGATTAGTTATCGAATGTATATGCAGCATCTCACACGTAAGCAGAGGCTCTTTAGATTTGCCGTGTTTACAAATTTTTAATTGTAATAATGTTTACAATATTATACTGAACTCCCTATATGCATGCATGCATTCAGAAGGCAGCTGTATAGTTTTTCATTGTTGTTGAAGAATAAATTTCAAAATACTGGTTATCCTTTTTTTTTTATGTAGAACAAAAACCTGCTGGAGTTTTATTATCATAAGCTATGTTTTCACATGACGTGCAGTTTTCTCTGGTCTTAAGACTGAAATTCACAGCTCAGTGTAATCGACATGCACTGTTCCTTGACCACATGTACAAAATCATCTGCTCTCCGCTTGGGTTGGGCGATTTGAATGTTTTTTGTTTATTCACGAATACTATAAGCTTTCAATGGAATGGCATTGTGGATTTTGACATGTATGTTACACATGTACATCTCATTCATGTTTATTTATGTATGAAGAGCGTCTCACATCAGTTCTGTTCATTCTTTTTAGAAAACTTGTGTTTTTTGATTGGATTTATATACTCAAATCGATGCAAATAGTGTTGTAACCATATTATGCTGGTTTATTTAGTTTTAGGTTCTGACATCACTTTGCCAATGCCTTCAGCTTGTTTTCTGATATATATAACTTACCCGTTGTGCATAAATGTTGCTTAGACTTCTCTGTGTTTCTGTAAATGAAGCAGTTTGTAAAATAAAGTTTTGGGTAACTTCGTTGCATGTTTTATTTTAAGTGTGTTTCATGACAGTCTTCTAGAGCAATTGCCAAGGAAGAATCACTTTTCAGTTACATCTGTATCAGTTCTAAAGTGCAGTACTTTGCTCTTTGTTCTTGCATTTGAACACAAATCATGAACAAGTTAAGTACTTGTTCATAGTATAACTCCTATATATAAGCGCCTATGATTCTCGTCTTGACAATGCCCTTTTTTCTCTTTTGCCAAAGCAAGGAAGTTTGGTTTTGTAAAAGGAAAAAAAAAAGGAAAAGGAGTAATTAAACCTGTGTAAAAATATCGTTATTCAGAAAATTGTATTTAATTTACAGCTTGTGAAACGGAAAAATTTGGGGGAAAAAAAGAGACGACAATCGTTTCTGCATGAAGAGGAATCAAACACTGGACCAGAAATGAAAGTATGATTCCAACCATGGGGATACCTTTATTTTTTAATATATTTATATAAAAAGGTAGTTTGGTTCTATGAAATGAAGCGTCACTACGATTGAATTGACCGATTTTGCACATCTCTAGGAAAGAGTACTTATAAATGTGATTTTCGTAACTTTTAAAGACTGATTTTAAGTGACAAATTGCTTTAAAAACAGTATACGTCTTAAAAATGTGTACTATTGTATTCAACTTGCAGCTTGCCAAACGGATGGAATTTAAAAAAAAAATCATTACAACAGTTCCCGCGTGAAGGTGGGGGTTTGAACCAGGGACCTCTTGGCTCAGGCAAGTGACATCACTATGCAGGGTTGCAAGTACGTTTTCTGGTATGGGAATGCCTTTTAAATTTTTGCACCTAAAAGCAAGTTTGGTTCTATGAAATGAAGCTACACACACACATACCGCATGGAAGGAAGAAAACCTTTAAGAATAGGCGTAAGGAAAATAAATGTACTTATTTCCATTCTCATTAAGAATAGATACAAAACTAGAGCGAAATGGGCGTCTAAATATTTGAGTTTGCTTTACTTTTAAAATTGCCCTATCCACTTAAAAAAAAAGTGTAAAAATATGCATTAGATCCAGAGAAACGGGTTTTATTTTACACAATTTACAGCTTGTCAAGCTGACGAAATTAGGGTGGGGGTGACAATGGTTTCTACACGAAGGGAAATCGAATGGAATTCTTGGTTAAAAGGCACATGATATAAGTTTACTGCACACAAACATGCAGGTACAATTCTTCAAATTACGATTTTCACAATGATTGTAGTTTGCATTTCATTTACAATAAGGTAATTGTCTATTAAAAAGCAGTTAGTCACCAGCTCCATTTGTTTATTTGCAAGTTTTGTGGCACAAGGACAAAGGGCCATACTGCATCAGAACCTGCAGCTTTCAATGGAACCCAAACCTTTCATGGCATAGGACACTAACCCTAAACTGCAGGTAGTCGGTAAGTTTCTTTTCTTTCTTTGCATTGCTGGGAGTTGAATCCAGAATAAAGGTGCACTAGGCAAATATGTTACCACTTCAAGGCTCATTATTAGCTCTTAGGGTTCGTACGGTCCTTAAAAATCCTTAATTTTTTAGGAAACAATTTTTGGTCCTTAAAAGTCCTTATTTTTATTCTCCTGAGTACATTTCAATTTTCATTACTGACGTTCTTTACACAGTATAAATCAACATAAAGAATGAACATGAAATTTACACCATGTGTTATATGCCTTTTGTGAACAATAGGAACATGCATAGAGAACTCCCTATGGAAATATACAGAGTGGTGTGAGCTGGGCGGCCACCAAAAATTGTAGTGCAAATACCAAAAATCAGTTTTTAGCGGTCCCATATATTTTTAACAGAGTATTTGGTCAAAGTGACCTTTTGCGTGTGACGTCATACTTCTCATAATGCAGCTTCTAAATGGTGGTCAAAATAAATACGTGTTGTGTTATTAGTCAAATGCGTTAGCATTAGTAGCCTATGTACGTTACCATGTTTATTGTGGTGGCAATATGGCCACTGCAGAGACTCTTCGCAGCACTAGAAAAATTACATTGCAATTTCAAATAGTATAAAAAAAGTGGCTCTGTTTATTGAGTTAGCTTTCCATTAATTCGTTGTAATAATAAATTACAATGATTCGTATTTTAATTAATTTTTGTCCTCTATTTTCAATTTAACTTCATTATCTTATTTTTACCTACAGCGTTCAGACCAGTAAAGGACTTTATTTTGTAATGCTAAACCCTGGTAAATCTTTTTATCGTTCTGTTATGTCAAAATATTTTTAAGGGCCGCTAACACCGTAAGCACAACCCTGGGAATATACATAGAGAAGTCACACTTGAAACTTTCTGGGGGTTTTCTTTAGAATGAGAATGACCAGTCATCTCACCCCTCTCCAAAACCTACATTTAAAGTGTGAGGCGCCTTAGGCACAGCGGCGATCTTTTATTGCCTCCCCACCACACTGTATATTTCGTAGTTAGATATTTGCATTATGAGAACTTTCACTCTGTATGTGCATATCAGGGGTTGAAATTAACTTTTTAAATCAGGTGCACAAGTAACTAACACAATAGAAAGTAAACCTCAACATGAAAAATTCAGGTAAAATATAAGCTAGAAAAATTCAACTTTTCAAAATAATTGAACATTCATTTGTAATAAAAAAAAATTCAAAGCAAATGCAGACACATTGAGAAAATTATATAAAATTATTCCGTAGTTCACTATTCTTGAAAAAAAAAAGTAAGTAGCCATAGTTTTGAATAGTTAGGTGCACTGCATGCACCCAAATTAAAAATTTACATGCATATGTAAAATTTCATGTGCACAGTGCACCCGCTAATTTCGAACTCTGGTGTATATACAGAGTTCATCCCAGCCATTTTTAGGAAGGCAAATCATCCTACCTGGTGTCAAAGTTAAGCTAATCACCCAAGAAAATATTTCATGATGGAAAATCGCAATGGTAGGGGACATTCATGATTACCTTATATGCATTGTTATAACGATATTTTTGGAATGAATTTATTTTATTTGATGACAAATCCCCCCACTGCTTGGGGAGCTGTGTTTCATGGAATTTTCCATAATTTTAAGTTACGACAAAGTAGGGTGTGCTTTCCTGAGGTAGGCAAATTAATGGAATTCTACTGTAAAAATTGACTACAATTTAAACAGGAGGGAAAAAAAATGTCGCCTTTTAAAATTTTGTGCTTGTTTATTATAAATCTAGGCCTTCTTTCTCCCCATTATAGTGTGGATCAGGGCCGTAGTTAAACTCTTTTTACAGGGGGGAATGTGCTTAGAATTCATTAATATTTCAATGTATTTTATTAATATATTTAATAATACTATTTAAGCATTTAATATTAATGAATAAAGTCCTTAAATTTTATATTGAATCAACGATGGGCCTTGCGGTGTGGCGGCAATGGTAACGTGTTCGCTTAGCGTGCCGTCATCCTAGGTTCGACTTCCAATGGTAACACCCCCAAAAAAAAAATTCCGTCAAAGGACTCACTGCGGTCCGGGTTGATTCCCCAGGCCTTAGGAAGTTTGAAATACTGGCAAAACTGTAGATCTAGGTGCAGCATGACCCTTGTCCTTGTGCCGTAAAACTCACAAACAAGCATGAATCAACGTTTAATATTGTGGTCAAATGCAGAACGCTCAAAAAGTAGGAAAGAAAAAAAAGATAATAGATTGTCTATTGACTTTTTAAAAAAAAAAAGCGCCTGTTTCCTTAAATTGTCGAACTGGGGGCTCATACTGTTTGTGGCAAAGATATATTCCGCTGATCAAGAGAGATTTGATTTGGTGATGCCCTAATGGCATTTCTTGTTTTTACATGGTTTCGTGGCAAGTTTCCATACTTTTGATCGACTGACGTATTTTGAATGGGAGGAATGAAAAATTCGTACAACATACCCTTTCACAGAATTTCGCCAAACTTTTTTAAAACGGGACCACCTCAAAATCTACAGTTAGGATTGTGCTGTTTTCGACATTCAATTACACAGATGTAAAGAAATTTATTTCTAAATTGAATTAAAATTTATTATAAATATGAAATCCATTAACCTTTAATTATTGACCTTGTATTATCTTGTTTAAAGCTAACTATTTCATCCTTTTTAAGGAACTATTTTTCATTCTCTATGACTCTTGTTCCATAATTGTTAATTCTGAGATTATGTTTAACTATATAATACATCTTGACTTCCTTTTATTTTTAAAACTGTATAAGTGCAAAGTCGGTTACATAACTTATCTCTAATTAATTCTATTACTGTTTACTAATAGGTCCTTAAGAAGTCTGTAATTTTTCATGTTAGGAAATGTATACGAACCCTGGCTCTGCGATACAGATTTGATCAAACTGCTTCATTGCAGTGCTTTGCTAAATCGTAGAGTTATATTCTCTTTCAAAATTTGAGACATTCAGCTCCCAGATATAGTATTTTAAAATGGGAAAACCCATATTCAAATCATACACCTGTTTATTAATCAAATTTTATGAAAAAAAAAATCGAATTTAAAAGGGGAGGGGGTTCTCAATATCTGTATATTTTTGTAAAATTCATTTCAGTTCTGGATCTTTTTCTTCAAATGTCAGAGGTTCAGTTTCATCAGAAACTAGTTGACTTTTCATTTAAGAAGACGAAAACAGTTTACGAGATTTAAGAAGCAAAAACTTATACTAACTTACTGAACTTAAGAAAACTTAAATTATTTAAGAACAGAAGCGAAAGGTTTTTTTTTTTTACACATGTAGTTTGTATGAGGACTCAAAACAAAACCTATTTGATTCCACATACGACAGATTCCCAGTCTTACGTATGTGTGAACTGTAAGTGTAAATCAAATGACAATGAATGCGTTCAAAGAATAATGAAACATTCTTTTCAATTGGTCACATCATTAAATTTAGTTTGACTGGTCATACGGTGCACGAAAAAAGTATAAGGACAAGCGAAAACCCGCCAAATCTAGAAATCTTTTAGACGGAAACGTATGCAAATTTCTTAGGGAAAAACATGATAAAATTAAGTTATTTTTCATGTAAATTAGTTAAATTTTCCAAAAATAGATAGGTATAAATTTATTTTGTGAATTTTAAACCCATATGATCTTGGGAAAAAGTATAAGGACAGTTGATTTTTCATCTAAAATTATAGTAAAGTTTGCATATTTGAAAGCATAAAAAGACCATTTCAAATATAAAGACTGGGTTTCTAAACAAAATTCACACTTGCCTCATTTCTGCACGATTTTTGTACGATGCCAAAAGGAGCTCACATTTCTAACCTTGAAAAAGGGAAAATTCTTGCTTTTAAAGAATCTGGATTGAGTGGCCATGAAATTTCAAAAAAAAAAATTAAAAGATCTAAAAGTGTAGTTTATAATTTTCTAAAAGAATTTGAAATGTATGGAATGAATAAACTAACAGGAAGACCAGAAATTTTAACACATTGATAGAAAAGAATGGTTGGTTGTAAGAAAAAAGAAACTGCAAATAACGTTAGAAGAAATTTGGATTTACCATGTTCCACACGAACAGTCCAAAATGTTTTGAATAAACATCCGAATATTTGGTATGGAAAGTTAATGTTACGTTCGCCTTGTACAAAGCAACGTAAGGAAAGAAGACTGGACTTTGCAAAAAAAAAAACATTTCTATCGGTCCAAAATGGAATGATGTAATCTTTTCAGACAAAAGAAATTCAACCTTGATGGGCCAGACGGTTGTCCCTATTTTTGGTATAATCTGCGTAAAACCAACGAAGTTTTTTCCAAACGTCAATACGGTGGGGGCAATGATTTGGGGCGCTTTTGCAGCAAACGGAACCACTCCAATAGTCTTTATCAACTACAAAATGAACTCTGACAAATATGTTACCTGAGGCCCCACTAATGACTTCAGGTGACTATTTTTACCAACAGGATAACGCTGCCATACGCGTTTCTAAGAGTGCAAAACTCTTGTTTGAAGCCAATTCAGTAAATTTACTTGATTGGCTGGCGAGGAGTCAAGGTCTGAATCCTGTAGAAAATTTATGGGGCCTTCTAACTTGAGAAGTTTATAGAAATGGCACACAATATCAGTGTAAACCGGATCTTGTGTTAGCCATTAAATAAGCTTGGAATAACATTACCATAGACACTTTAAAAGAATTTTCAGCATCGATGACTTCCCAGCTTATTCAAGTAATTGAAAACAAAGATTGTTTTCTTGATTATTAAGAGAAATCATATGTAATTTAGAATATGTCCTTATACTTTTTCTATATTTCTTTCGTGATAATTTTTATGAGGTCAACTTTTGTAAGTTTCATATTTGTTGTTTTATGTTTTGTAGATGTTATTGTAAAATGTGATATTATAGCTCATAAATATCAAAAAGTTCATTTTGATAAAGTGAAAATAAAGTATATTTTCATTCAATTATATGTTGCCCTTATACTTTCTTTGCACACTGTATACGCAGCACTTCTGCTACAGGAATACTATCGTCAAACCAACAGGTCACATGCATTGCATCAACAGTGCAATAATACAATCTATCCGAGCACTTTTTCCTCCTATACACAGACCTGGGATCATTTTGTAAAATGTTGATGATCGATGACTTCGCTTCAGAAGCTCCAGATATAAAATCTAAGCAAAAATTGCAAGCATCCTGGTGTTCTTCACTTTTACAGTGGAAATTAACGAGATCCTTTTCGGCTCTTTCAGTGAAAATGACCTTCAACGAAACTGCTGATTTGGAAAGCAGCCATGGTGCGGTTTTCACGGTAACAGCATCATCAGTTATAGATTCACAACATTCATCAGGATTTTGCAACGTTTTCAGCTTCATGAAATCCGCAGGATGGTTCAAAACGTTCTCACTTGTAGAAGTGTTGAGTGAACAAACCGAGTGATTAAAATTATGATTTTCTAAGAGTTTATAATCATGAAGCTCATCTTCTCCTGGTGGTATATATCCAGTACAAGTGGGTGTTACTTTCTGAACACTTCCCTCCTGAGTAAGACCTTCATGAGTACAAAAATCTCTGGAAAGTGGAAAATCATAGGAGGGAACATACGGTTTTATATCAAGTACAGGTGTTCCATCTATGAAATCTACTCCAGACATATAAACAGTGCTACCTAAAAAATAAATAAAAAATTGACATTTTCTCCGAGTGCAAGGTCACAAATTTAACCTAATTTGCTAATAAAAATATCACTTGCCAGACTTTGGGATTCTATTAAAGATACTTCTAAAACTTTTTTTTTCTTTTAGATTGTACCCTGTACTGTTGCATAAATGTCTATAATGTAACTAGTAAAAATTTTTGGCAAAGACCATCTGCAAAAATATCCACAATGTTTCGAGAACTACTGTGTTCCCTTAATCAAGAGAAAGTGTAGGTGTTTGGTATTAATACTCTAACTTTGGGTTTTCCCAAAGCTATCC
>QLNU02014802.1:148686496-148701440 GCA_006491805.2 Dysdera silvatica
TTCCCGGAATGATTTTTTTAAAATCATTTATTCAATATCAGTTTACAATCTTTTCAGAACTTTTCAAAGTATTCTCCCCCTGCTTCGATGCACCGTTGCCAACGCTTCACCCAATCATTGAAGGCGCCCTGGAAGTCGTCAACGGGAATCTCCTTCAGTGAGGTCGTCGCGGCTGCTTTTACCGCCTCCAGCGTCCCATGCCGAGTTCCTTTCAGGGTTCTTTTGATCCTTGGGAACAAAAAGAAATCCGCTGGTGCCAGATCGGGGCTGTACGGCGGCTGGGGCAGCGTTGCCACACCCATTTTGGCCAGCAACTCGGAGACAATGAGCGCGGTGTGGGTTGACGCGTTGTCATGGTGCAAGATCCAATTGTCGCGAATTTCGTTTCGGACGCGTCGAACCCTGTTGCGCAACCGTTTGAGCACTTCACAGTAAAACTCCTTGTTGACTGTTTGTCCTTGTGGCACGAATTCACTGTGAACTACACCTTTTCTGTCAAAAAACACAATGAGCATTGCCTTGATTCGCGATTTGCTCATCCTTGCTTTTTTCGGGCGAGGAGACTCCTTGGTGTGCCACTCGCTGCTCTGGCGCTTTGATTCGGGATCGTACTGAAAAATCCACGTCTCGTCCCCTGTGATCACTCTGTCCAAAAATTCTGGGTCCGTTTCGTAGCGTTCATGCAATTCCTGGCACTTCAACAAACGCTGCTCCTTCATCTCACTCGTCAGGACTTTTGGCACCATTTTCGAGCAGACTTTCCTCATTTGAAGATCCTCCGTTAAAATGCGATGAACGATTGTTTTGGGTATTCCACACTCCTCTGCAATCACCCGAACACTTAATCGTCGGTCATTGTCCAAAACTTGACGCACTTTTTGCACCGAGTCGTCCGTTTGTGATGTCGACGGGCGTCCAGAGCGGTCGTCGTCGTTGACGGACTCCCGACCTTCCCGGAACCGCTTGTGCCACATGAAAGTTTGGCTTTTTTTCATCGCCCCGTCACCGTAGGCTTTCCGAAGCATTTCGAGTGTCTCCGCCCCGTTTTTACCCAGTTTCACACAAAATTTGATTGCATAACGCTGCTCCAAAAACTGGTCCATTTTTTGATCGACGAGGGTGCAGTAGATACCTCTGCGCGGAGCGTGACCCTGCCTCAACAACTGCCCGCAGGCGACTGATACCGGTCTCGTTTCCAAGCTCAGATCCCCCACCAACTTCTCCGCCCCGTCAGCCAGCGTTGCCAACTACAAAAAATCATTCCGGGAACTTCTGGGACAAACCCTGTATACCATGTTTGTTTAATACTTAAGTAACACACATACAAATACAGTGATTGAACATGCTCAAATCATATTTTTTAACGTGGAGTCAAGCCATGTTTTTATTATTGAACAGTTTTTGAAAAGTTTTGGGAAAATATCGAAGCATTTTTAATTCACTTCAAATTTTAGGAAATGTTTTCCCCTTAAAAAAAAACAAACCTTTTTTTTTTTTTGATAACGATCATCAGGCCATCCATACCTCTATGGCGACCCTGCATCAACTCTCTGAAACCATGATTCGTGTTGCGACCAGCATCATAGCTAATCTTGCGTCCCTGGTAGAACTACCCAGATTATGCCCCTTAGCCACAGACATATTTTCCCCAGTGGATTATTTCAACCAATTTTATGCCCGTCCTCACCTGTGCACCTGGCGGGGGCCTTCCATGTCACGCCTTAGCTACGGCCCTGGTCATGACCCTGCCGTCATAACCTATGGATCAACCCTTGCTTTAGAGGTAAAGATACCACAAATTGAGAACCACCGTATTAAAGTAATAAAATTCGTTAATTACTACCTGAAAATTCATTAAAATAGTTTTACAGTGGAATCTCGATAACTCAAAGTAAAACTTTTTCCCCCCCCCCTCGATATTTCGAGGTTCCACTGCAATTCTATCAAAATACTCTAAATTTTTAACACAAATAAAATTTTTAAAGTGAGTTTCCTACAAGGATCTATAAGTTTTTGATTACAACAACTGTGTGATCATAAATTTTGTAACTTGTGATATCACTATTTCCCAAATATGCTAATAGGGCTAGCCATAAAGTGGGGAGGGATGCAGCAGAAGCTAGACATCCGGGACCCAGGTGAAAAAAGGGCCCAAAAAAAGGGAAATGAAAAATTCTTAATTGAATATACTTTTATTTATTCTACTTTAATGGTAATAAATATATTGCACTATAGTACACATATCGATTATACAAACCACAAGAAAAAACATGACCACACCAAGAAAATATTAATAGATATAACTAGCGTGGGATCTCAAACTTGTTTAAATATTTTAACTACTTTACAATCTACATTAAAATAAAAGCAACTCAATTAACTACCAGGTTATTTTCACTTTGGTTTTTCACTCATTCATTTTATAAACTAGACCTGGATTTCACACTCAAAACACAAGATCTGGTTTATTTTAAAAATTGAAAATATACTAAAATATGAATTAAAATAGTGTACTTCAAATACCCACTTACCATCCACTTTTTCTAATTTAGTTAATGACAAGCCGATAGGGTTAGGTCTGTGAGGAGAGCGAGAAGCGTACACCCCAAGAGAAGAACCATTTAACCGTGGAGGATGTACTTTAGCCTTAAAATTTTTGACACCGTCATTTTGATGAAACACAAACAAAACCCTGGAAAGAGAACAAAAATTACAAAAGCAGAACATTCACATAAACTCTGTGAACGTTTATTATTGGTCAACAGTTCCTGAGCATGCTATTATCCCCATCGTAAATATCTGAGCATGCTAGTATCTCTGTCATTAGTCTTTACGAATGATATTATCAGTTTTTGAGCATATAATTATCAGTTATTAGTTTCTGATCATACCAATATCAGTTATGATTTGTTAAAGGTGAAATTCATCAATCAATCAATGAGTTTGCTATTATACTCAATAATTTTTGACACCCACATATAAGTAGTTCAAGATAGAGCTTTTTAGATATAGGAGAGAAAAAGATACTGTCCCCGCCCTAGAGTCGAACTAGGGTCATTGATATTCATGATATATCATACACACATATTCACTCTCTATAAACCCTTTATATAATTGAATAATAATGAAGAAATATGAAAACATCTCATACACAAAAAAGTGCTTTCCAAATGTGTGAGAAGTCTTCCAACCTTCTAAGAATGCTCTGGATTAGAAAACATACTTCTTTCCGATTTTAAGACAGGCTTTTGTTGCAGGACAAAGAGGAGAGCTTATTTGAGGGGTTCCGTTCTTTGTTTTAGAAACAGGATTCAAAAAAACATATCAATGGGTTTCATGTGAAATGATGCTTCATCTAATTAACAGTAAAGTAACAAAGATGAGAAAATGAAGTAAATGTCTTCAGATTCAAAGGTTTATGATTTATGGACAATTAAGCTAGCGTAAATTTCTAACGAAACAATACAGAGTTTCACCAGGAGATTCCATAACAAACAGTTATTTCGACACTGGCGTAAGGTTTAAAAACACGACGTTTCGGGAGCCAACTGCTCCCTTTGTCAAGTGAAGGCAGAATTCTTTCTTCTTCCTTCACTTCTGCTGCCAACAAAGGGAGCAGTTGAAACAATATTCGGCTTAATCATCAAACATTTGTTACACATTAGAACTTATTTTTCTAAGAAATTTAAACCTATTACTATGGAAATTAAACCTTGAAATATGAATGGTAGAGAAACGTTCTTTTGCCATTGAAATAGCTATCAATATATCAAAGCTCTTTAACTGCAGTAAAATATATGTGATCATACATAAGCATAGCAATGTAAAATGGCATCCAGTTTTAAACAGCATTATAAAGATATAGAAAACATTTATTAAAATATACGTCACAGATGCTTTTTTTTTATTGCTGTAATGTGTATTTGCGATGTTTTATTTTCCTGTAGTCTTTGTACTGAAGTCAGTTGAGAAAATTAAAGCACGATTATCGTTTCTTCTTAAATTCATGTATAGCCACCTTTTTCAGGTACAAGGAAAAGGTAGGAGCTTTTCATGCTATTTTCATTAACCAGCAACTAAAACAATTCATAATTTTAATTTACCCGATTTGACGATACACTTTGTTTATAAATTTCAGCTGTTATCAGTGGCTATTATGAATTAGGGGCACGAGATGTAAACGAAGTTTGGGGGCTCCAACCTAACAGTGTTTGGGGCCCCACTTACTAGTAAGGGGTTCCCCAACTTTTTTTTTTTTTTGCATGAAAGAAAGGTTCAAAATTGTAAAATGTCTTCCCCTGAGGGAAGATGCGAGAGGGAGGAGAATCCCTTCCCTGCGCTTGACATAACATGGCATGGGGACCTCAATCTTTCTCTCCAATTTTCGTATTTTTCTCAAAAATAAGCTTTTAAACATGCGATATTATAACTATTACTGAAACAATATTTTTTAAACCTTAGGTTGTGTTTATTCTTGTTCATTATGAATTACCATCATAAATCCAGCGCACAAAAAAGAAGAGAACGAGATGCAAAAGAAAAAGAATATGTTAAAGATCAAATAACTCTTCAAAGTTCAGGGGTCACCATCTCTCCTCGTTTACCTGAAAATCAAACTGGAAATATCTTAATGGAAGAAGACAGCAATAATAATGAAAGTGGTTCTTGTGCATCAAGTACACTTAACTATGGAATTGAACACTCTGCTGAATCTAAATCATCAAAACCAAGTTCATCTGCAGCTGCAAGAGGAAGTAAATCTGATGCCATTGAACTGTGTTCTGCTTCTTGCTTAACGGGAATAACATTGTCAACATCTGAAAATGAACGAACTAATGAGAAATTAAATTTTAATATTGGTCTTCTAAAGTCATACTTCACTACCGACGAAATAGAAGACGCTGTTTGACAAGGGCCAGGACCATACCCAGCGATTTTTCCTCCCGACCATGACGGAATGAAATTTCCCATTTATATTCTGAACTGTCATTTAAGGAACGATGAAGTAGTTACTCAGGGCTGGTTAGTTTGGAATGAAATGAAACCAGCTTTATTTTGTTTTCCATGTCTATTTTGCAAATTATCTGAACTGCAGCGATCTATTTTTGCTGCAGAAATTGGCTGGGGACCTTCCAAAAGCTATATGGCAGAATACCTGAGCATGAAAGCAGCAGCAATCACAAAGCTTGTTATGTAAAATAGCGAAATTTACAGAGCAGTTTAAAAAAACAAAAACAAGCAGAGAATTGCTTGTTATTGCACAAAATAAAAAGTGAAATGCAACTATGGAAAGACTTACTACAGCAATTTCTGGACGTAATTGTTTCTTTCCGAACATGGATTAGCTTTCAGGGGGAGCAACAACTTGATTGGTGATCGAAGCAATGGAAATTCCTTAGAGATGTATCAAATCATAAGTCATTATGATCCTCTTCTTGACGAACACTTGAAAAAGTGAAGGAATCACAATCCAAGGCAAAAGAACGCAGCTTCATTATTTGTCAGCCGAAATTCAAAATGAATTTATTTCATGCTGTGTGGAAAAAGTCCTTAACTGCATTTTAAAAGAAAGAGAAGTTGAAAATACTTTTCCATAATTGTAGACACAATGCCAGATTCTGTCCATATGGAGTAAACGACATTCATTTTGCATTATGTTCTTACAAACAGAGAAAAGAATGAATATGAAATATTTGAAAGATTCGTAGAATTTGTAGATTGCAATAAGAAAACAGGAGAGTTTGATTCTTCAAACACTTAAAAAACGCAACATCCCAAGAAGTGAGTGCCATGCACAAGGATACGACAATGGCTCTAACATGAGTGGTACATACAAGGGCGTTCAAGCTCAAATTTTGGAAATGAATCCCTTGGCCATTTTTTCTCCTTGTGCTTGTCACTCTCTGAATCTCTGTGGTGTACATGCGGCAGAATATTGTCCCAAAATAATAACACTTTTTGGAATTGTAAAGAAACTGTATAACATATTTAATAGCAGTCTTCAGAGATGGCAAATTTTGCAAAAAAAAAAAATGGACTGCTCACTTTATTCCAGGTCTAACACACATTGGTGTGCTCGAACTGAAAGTGTGAAATCATTTGCACAAAAGCTTCCTTCAATAAAGGAGTCAATCGACATGGTGCTAGAATTTAATCCAACTGCAGATACTCAAACAGATTTAAATGGTATAAAGACATATATGGAGTCATTTGTATACCTAGTGATGGCAACTGTTTGGTTCAGAGTTTTGTCATCCATAAACTACCGAAGCACAGTTTTACAAGCTCGAAATTCCATCATCGATAATGAAGTAACAAATCTTGCTAGTCTCTTTATAGATTTGAAAAAGATTAGAAGTAGTTGGGAGGCAATCCTAAATGAATATAAGCTTGTATCTGTAAACTTAAATATGCAAGCATATGAATTTTCAGATCAACGACAGAAGAAGGGAAAAAGGAATGCTGAAGGATCGACAATGACACCAACCGAAGTATTCAAGTTCGATGTACAATTACAAATTACAATCAAATTTGCTGCTATGCTAAGTATTTCTTCCCTATTTCTTGTTACGGTGCCATCCTCTCCTTTTAATGCAATGATGTGTTTCTTCCCAACAGATAAACTTCCTTTAACAACCCTAAGGCTCTTGTTATTTTCAATGGCCTTCCTTACTAACTCACAATTGAATTTTCTTATGTCTTCTTTCATGCTTTTGCGCAGAGTTTTACAAAGTTCTATGTACTCAATCCTGGAACTGGTATTTCGATTGTCCACCTTCATATCTCTTCGCCTTTTCATGAGCTGTTTCGTCTTCTCAGATAATTTGCTATTGTGCTTTTTACAGGTTACACCACCAATTTCCCCAGCAGTTTCAACTATTGTCTTAACAATGTTTTCATTTGCTTCTGAGATATCAATTTCTTCAATAAGTCCTTCCAGTGCAGAAAAGCGATTTTTTAATTCCAACTTGAATGCCTCGGTATTTTCTTTTAATTTCTTTAAATCCACCCTCTTACTTACTTGTTTCCTAATGAGCTTCTGTCGTTCTAATTTAGTATTTAAGTGCACTTTACATCTCACCATTCGATGATCACTTCCAGTATTAAATCTGTTCAGTACACTGCAATCTTCAATAATTGATTTCTTGTTTGCCAGGATATAGTCAATTTCACTAGTTCCCCCATTTGGGTGTTTCCATGTCCATTTTCTTTGCGGTTTCTTCTTAAAAAATGAATTCATGATGCTAAGGTTTTCAGCTTCTGCAAATTCGATGAGTTGATCGCCACGTTCATTCCTTTCCCCATATCCGTATTTACCAACCGATGTCTCTCCTTGTTCCTGTTGTCCAATTCTTGCATTGAAATCCCCCATGATGAGCTTGATATGTTGTTTCCCTTTGGTGTGTAACTCTTTGATTTCTTCATAAAATTCTTCAACCTCTTCGTCGGTATGGCTTGATGTTGGTGCATATACCTGTACTATTTGAAGTTGGTATCGCTGGGTTAGTTGAACAACGAGCCTCGCTGCTCGATCTGATGTACTTTCAACTTCCAGAAGACAGTCTTTAATTCTTTTGTTGATTAAGAAGCCAACACCACTTGTTCTTCCAGTTTCCGTTCCTCTATAATAAAACAAATGTCCACTTTTAAGTTCCACCAACTCTTCACCTTTTCTTCTAACTTCACTGAGTCCTACAATGTCCCATTTGATCTTGTCTAGTTCCTCTTCCAATTCCTGAAGTTTTGCTTCAGAAGCAAGGGATCGTCCATTAAACGTAGCCAAGGTCAATAACAAACGGCAGCCTGGGCCATTCCAGTGATTCTTAGCACCCCCTGCTTTCATGCCACACTGACCGCTGCCTTGATCAGGAGCACTCCAGCACCTGGAGACTAGGGGCCATGGTTTCTGGTGTGTCAACATAATGGAGGAATTAGCCATAATTTCACCACGCTGGCTAGACGGGTTGGTGAATTAGCCCTCCCCTTCCGCCTTTCTATCCGTGCAGCAAATATTAATTTGCCACATAAATAGAAAGCTCAGCCTGCACCACTTGAAGGCGGGGTAGGACACTAGGTTACTGGCCTGGCCGGTTCCACACATCGTCACATACGTTCAGCGTGTGGGTCTCCTTCCAGTTAGATACCAGCAACCCTTTTGCAGGCCATATATATATATACCTAAAGATCTGATTATATATACCAGTTAAGTTTTTGACTTGAGGTATTGAAATTCACATTGTACAAAAGAAATGTTATAACAAACTCATCATATTTTCGATGGAGTAATCTAACCCATAATTAGAACAACTAAAAATTAGTCTGCTGGGGTGGGGCAACTTTAAAATGGGAACTTCTATGTTTTATTGCAGATTCGAATTCTACAAGAAAAAATAACTTTTGTATGAAACATGTTTTGATTCGTGATCAGTGATCGCAAAAATATCATTCATATGATGTGAATTTCTCAAGATATTTCAATGTCTCAAGTTAAAAAATTCACCTGGTATAATGAACTTTTTTTTTTTAAATACCACTGTTTGTTTCTTAAGTCCTTTTGACAACAGTTATCCATTTGTAGAAAACAATATTAGGAATAAAAATTTCAGACATTAATCGGTATGCTGTCTGTCTACAATGAGGACTATTCCCATCACTGTCTACACCTCCTGGTTACCGTGGAAATTAGCTTTAGTCCATTTTCAAAAGGGGATATTTGAAAAATGCATTTATATTTTAGCAGTCCCCTATTGCATGCAAGTGGATTATAGTTTATATCTATTATTTGTTTATAAACTTTATAGCATAAAGACGGCAAAGGTCATGCTGATGCGGTTCATTTCTACAGTAAGAGACAGGCACAGACTCAGCACAGGGAGTAGTTCATGGAATAGACTATTAGGATTCTTGTCTTTGTATCTATATATATGAACAACACTATATACCTGATATTTGTAATGTATCAGAAATCCCTGATTTTCTTTTACATCTTTGAGGAACAGCTGAACTTGCAGGAGAGTTTGAAGACAACCGCGAGTTGATGAGCACAACATCTTTGTTATAACAAGCTTTTACCTTCTGTAGATCTTGCCTGTAAAAGCAATTTGATATCTTGAATGAGTATATATATATATACAGACACATACAATAAAATCTTTTTGAACAACCACCTCCATCAATGACCACTTTTTCAAGGAATGTAGTCGTAAATTAAGAAGTGTCGGAATGTTCTGTCCTTGGTGCTACTGATGGGGGGGGGAGGTGCTGAAGGACAGAATGGGGCAGGAGAGCCCTTCGAAAACAAGCAGTGCTGGAACAGTGTTCCAGTATATCCAGGCTCCACTGCACCCCTGATTTCTTCTAAAAGTGGATATTTTACCCCATAGACTTAATGCTAAAAATTACTTCCATTTAGAGACCATCACAAATCATCCTCCCTCTAAAGCTCTCACATTTTGGATAGCCGAGAAGGGAAAATTTCACTTCCTCATTACCTTCTGATCTTAAACGGGGTAAACTATTTAGCGTTAACTTTCCTTCTTCAAGATTTTATCACAATAAAAAATTTATTTTAATTTACAATTGATTGTAAGTTTTAGAACCCATTTTTGGCTTCAAAGTCTAATTCCGATGAAGAATCATCATCGGAAGTCTCACAGAAAGAATTTCCTAACCTTTGGTTCCAGGAAGCATTCAAGGAATGATCTGATGAACAGAAACTTCGGTATCTCCCAAAGATGAAAAAAAATGCTTCATTTATTTTTGGAATTTCCAAAAATAAATAAAAAAAAAAATTGACATAAGGGTAATTTACTATTCATTCTTTTTTCTAAAAGTTGTAAAATTTTAAATTATTAAATAATATTTTTAATTTTATATTTTGCCTGCTAATGCGCTGGGGCATGCAAAGAGGGGTTGGTGGATGTAAAAAACAAACAAAACATTGTGATGTAATTTTGTACATGGAAAAAGTGTGAAGTCTGAGAAAGTACACTACCACTAGTTATTGCGAACAGTCATTAATTTGAGTAGTTAAAGTTTATAACGAAGTATATTATAATGAAGGACTTGTAGTTCTTGGCAACCCTTTAAATTGCCCCCTCTGACACGAGAGGTGCAAATGGGAGGCTAGGCCTATTACATATATTTATTAGTCTCTCTATCTATAGAGAGAGAGAGAACGCATACACACATATATATGTGTGTGTGTGTACATATATTTAATAGATTTATATTTACAAAGAACAGACAATTTATCAAAAACATTGATGCTTTAAAATATGGAGCTAACAATCTTTAAAAAAGAACTTTGTTGTCTTATTTATAAAAAGCAAATTTTCAGAAAACTATTGATTCAACCCTTCCAATGTTCAGGTAAACTCGAAGACAATTTTAAGTTGGGGATGTAAAGGGTGCCCCTCCACTAAAAATATACTGATTCAGAAAAATTACTGGATTACAACAATCTGGAAAATAACATTTCATTATGTAACAAGGTTGCTTTAGTCGATGGTGAGTTTGGACGATTTGTGAGCTTAGCAATGACCTTGGCAAGATCATAATCTTGGCCGTGTTAACAGTCAAGTACCAAATTTTATCAGGAGTCAAATGCTATGACATTAGAGGAGAAACAGCAATGGGAGTAACTAGTTTTGGAACCATATTTAGACAAAAAAGTTTGGCGACTGGTGCATATTATGCATTACTACTTTTTTTGGCATAACTGTATATTAATCCCACCCCTCTATCACCAAAGGTAATAACTACCTTCCTGGATGCTACGATGACGGATTCATAATTTGTGAGCCCAGAATTTTTATAAATGTATTATAAAGGATCCACCTTTATTTTTGAAAGCTTTGGTAATAAACGCTTTTGGAATTAGTTGAAACAATCTTCCCTCCGCAAAAAAACATCATGAATACCGCCATGATGGATTCACATTTTGCTAGCGCTGAAATTTTATTATAAATGTATTAGAAAGGACTTGCGTATGTTTTTCAAAGCTTCCATAATAAGCGTTTTTGGAAGTTGTTAAAACAATCTTCCATCTGCACATACACGAAACGATCTTTTTTCTGCATCCACAAGTGAGTTTCTTTGAAAACCATCTTATTTTTCCATTTTCACAATTACAAGTTTTTCCAATACAACATTTTAAAGTGTCTTCCATAACTGATGTTTTCAGAAATTGGGGGGTGAAGAGACATCCCTTTCTTCTGGCTAGGCTTTTAATGATTCAGGAAAATTACTGGGTCAGAAAAATAATATTCCATCATTGCGGATGTTTGTTTTGCCAATGTTCCAATGGACAAGCTAGAAACTGATGCACAACTACCATGCACACCAAAATCTTGGACCAATTTTAAGAACATAGCTTGAGTTTTGGTGACATTGTCGGAAGGAGATTGGCGTGGGATTGTTATGCAGTTTTACCATTTTGATTTTAATATATCACCCTTCACTTTTTAAGATTTTGTGGTTTCCTTTCTCCCCCCCCCAAGATAAGTAAAGGAATTCGTGAAGTGGCTTATGGGTAGGGCTGGATTGGCTTCGTGGGGCCCTAGACAAATTTGTTTCCGGGCTCCTTATTATAGTATAAATTAAGCTTGTGTAATTACAGTAGGTCCCGTACATAATGAGGATCTTGGGACCAACAAAAATGCTGGCTACACCCGATCGATCGCTAAATCCGTTCTGGAATTTAAATTTAAAACTTTGAAAATAAAGTTTGTACAGGTAACATATTTGACACAATGTACATACAAAAAATTCTAAAATTTACGGAAAACGTTGCAGAAATTCACGCTGTGATAAGAATATTGTCTAGATGATAAGGTTTGATTGGCAACGATTTTGAAGTAGCATCAAGTCTTCATTGTGCCACGCCCCCTCAAAAAAAAAGGGGTTGTCACTGAACGAGATGTCACCCACTTACCTCACTTTCTGCTAGAAATCACTAAAAATTGCACTAGATGGATTTGTAACGTAACAGAGTCACTAGCCCGTAGCGGGAAAGCAGATCGGCCGAAGAGTAATCCTCCTGCGCATGTTTGTAGACTTCGCCAAAATTGGTATTAGTGTTTCCCCACAATAATAATACGTACTTGGCTAGAAAACTAACATCTGACCAGAAAAGAAAATAGCTCAGAGGAGGTATTTTAGAGAAAGTATTTTAGAAAAGGTATTTTAGAGACGGTATTGTAGAGGACAAATTTGTGGAAAGGTATGTTAGAAGAGGTATTGTAGAGAAGGTATGTTAAAGGAGGTATTTTAGAGGAGATATTTTAGAAGAGGTATATTGGAGGAGATATTTTAGAAAAGGTACTTTAGAGAAAGTATTTTAAAAAAGGTATTTTAGAAGAGGTATTGTAGAGGAGGTATTTTAGAGAAAGTATTTTAGAAAAGGTATTTTAGAGATGGTATTATAGAGGACAAATTTTTGGAAAGGAATTTTAGAGGAGGTGTTTTAGAAGAGGTAGTTAGGAGGAAATATTTTAGAAAACGTACTTTAAAGGAGGTGTTTTAGAGGAGGTACTTTAGAAGTGGTATTTTAGGAAAGGTATTTTAAAAGAGGTATTTTAGAAAAGGTATTTTAAAGGAGGTATTTCAGAAGAGGTACTTTAGAGGAGTTATTTTAAAGGAAGTATTTTAGAGGAGGTACTTTAGAAGTGATATTTTAGAAGTATTTTAGAGGAGGTATTTTAGAAGAGCTACCTTACAGAAGGCAATTTAGAGAAGGTATTTTAGAAAAGGTATTTTAAAGTAGGTATTTTATTAGATCTAGCTAATATTTTAGAAAATCTAGCTTTTTTATCAGATCTAGCTAATTTATATTGTTTCAGTATTACTGGAACAAAGTTTGCCGTCACATACGCATGTGTAATGCAGTGATAACTGGTTTGAGACGCCATTTAATGATTGCTTCACCTTGCTGTCTCGTCTGGTTGTGTTTGCTGTAGTGAAAAATGTCTGAGCATTTGATTTTTCTTTTTATGGATTACACATGCAAGGTAAGATATGTGTGAATTTAAGAAGGGAAAAAGAAAGGGAGGAGGAAGGGGGGCGAAAATCGCAAAAAACACTAGACACTAGCGGCTGAGTAAACGCAAGGCATGCTGAGGGAGATAGCATAGAGCAATCCTTCTGCACATGTGCATGAACTTTGCAAAAATTCCTATAAGTGTTTCCATTTACTTGGCTAGAAAAACAGGAGAAAATAGCTATCATATATAACGTGAACATTTATTTTTTCCTCAAAACGGGACATACGGCGTATGTCCCGTTTAATGTATGTCTCGTTTTGAGGAAAAAAATAACCAGGACATCTACTTTTAGGTAATAGTAGTATGTTATTAAAAAAAAACGCATAGTTCTTCATAGTTTTTATTTATTAATGAAAGGAATAGGAATACATGTGTGAAAATAAATAATTTATGTGGTCTTATATTTTTCTGAAGAACAAATTTGTTTAAGAATATTTGGATTTGATTTTAAATAAGAATAAATTTCTTGGCATGATTTCTTAAAATTTACTTTAATAATTACCATTGCTTTAGAAACTGCGACTAGTAACTGTGTTTTTTCGCTCATCCATAACTTATTTGTAAGAGAAAAAGACCCTTTCTACTGGTGCATTAGTGCCTGGCAGGCATGAGATATATTCAATAATTATACGAAAGTTCGCATGATTCAAACTATTGGTGTGAAAGTGTCTGAACAATTCCACGCAATGACTTTCAATTGAAACATTCCCAGTGTTCCATTCTGTCAATTCCTGCGGTGTAATGTAGTTATAAGTGAATACTCAACTAATACTTCTGATAACTTGGTCACAATTAATAAATCCCTTTTCAATCAATACATCCATTTAACTTTGAATTTTTCTCATGCAAATATTTTGGTTAAATTCACCCATTCAAATATTTATATTATTTCATTTTCTGTCAATACTATCATTAAATAATTGACAATAAAATCTAATGTTTCACCATGTTTATTTTGAAATTCTAAAAGTTTGATTTGTATGCCTTCATATGGTAAAAAGAAGTGGACTAAAACAGGAAATATTTTCATGGACCCGTGGTTTGAAGCATTAGTTAATATAGTAACACAGTTGCATTCACTGAGATGATCTTTTAATTCAGCTATTACTATTGGCTCTAACACATATATATATATTAATAGCTTCTGTTTCCATACGAGAACATCTAACTTTCTGTTCAAAACCTGCTTGAATTAACTTAGAAGCACAATTGTTTGAGAGAAAACTGTGGTTCTTTGCACCGTGTGATAAGCCCAGGTGTCTTCCATCACAGCAACTTGCAGATCTTACGAAGTTCGTGAATCCTTTTTCTTAAAAAAAATTACGCGTCGAAGAATTCGAAGCGGTAGCAATATCGGAATTTTTATGTTTTTCTGATCTTAAATGTTAATATCGCTGGCACCTCTATGAACTATGCTATATTCTGTAAAACGCTTTTCACATCTGACGCCTGATGGGGTTTATTCTTTGCTTTGTAAACGGATACTTCGTTTCTAAGTTAACATTAAAAGTGCGCTTGCGTGTGGGCATTCTTAAAATGGAGGAGGTAACGTAAAGAAATTTAAATTGACTACAATAACACACGTTAGTAAAAAAAATTAATTGTCAGGAAAGATGTGAAAGCTAGCAAGCTTCTGACCGACTTGCATAATATATGTATTATGCATGCCCTATATCGCCATGCTACTAGGGTTTCTCTTTTCCTGAAAACGGGACATTTCGGCATCCTAAAGCTGCGTTTGGGGCCAATGGGAGTGATTACCTAAAAATAGGACGGTCCCGTTCAAAACGGGACGTATGGTCAAGTTAATCACATATCAAGCATTAGTACAACTTCATATTTGTATCCCCGCTAATATAATAATTTTATTATGAATTAGTACTTTTATAAATAAATCCAGT
>QLNU02014802.1:148701540-148739475 GCA_006491805.2 Dysdera silvatica
TCTTCTTGCAATATGCCCAGCCCATCGCCATTTCAGCCCTTTTACTTTAACAATGATGTCCTCTACTCTAGTTTGCTCTCTCACCCAAGTGTTTCTTTTTCGATCTCTCCTAGTTATTCCAAGCATGCACCTCTCCATGCTCCTTTGCGTTGTCTGTAACTTTCGTATTGCTCCAACTGTTAGACTCCATGTCTCTGATCCATAAGAGAGGACTGGCAATACACACTGGTTGAAGACCTTTCTTTTTAGACACAAAGGCAATTTCCCCTTCAGGATAAAACTGTTTCTTCCAAATGCACTCCAGCCAAGTTTAATACGTCTGTTGAGTTCTTTCATAATGTTGCCATCCATTGAAATCAGCTGGCCAAGGTAAATATATGAATCAGCAATTTCTAGCTCAATGTTGTCAACTTGTATTTTTGTTTCCTCTACAAAATTATTGAACATGATCTTAGTTTTTTGTAGGTTCATCTTGAGTCCAACTTCTTTACTTCTAGTTGAGAGCTCCTGTACCATGTCTTGGAGTTCTAATGGGTTCGTTGAAAAAATAACAATGTCATCAGCAAACCGCAAATGATTTAAATATTCACCATTTATTTTTATTCCCTTGTTATTCCAATTTATCAGCTGAAAAATCATCTGTAAAGCTGAAGTAAAAAGTTTTGGAGAAATGGTATCTCCCTGCCTCACACCTTTACCAATTTTGATAGTTTTGGTATCTTTATGTAACCGAAATTTTGCACTTGCATTTTTATACACACGTTTCACCATGTCAATGTACACATCCTCAATGTCTGTTGATCTTAAAGAGTTGATGACTGCTGATGTTTTAATAGAGTCAAAGGCCTTCTCATAGTCAATAAATGCAACACACAATGGAAGTTCATATTCATGTGTTCTTTCAATTAATTCTCTTAATACTTGAATATGGTCCACTGTACTGAATCCACTTCGAAATCCAGCTTGTTCTCTTGGTTGAGCTGCATCTAATTTTTTCTGCAGGCGATGTGTTAGCACTTTTGTGAAGATTTTATAAATAGCAGGTAACAAGCTAATTGGTCGGTAATTTTTCAAATCCTCTTTATCACCTTTTTTATGCAAAAGAATTACTGTTGCAGAATCCCATCTATATACAGAATCACATCATATAAAAATAAATGAGTAAATACTACTTTTGCCTTCAGACCATAGGCGTAGGCAGAATGTTCTAAAGATGGGGTTATAGGCTTAACAAGGAGGGTGTTACAAAGCTGCAACTCGTATATTCCTATATTAAATGTACAATATTTCGTTGCAATGGGAGGGGGGGGAGATACAATCTCTCCAGGATACGCCTATGCTTCAGACACCATTGCAAATTTTCGCTTGTAGCTTTATCATCAGCGTAGAGTTTTCAAAATTATTGGGGGGGGGGGGCTCGGGCCCATACAACTCTGCGCCTATGAGCTTAAAAAAAATCGAATTTTAATGGCAATGTACCCCTTTTAAAGAAAGTGGTGTTTGTATTTTTTTTTCGTTAAAGTATTCTCAAATTAGCTGTCCACAAAACGAAATCTTGTGGTCATAATTTTGATAATTATCCAACAGTTGAAAGTTTTTCTCACCTTTTAGCAAGTTTGACAAGTAAATATATACAATAAAACCTCCCGTAAGGAACACCTCTATTTAAGGGATGATCCCTCTGGTTCCATATTTAAATAAGGATTTTAATGTGTTTACCTTTGATTAAAGGCAAGGGCGAAGGGGGCGATCCCTCTCCCATCAGGGTTAAATAAGAAAAAAAATTAAAGACGATGAAGAATATTTTATATGTTGTTTGTTACGACTGTAATAAATAAAAGTCTTACACTAAAGTCTCCAAGTCTTGGAGAAATGCGATCCAGGCGAATTTTACACGAATCTACAAGCTTCTCGCCCACGTTGCTTCAGCAGAAAGTCATTTTTTACCGTTGAAGCCAAGACCGTAGCCAGGATTTAATTTCAAGGGGGGGTTCAAAAATTTTTACCGCATGCATCGATAAAATCACAGTACGCAAGGCTGTAGCCAAGTCCCATTAAAAATTTAGTTTTGAGAGGGGGACCGGTCCCTAAGATCCCCCATCTGGATACAGACATGGTTGAAGCGCCGTCAAACTTGGCTTCGAACGCGGATGACAGAAGAGACTTTTAATACACACCCACAGAGACATTCATATTGATGTAAATAAAGGTATTGACAAATTTTCAAAGAAACCAAGATGGCTCGACTTTGCACTATAAACTTCAAATTTTTTAAAAAGTTGCTTGTTATAAAAAAAGTAAAATAATTACGATGTTTTTGTAGTTTAAATTTAAACTTGTTCTATTAATTACATTGTAAATTATCGTTTTTGGTTATTGTATATGTCTCCTTTACTAGCTTATCCTTCTGTCATACTTGACTATAATCTACCCTAAACCATATAGTTTAATTAAAGAAAAGCCCATCTTTAATTCATTGTCTTAAATTAAATATTTTGGTGAGTATAGAGGAAGGCTAGTAATATATCAACATTTACCTAAACTATTTAATAGTCCAAAACTAAAAATTGCGCAGGTGAGGGCCCCCGAAATCGCTCCCCGTATTAATATCCTGGATCTGCCCTTGGTTAACGGACACTCAATTTTAGGAACATTGGAGAAAGTGTCCATGACGGGAAAAAGGGATATAACAAATCGTTTGTTAGCAATTTTTGATAAGCGAAGGACAATTTTGTAAAAATTATGGATTACAAATTTAAACGAAAATTCCAAGATTTGTAAAATTTAAAGAAACTGAAGCACGGAAAATCGATATAGTGGTATTTAATTGGCTTTGTACTGACAGGGCAAAAAACATTCCTATAAGCAGGGGCGGACGGGGCCGCCAGCCTATTGGACCCCGGGCCAATGTACTCCATAGGCGATAGGACTCGCACCTTCCGAAAACCCAAGGTATGCTCCCTTTGAGAGGACCCAGTCCGCCCCCCAGAAATGAATGCAGGTAGGGGTGCATCCAGGGAAACTTCCAACTGAATAATGTTGTTGTTGGACTATAGTTTCTTGTGCATTAAGCAACAAAAAGTCTATCGTGATGCCGCCTTAGGCGGCCGCCCAGTTCGCCTTATGGTCGCACCGGGCCTGCCCATATGCAGTCATATTTGCAAATTTTGAAACTCGTACTTAGTCCTGAAGGATAAAAAAACGTATTTTAAAATCTTGTTCAGTATAGAAATGTCTTTTACAATTCCAAGCCACCAATTTCACTGATATATGCAAGCAACATTACTGTTATTCTTTACACACCCAAAGGAAACAAAGTCTTGGATATTTTCTTTGAAGATTTTACAAGCGATGAAATGTTACAAAAGAGAAGTTTTACAGGCTCTTATAGTACATATATTTAAAGGAATGTGGCTGTGGTAAGCTTGAGTGTTCAAAGTCCTAATATAGGAATTAAATCTGTCTGCAAACAATTCTTCTCGCTCTTCAACCTTTGATTGTGGCATAAAGGCATATATGATTCCAGGTATATTTTGTTTGCAAACTCAAACATATCCTTTGGTGTTGTGATATGATCCTGGGTAATTCTTTGAACGTCCGCTTCTGATACAAGTCTTTTAGTGGCCCCTCCAATGACATAACAAGGTCCCTTAAAATGTGAGGTTGCAAAAAAATGCCACTCAGCATTCAGCCCCAAAATCTTGGTGATGACGGAGATTTATAATTTTTTTTCGATTTTTGTAGTGCTCTGATGCCTTGTCGGAGAAATGTATAACCTTTCCCACATATGGAACAGTGGCTTTTAAAAGCTCAATTCCTTTTGGACTGTGTAAACTTCTTACACTGTGTGATTAAGGTAATCACTGATAACGCAGATACTCTTTCTAATCGCTTCTACAGTTTCATTGTCTTGTATTTTAAAGTACAAAAGGCAACAGGTAAAAATGATTCTTTGTGATGGCAGTTAATTTGATAAATATTAAAGAATAAAATAATTCAAAGTCCGAAATCTGAAACATAAATATTTATACATACAGTTCACTGGAATTCTAATTATTTAAATATATACCGATATTTAGAATATTTAACACTTAGTGAAATCTTAATTTGGTAGCACATACAAAATATCGGATCAAGTTCCCCCCCCCCCCTCCTCCCACCGATCCTTTTCAAGGCAATCTTCCGATTCTCCAGTTTGGAGGTGGCTGTTTCTTATAGACTGTTTCGAATAACAGAATGAAATTTCAGGTTACAAACAGCATGCAAAGAAGTGCTTCCTTGCCAAATTTCAAACAGATAGCTGCTCCCTCTTTTGATTTGTGAGTCGCCGAATATGCCTGTTTTTTAAAATTTTCAAACTCTTGTATGTTGAAAGGGGATAAAAATAACTCTAGTTTTTTGTTTGGAGTAACAACCTGAGACAGAGAACTAACATATAAAAAACGCGACATTGATATCTGTTGCCCTTCAGGAGGAAATCGTTTTCAAAAAATGACGATTTCAGCGATATTTCAGTCTATTACATTACTCAGATTTTTTTTTTTAAAAAATAATCTAAAGCTGTAAAACTTACGCGATGTAAGTAAACAAACTACGTAGATTTTAAATCTTTTTGAATATTTGATTTATCTTTATTAGTTAATAAAATACATGCGATTTTGTAAGTACTTGATTTTCGCAAAATTGCACGAAATCTTGTTTTTCCGATGCCTGTTGAAAAAAAAAACAAACTTCGAAATTCCGTGGAATGAATAGATAGTTGTAGTTCTGTACCCCTCTCTTATGAACTCTCTGTATATGTCCATAATACAAATAGCCATCCCTTTCACCTTAAAAAAAAACAAAACTTGATGGTTGAAGAATCAGTGAGTTACTAAAACGAATTAACTTCTAAAAGTGAGTTACAGATTAAAGATGTGCTGCAGAAGCACCTCACACACAAATACAAAAGTCATACTTCAAATGAGCAGAGATGCGAAGTCCACCCTCTCTTCATAAGTCCTTCTATCCATTTCGCTGTAGAATTAACGAGTTGCTCAAAAAAACTGGTTCGCTTTTGGGAATTAACCTAAAAACTGTTACAGTGGTTTCTCTCAGTAACTTCATTCTAATGAACGATAATTTGCATTTAATGGCGGTATTTTACAGCCCTGGCAAATGCAGAATAGAATTATGCAATTCCAATTAAGGCTTTTTTCTATACACCTACCTTTTCCCGCCATCCTATAAAATCTCTTAATGGGAGAGTTTACTGAGTCAGTAACATACTCAAAAGAGTTGATTCACTTTTGGGGTTAATTTTTAAAAAATGTTATTTTGCTTAGGCCCGAACAGAGAATATATTTTCAAAAAAGAATAGGGGGCTGATAAAAAATAGAGGACTAATCTTCTTCTAAATATTTTTTTAAAACCCGTCTTTTCCATTTTGGAATATAATTAATATTTTTTCAAATTCAGCATTACCCTGCCTTGTGCACAGCTTTGATTCCGTTCATCATTAACATGAAATAAAAGCAATGGGGCAGTCATGTCAAATGGGCGCACCAAAAACCAAGCTCAATACTATTTTTTATGTAACTAATGCACACTTTCCTCACAAAACAATAACTATTAATTTTTAAATTTGAATTATTTAGTTATGTGTCTGTTTAAATAAAATCTAACGTAGCACAACAATTCCTTTGTTGTACAACAAAATAATTGATCTATTAGGAGACACTTGAGAGGAAACTATGCCAAATGATATAACTCAATACTGCTTATATATTAACATATTTATGATATATATATATAAAATTAATAATTATAATATATATATTATAATTGTGGTATATTTACCCTGTTTCTTAATAACCTTCATTTACTCGCTTGATTTTCTACATTTTGATTTATATTTACATTATCTACCTTATTATAATATATGTGGTGTATGATTCCTTGGCCGCTGCAAACTATTACACTTTTTAAGATTACACTGGGTACAAATCTGCAAGAAAAATGTGCAGAAAATAAAAAACAAATACTTCATCAAAAAATCATTTTTAATGTTGTAGGAGCAGAAATAATTTCAGTGATATATATATATATAGATCTCGTATATACATGAATTTACATACGTTATACAGCACTTCTTGTATCATAAAGAATAATGCTGATATATATATATATATAGATTTATATAAGAAAACTTATATTCAGTTTCACAATGATGTGTGCCTTTGGACCATGACTAGAAATTTAAAAAACTTTACGTAGAATAATCATGTCTCAGAAACAGTTCACGTACAAAGAAAACGATGTTATTAAATTTTAAAATGACACAAAGTTAATAAGTATATTTTTTAAAACAGATCATTCAAAATAAATACATGAAATGTTAAAAGCTAAAAATGTATCATAATTTGGCAATAATGCTAGTCACTGTAAAAAACTAAGTAAACACTGGAAGAAAATCATAATTCAATATAACAAAATGCTAGATACATGGCAGAAAAACACTAAATGCAAGAGAAACACATTTCAGCAATGGGAAGCGGTCCAGATCTGGAAATAAATTTGGATTAAAAAAATCGTACAAGGAGAATTAATATATGGAACTTTGTAATAAGAATATTTTTCTGAAAAGCGATGGTATGCCTGCCAAATATACCCTTTCTCCATTTTTCTAATCAAACTGAAAACGAAACTACGTATTTTCATTTGCTAATCTAGTTTATAATTAAAAATAGCATCTCTCTTTCTCTTAGCAGAAAAAAAATTTTTTTTTTTAACCCTTTTGCTGCTGCTGACACGTTCGGTCAAAAGTGTCAGATCTTTTCCATTAGGATGGACAGTCGTTACTTTTGTGAATGATCCTTTTAAGGCCCGCACATTTTTTAGATTTGTTCTGTTGAACTAGTTTCTCTATAACAGTAACATGTGTAAACATGTTTTATTGCACTTTTCATGTTAATTCATAAAATTTATGCATCTATTGTATTACATGATAAAATGAAAAACATAATAGCATGAATTTCTTCTCATCGTATTTCTCAACTAAATTATTAAATACATTCTCTACACGTCAGACATACACATGATTTATATTTCCACAAAACCTATTTTGAAATTACATTAAAATTTCAAAGTGAATATTGTGGTCATAGATGGCCATCAATTGGTTTCAAACCAATAATTTGAATATTTGAACAAAGGTGAGTCAAAGTTGTCTCATTCAAGCCCCCACTACACAGGCCCTCAATTGATATATTTTACATTTCCTTATATATCCTCAATTTAAAGATAAAAGCTTAATTTTTGCTTCCAATAAAATAAAAACTTGGTATGGATTTTTTTTTTCATGCATTTTATAGGTTAAAATTCGATGATAACATCAATACTTCACATTTTAAATATTCATAGTTGAAAAATGTTTAAATATTCAATTAATTGAAAAAAAAAAAAAGGCATTTTTTTTTTTTTAGAATCATGCTATTTCAAACGTGTTTTCAAAACAAAACTAGAATTAGTGACTGAGAACAACCGTTCATAAAAATCAAGCTCTTTACGTACTGTTCATTTTTGTAGTTCATCTTTTGACCCGTTTGTTCATGATTTGTTTGTTTGTTGTTTTATGGCTTAAGGACTAGAGTGGTCATGCTGCGCTGGGACCTACAGTTTTCTGAGGAATCTGAACCTCTTGGACCTACAGTTTTCCGAGGAATCCAAACCTCTTAAGGCCTAGGGAACCAAACCCCGGACTACAGTGAGCAGTGTGATCTTTACGAGATCTCTGAGTAAGCATGCTTGTTTACGGACAGGTAAGCAAAAACGAATTTTTACTAAGCACGCTATGTGTTGTGTGGTAGCCTTCTTGCAGCGAAAGGGTTAAAATGTTTAATATAGCTTACAATATCGATGAAATATAAATTGAAAAAATTTCAAAGTCTTTGAATTTTGTGAAAGATTCATAAGGGCACAAAGAAACATCTTGTTGGTACTAGGAGAGATAATGAGCTCTTTACAAAGAGAACACAAATTGTGAGAAGAACATTTAATTTTTTCTCTCACTCTATTCTTCATGCAAAGAGAAAAAACAACAAATGATGTGCTTCGCCACTTAACTTGTAAGTACGCCAGTGCTATAAACATATATTGAGAAGTAGAATACGTAGGGGTTGCATTAGCAATAGGTGAACCTAAACAGTCATTCAAGGGCCAACAACTAAAAAGGACTGCATTTAGATTTTTCACTTATAACCAGTTTCTCCCACTTTGCAGGGCTCTGGGGTCGAAAATGGTTGAGCCTCAAAACCTACCCTGACATCAATCTCCGAATAATTTGCCATGTTTTTTCACATACCTTAACATTATTTGTGTCCATTTCATTGATTTTGGTTTCCAACAAATACATATTTTCTGTTTGGCACTGCCTTCACAAATGCGTATAATGCAGCCAAAATCTTAGAAAAGGGTGGTACACTACAATGCAGAGTTTGCAGTGCCGAATTTCATTCTTTTATATGGAAACAATGGAGAACTAATGTAGTTTATCCATACATTTAGGCGATCAGTGAGTTATGACCCCCCCCCCAACTTACACCTTCACATAACATAGCTGAAATCTTCACAAGACTGCCAAATACCTCAAGCCAGATCCAGATATACTCAAAAAGTAAAAGTAATAATGCTTTTTTAGTTGTTATGAAAACCTCTAAAAACATCATTTCCTCATGGGAGTGTATGAATTTAAATACAAACCGAATCCCCGAAAAACGTTTATAAAAACAACTTCGAACACAATTTCAATTCATGTGAAAAATCCAAGTTTACCATCTAACCTTCTTATATAATGCATATAAATATTCACCAACAAGTACATACTAAGCACTGGGATATAGTAATCAGTTGAACTTCTATGCCACATGGACAGGGGAGGTCATGCAGTAGGACTAAGGGACATAACACATACTGAGACAAACAACGGAAACCTAAGATATGCATTCTTTAGCCAACCTTACATAAAAAAAAAACCTCTTCTCATAAACACAAGATTAAATTTATGTTGAATTCACATTTCCAGACCTAGTCCCTATTCCCATTCCACATACTATCAACAATGTATGTTGTGACGTGCAAATGGAGATAAATATACAAATTCTACGATCTAAGTGAACTACACACTACACTGATAAAGATGCAAATGAAAGTAATATGCTAAAAATACTGAAATATCCTTCATCGACATAATGTGTTATCACGATAGCTATAAAATAGAAAAGAAAACAATATACATACACACAAGCAATACACAATAAAGGTGTTTCTCAAGTAGGTATATCGAAAAACCCAAAGTATGGAAAGTATGTAAATATACACCATCGCACATATAATATAAACGGCTTTAAATGCATTTAAACATGGGTATATATATATTTCAAACAAAACAAAAAGAAATCTAAATCACAACTGTGAAACAAATATATTGATTATACCATTCTATTTAAGCAACTTTCACAACTAGGATCCGATTATTAATTCACAAATGAAACAAAAATAATGTTTTAGAAACAGTTAATAGTAGAAATTATTTCTACAAACATCCATAATAACAAAGAAGAAAAACGAGATATTTTAAACATAACACTGATATCAAAATAGCCTTTTTTCTTCTTAAAAATGCAACTATCATCCTTTGGGAAAAACACACACAATACAATAAAGTACAATGTGTGAACTAGTGAATCAAAAATATATTTGTTTTTAAATTAAATACTGTTTACTGTTTTTTTCCCCAGCATCATTGATAGAATACACTCGATTCTAAAAAAATTTGCATTGAGGCTAATTTGTACACATGTCTAAATTATAAAATATTTGTAGTGACGAGGGGGTTCTAACAAAATTGCTAATAATTAAAAATCGATCTTATACTGATAGAGATTTTAGTATTATTTAAAAAATATGGACCCCACATAATATATAAAAATAATTTGAACTCATGAACAATATTTTACATATCAATATATGAATATGAGTGCTGTTAATAGTTTGTACATATTTACATAGTTAAATAAAAGATTTTTGAAAGCATATCTAAATCTCTCTCTTGTTCTGGAAGAGGCAACAAACGCATAAAATTATTTCTTCTGATGTTCTAATCATTGCTATTATCATCAACTACAACCATTAAAACACAATGTCAACCAATGAATTAGAATACAAGAGCAATTATAGAAACTGATAGAGCAATCAACAAATGATAGCTTATCAAATAACGTATCACCTGAGCACCATCAAATAAAAGATTTATTCATAAACAAGAAATATTTCAAATACAAGTATACAAAAATATAAGGAATACTGAATCTTTCAACAGATACTGTGAGCTGAACAACTAGTTCACAATGATAATGATTATTTTAATTTAGGATGTAAAATGATTACCCAGTAACTGGTTTAGAAAACTTCTAAATAGATCTTTGCATTATAAACATCAATTGTTTTCGAATCATCGAAAGTTCCATGCATTTATTTTTTTTTCCATTTATGGCACATGGACAACAAAAGCCATGCTGTGTTAGTACTTACAGTTTTCTCAAGAATCAAAACCTCTTAAAGCCTAGGGAACCAACTTCTGGACTATAGTGAGTGGTTCTTTGGTAAGCATTCCGTTTTGGTACCATTGGAAGTCAAATCCAGGTTAACAGTATACTAGCTGAACTTGTTACCACCGCAACCTTTTTATTCTATTACATTCATGTAACACATGCCGTGACCCACTTTTATAGTAGCCAAGAATCCACGATCCCCTTTTATAGTAACTAAAAGATCTATGACCCTTTCTGTCTGCCGTCGCCACATTTGTAATAAAAGCATTTTTACAGAGTAAAGAAATAACATTAAACATACAATTATATTATATATATATTAATGTACAGGGTCTTTATAATTAAAGTTCCACTTTGAAATGGCCATAAAATGAAAACTACTGGACCAAATGTTATCAAACTTGGTAATAGCTTACAGGAGGTCATGGGATTTTATTTTCTGTCAAAAAAAAAAATGTTCAAAAATCACCACCAGCGAAAATGGCGCTGTATACAATATTGTTAAACGAAATAAGACATCGTTTTAAAACGTTTTTAATCGTTTCTAAAACGTGTTACAAAGCATGTTGAATGTGGCGTCCACCATTTTCTGAAAGCAAGTTAAATCGCATTACTGCGTTCTCAACAGCAGCTCTTAGCATATCAGGAGGAATGTTGCGGACATGTCGGTGTATCGCATCTTTCAATTCCGCCAAATTGTTTATGTTATCACCATAAACAATTTGCATAACCCCACAAAGAGTTTCGTTTTAGAAACGATTAAAAACGTTTTAAACCAATGTCTTCATTTTTTTTATTTCGTTTAACAATATTGCATACAGTGCCATTCCCGGTGGTGGTGATTTTTGAACTTCTATTTTTATTTATTTATTTTTTTTTTGCGGAAAATAAAATCCCATGACCACTTGTAAGCTATTACCAAGTTTGGTAACATTTGGTCCAGTAGTTTTCATTTTATGGCCATTTCAAAGTGGAACTTTAATTATAAACACCCTGTATATAATAAAGTTAACTATTAGTAGAATATTGCAATGTGTGTAGCCATGTTGAAATATAAAAGTGTGGGAACATCTGGTACGAAATTATTTATAAAAATAACTGCAACTAAAAATGGTTGTAGCGATCCCCCCCACCCCCCAGAAACCGTTCGTGACCCACTTGACGGTTGCAAGCTCCAGGTTTAGAACCACTGATTTAAATTCATTATTTTTTATGCAATAAATCAAATTCGAAAATATTTTGCAACTTCCCCAATTTTTTTACATACAATTTTGTGAAGTGTAATGATGCTTAACAAATGGTAGTAATAAGTTTAACAGAATTTTACGAATGATATCTTAGAGTATTACACTTGTGCTCGCAAAATGAGTGACACACATGCAACTGTTCCTCGGCAAAGAAAATCACCGAAATATGACATACATTGCCCATTTTAACGTTGAATACAGGTGCATATGTACCAGTACAAAAGTTACGAATTTCACAGGTTCAAAGATTTCAGAGTTCCCAGTCATGGTGAAAAAAAAATCCATGACTTTTCCAACAAAATTCCCTGACTAATCGCAAACAAAATTATGAGCTGAACTTTGGTTTTGGGAAAATAGCTTTATGTTCACAAGCAAAGTGTAGTTACTCAGAATAGAAGTTGGAAAGGTTTTCCATGATTTCCCTAGGTTTGACCAAAAAATCCTGCTTCCACCCTGATTTTTAGATATGATCTCAAATTCCCTGACACTTCTCAGTTCCTCAACTGTTTGGGATCCCCGGATTTGGATACGAAAATAACATTATGAAGTTACTTATCGTTGGTTAAGAAATTATGCAAAAAGAAAGGAGCAAATTTATTGACTCACTTTTGCAAAATATTCTAAATTAACAGAATATTCTTGTTCAGTTTTGATAGGCCACAGTCTTGGTCAGAGTTGGCCTTCTCAAGTCATTCATAATAGAAACAGCAACTTGACCATCAAAACTGATGATAAAGGTGATTCAAACTATAACTGATCTTACTCAGGGACTAGAACCAATTTAATTGACTTAAATAACTTGAGCAATTATAGGGCAGAAGGATAGTTCATGGAGCAAGGACGTGACTAAGGTCACAATGCACCAGGACCTATGGATCGTCAAGGAATCTGACCTAGTTGCCTAGGAAATTAAAATCCCAAAAATTCCAGAATATTGACCAGTAAAAAACAGAAAGTGCTCTGCACTGCCATGACTCAGATGACTTTTTGTATAGTAAACAAATGCGTTAACTCTACATCAGGCCCATGTACAGGCTTTTAAGAAAGGGGAAAGGTGATAGGATTTTCTGATTAGAAGAAATTTTATTTTAAAGCCAATAAAATCATTCAAATGGAAGTTTAACCCCCGGCTGGCGCAAGTCTTTGTTCTACATCATGGCAGTGGAAGGATAGACCTTGACGATTTTATGTCATTATGGTTTATGGTATCAATATTATATCATACAGTGTTTATTATATTAATGTAATACTTATTAAGAAGCTGTATATTAAAATTTCAGAAATCATGGGCTTCATATGATTGGCTGGCACTTCATGAAAAGGTATGTTTCCATTGTGCAAATAATTGTGCGTTATAAGTAAAAGTTTGAGAAATAATGGAAGAATACAGAGAACAGTCAGGAATTATTGAAGATAAAAATTTTACGCATGCAAATATTACCCAGTACAGTGAAATCTACTCATAACGATATTCCAGGGATCGTGAAAAGGTAACAATATTGACAAAAAACTTGCCCCGGTGGCTTTGTGTGTTGACCATTATTTGGCAATTGTGTTATCCCTGTGAAGGGTAATAATATCTTACATTATCGACAAGGCTGATGCTGATACACTATATCTGGTGGAATTGGGGAAAATAAAGCGTGCACACATTATAGATAGATTTCACCATATTTTGTTCATAAACAGGGTTTAATTTTCTTTTTTATTAATTCAATGGAGGCCTCTAATATCAGTGCATACATAATCAAATTGGCATGCACATATAAAAAAGTAATCACTCTTCGCATTAGGGTTGTTATACAGTAGTAAAAACATTGAGATAACGTAAGTTTGCAGTTTTGCATTCTAAAAGTATACTACAGGCCACTGCAGATGGAATTGGCAAATCAACAAGACTTTCATAAAAGACACAATGTACTGACATGAAATCAAGTTTATATGGTTTGAATAATAACCAGCAATTTGAAAGGATATATCTGTGAGCACTGAATCATTACGATTCTTTGATCAATGTAAATTTGCAATTAGGCTACACATTCTGCATAACGTGTTTGATCATGAAAGTGGTCAGCACATAATTTTACTAGACTACTTGGTCAGCATGTTCAAAAAGAGTAGCTTTCCAAAATTGAATATATACACATATGAAATTTGACTAATAAACTGCCACCTTTGCAAATATATGGACAATTTTCTTATGTAGACTACTTTAACATAACAAAACCTCTAATTTTAAAGCCATTACCATCTCACTTAAAACTGAACCCAACATATATGGGCAAGACATACAACTTACAATAGAAATACAGTAACTACTCTCAATAACAGCTAACTAATTAACGACCCTTTCTGTCTAATGACCTATTTTCTCGGTCACTCGTGAGTCGTTACTGAGAGAAATTGCTGTACATTAGTAAACTAAAAGTAATATATATATATAGAATTGTATAACATTCATTAAAATGTGGTTACAAAATAAATTAATCATAATCATTGTCACTTGAAAATTTTTTAGCTGCCAAGACTTTAATAAGAATATTAAAATATAGTGTTTCTCCCCCTCCCCACAATATCTTCCTTTTTTAAAAAAGACTTGTCACAATTCATTCATGTGCATTATTAACCCTTTGCACTCGAAACCTTTTTCTCTCGGGCGAACCAGCAACTCGAGACGTTTCTCGATGTTCTTGGTGAATTTCTTACCTCTAACTTAAAACGATTACACTGACAAATTAATGTATAAAACTTTTATATTTTAACATTTTATCTATCTTTACAGGTCTAAGAAGATAATTTCTTAAATATTAATCTCTGTACTATTGCTTAGTGTGGTATTTTACAAAGTGATATTTTAGAAGTACTCTGTGTATAAATGTAATTTCATCGTTCAACACCGTAAAATCAAACTCATCTTCACTTGAGCTTATTTCATTACTACGTTCCATGCTGATAGGTCTCAAAAACTTTGAATGTACTAATCCTTTTGCCACGACTGTCAAGTTCAAACTGATCTCGGAAGGTTGACCGTCGAGAGCCAAGTCTGGGTCTCTGCAGACCCGACTACAATCTGATATCTCCAGTTCAACACACACACAAAAGCCACTCCTCGATAGAGAAGAAACAATGTAAGAGCTGTTCAAACGCCGGGTCAAAAAAGACCCGCGCAAGGGCAAACGCCGGTCCGCGATCGCGGGCTAATTTGAGATAAGAAAATCTTGTCTCTGTTTGAAGGGATGTCATTCTGCACTTCATAAGATTGTACCCAAAGAGCTTAGGAACCCATTCGAAAGAAACTAAACATAAATAGTTATTGCCGCGCATCGAGTTTCCACGTCAAACCAAGTGGTGAGCGAGAGTCACCTCTCGAGTTGCATCGAATCATGTGGTGAGTGAGAGTCACCTCTAGAGTGCAAAGGGTTAACATATATGTGCACATGCTAAGAGTAACATGATACAATACTGATGGATGTTTGACTGTTTTGAAAATTTTTCTTTTCTTTTTTTTTCTTTTGCGCATACAAGCTGCAAAAGGGATGATGTTGCATCTGCAAATTTCCCTGCATGCAATAAAAGCTTTATGCAATTTAAAATTTGCGAACTTCATTAGCAAAATTGTTTTAATGAAAGCTGCCCTGCACATAAAATATCCGCTGGAGGGATCTAAATTCTCCATGATTAAAAAAGAAAAATGTGCATGTTAAATGCATTAACACATGCACAATACATTCTTTAACATTTTATCACCATTATGAAGATGAGTTTACTTATTTGATAGAGAAAATGGTCACATAGGAAAGTGAAAAACTCAAAGACGGAAAAGAACGATTTAGAAACAATAGTCACACTGCAGAAAACAGATGTATAGTGGAAATTCCACATAACAAAGTTAACGGTTTTAATAAAAAAAAAAAAGAACCCTTGATAAATAGAAACGAACATTTTGCATGTACGCATACCTGCCAACATTGAAAAAAACTTTTCAGGAGTAACTACAGATTTCAGGAGTTTTCAGAAACACTGTTTGACAGGGTGTCTACTCACATTCTGTTTCAAACTTCTCTGACTTTTCCAGAGCAAATCTTAACCGACTTCCAGTCACTAATTACAGTAACCAATACACAATGTATTAAAATTTGCATAACCAATACACAATGCATTAAAATTTGCATAACCAATACACAATGCATTAAAATTTGCGTAACCAATACACAATGCATTAAAATTTGCGTAACCAAAACAAGTTTCAAGACCATACAATCCACTGACGTAAACCCCAAAACCATTTATAACTCAATTACTGTGAATTTTTTTTAAAAAAAAAAGGTATTAAAAAACGCGTTTCTTTACATACAAAAACTTGCATTAATTAAATATTTACAACATTTTCGTTAAGCCCTTTATGAATTCATGATAAAAGCATTTAACTATATAATCGCAAAGTTTATACTTCATTTATTCCATTTAAAGTATGCGTGATTTTACATAAGGGAAAAGAGATTGGTATTAGCAAAATCCCTTACAGATTACATAGTTTAGCTAAAAATACTTTCTTTTTTTCAAGTTGTAGTTATATATTTGGCAAACATTTTCTCCTGAGAAATATATGGGCTTAATAATTTATATTAGTTTTGGTGCAAAAGGGCAATTTTTGGAAGAAGTTTAGTCAAAAGTATAAGTTTTTCAAAATTTTCAGTATGCAATGTGGTACAAAAAGCACAGTTCAGGAAAATTATTTTAATAAGCTATTTATTATAACAATGAATTTCCAATTTCCCTGACTTGGGCCTTTGTATTTCAAATTTCTCTGACTTTTCCAGTTAGAAAAATTTCTCTGACTTTTTCAAGTTTTCCAGATGAGTAGACACCCTGGTTTGAACATAACGAGGAGTCAATAATTTTAAATATAATTTTGTTGCGTTAAAAGATAATATCAACAACATTTCATACAACATTTCTTTAATTTATATTATGCTGCAAAACCTCCAATTTGGTTAATTTAATGTCTTTTCATTCCGTTTTGCAGAAATCACATAAGTTTCAAGCATGTCAGACACCTTTATGATTTCTGCAGAGACTAAACTAATAATGTGTAAAAATGATGAAAATAGTTCTTTAGAACAGAAGTTTTTTTAAACATTCAGTTCACACACACACATTGAGTACAGAAACGATTAAATGAGCTTCAAAAGTATTTCTGACAATTCTAATTTTAGTAATTCTAAGTTTCATAAGCTTTAAAAAATCAAGATACATGTACACATTATTATTCTTTCTGCTCTTTTAAAGCTTGATATGTTAATCGTTTTGCTTTCATTGAATTGTCCCTGATAAAAGTGCAGAAGGGTTTTCTAAAGCAAATGGAGAGCTACGCAGGGCATGCTTATTTTTGGAGATGATCCCGAAATTATAGAGCAGTTTGTAGCTATATATGCATATTGTGTAGTATTTTGAGACACATTTCCCACAATCAATATAAATAACATTATATAGATGCTATGTTCATATAAATAACTAAAAACAAGAAATATCAAGGAAATAAAAAGTACTTAATAGATCCTGAAACCATAATACAGGTATTTATGTGGCATTTATACTTGTGCAACCAACTTTCTAATGTTTTCTTACACATCAATTCTCGATAATGATCCATCATATAAGTATTCACACTTCTTCAATCGCAATGGAATTTATTGTCAGGAACACTTCCGATAAATTGAAAACCATAATGTTTTAGAATGTTTAACATGTTAAACGCCATGCCGGTTTTACGTGCCGTTCCGTTCATGCCACAGTTAGCCATCAAGCAGGCCACTCCAGGCCGGCATGGCGTAAACGGAAAGTCTAGCCCCCGATCTGTCGGGACCGGCGTGGCATTTAACGTGTTAAAAGACAAAAAGTCACAATTTGCCATTAAAAAAATTCGATATATGGATGTTCCAATGCATATATTTTTTCTTATTTGAAAAACGTACCTTCCTAAATTTCACATCATATCTGAAAGATGTGAAATTCGGACAATATTTGAAAGAGCAAGTTTCAATAATTTGCAGTATAAATTTGTTAGAAAAACTGAAAACACAATTGAATAATTACATTTATGTGTCTAACTGCACCAGTAAATGCATTCACGGACAATGAAAGTGGCACACCAAGGAGAAAACATACTGCAACTACGAAATTGTGTAAATAGCTATGGGGCATGCTGGTATGCAAATGATCTTAGTTTGGTGTGATTCCTCCATGACCGTACACCCATGAGTGGATCTGCAAGTGTGAGCCAGCAGCCTTACAAACAAGTATATTAGTCAATGTTTCATCAATGCGAGAAACTTTAATAACTGCAAGCATGGGTATGGAGTGAAAAGAATGGTGGGTAGATGCCAAAAACGTCGACATATTCAACTGATAGCCTTGGAGAGATACCTGATCAAGGGACTGAAACCATCAGGGTGGGTCAGTGCACCGGACAGCCCATCATGTGGATCATTCGGACTATGTCACTATACCTTTCAACTGCGTTGGGAACACTGGTCAGGTGATGCTACTCAGACAGAGGTCCAACTGTTGAGGGATCGGGTAGTCCATGAGTAGAGAAGATCGAATAATGGTGCATCAGGCATGTGGAGCTCATGGTGACTTGATCCATGATAAAGGCACAAGTAGGGGCTAATATGTGCCCATGAACCATATCTAGATGTCTCAAGAAAGTGAATCTGCGATCCCAGAGTCCTGTGTACTGCCGTAAACATGGGAACATCAACATATCTGTTTGCAGTGGTGCCAGGCCACAATAATATGAAATGCCACAGATTGTCAATATCTTGTATTTAACAATGAGTGCAGCTTCGTTTTGGGGATGGATGATCATCATGTCTCGGAGTGGAGGATCCCTGGACAATGCCCCAATCCCAACCTCGGTATCGAGCGACATACCAGCCGTACTACAGGTATCATGGCATGGGCAGCTATAGCACATGACAGCCAATCTTTTCTAGTAGTGGTACCTGGAACATTGAAGGGCCAGTGGTATGTTGATGAGACTCTAAGGACCTATATGCTCTCATTTGTAGATAGGATCCTAAGTACGATATTTCAGCAGGATAATGCTCAGCTGTACATGGATCAGGTCGCCCAGGACTGCTTACATCATGTCCAGACACATCCATGGCCTGCATGTTCCCCAAACCTTTCCCTTATCGAGCATGTGTGGGACCATTTGAAATGCCAACTACCTCATTGCTACAATCTCTGGGATTTGGAACATAATGTCCAACAGGTATGGGACCAGTCTAATGCAGGACATCAGGCATCAGTTCCACACCACGCAGGACAGTATTGATGTTCGTTGCAGTACAAGGTGGTGTGACAAGCTATCGAGAATGACCAGACTGTACCACAGTTCCTTCTTTAATTGTTCTGCTGCTCTATTTTGCGTAACTTTCATTGCCCGTCAGTGTATTATTGATATGGTGTAGCATATTTTACATATGGTCATATAAATCTGTATATTAAGAAGTATACATGTATATAAGCATAGTTCGACAAATACGGTTGCCATGGGTGACTAGTTTTTTGTAATTGGTGAATTGGGAAATGTTTTCCGATTAGCTTCCTAGACGTTCTTTTTAAAATGAGTGGGTATCACTCATGTATGGCAAATATCATTACATATGATTTGTCAAGCATCATGTATAAGTATTACATACACATAAATATTTTGGTTTTGTTCTTGTTTTTGACTTGACTTTCAGGACTTGTTTGCCTTGAATGATAAAACGCCGGTTGGTTACATATTTATGGTGCAAGGTCAATGATAAAATACTATAGTTGTGTATGATTTATATTATTAAAATGATTTTTCCCAATAAATTTTTCTTTCTATATATATATTGATTTCTAATTCTTGATGCTATCATTACCATTTTAATGTGTTTTTAAATGGGTGGTAGGAGTATCTAAGTCAAGGGAAAAAAGTTTCGATGAATTTACTTATTTCTTTCTATTATCAGTGGTATATTTTTATTAAATTAGAACAGTCATAATCCCCAGCTTCCAATAAAATTATTCGCAAACGTTCACAGAAGTGTTCATAATATATTTTTTTATATAATCTAAATTACTTTTCATAAATAAACGTCAATAAAATCTTTTTACATAAATAAAAATTTTAAGTTTAGTACCCTTAAAAGAAGTCCAAATTTTTTTAGCAACTGCCAGATATGCAATTCCATAAAAAAAAGTCAATATATGGGTTGGTGGAAAAGTACATTCGTTTTTCAGACATATAAATTTGATGGGATTTTTCACTAATCCCTTTCGTTGAATTTGCAGGTAAACTGGTTATAGGAAGTGGAGGAGATCACTTACCATATAAAGGAGTCCATATCATAACAAGATTAGTTGCATAATTTATCCCCTGGAGAGAAAAAATTGATGGAAAAAAGTGTATTTCAATAACGTTGTATAAAATTTAAAAAAGGTGTTAATGTGGCAACCAAATACATGCCCAGATTGGTTTAGAAGTTTCTTTCCAGAAATTTCGATTTAAGCGATAAACCTCGATTTGGCAGCACTGAAAAATTGATAATGCCATTTTGAAACAGCTGTCTAAAGGATATCCAAACTAAACCTGGCAAGAATTAGAGAATTGATTAAATGTTGATTGATCACAGAACTGCTATGGATCACTTGCACCAATTAATGGTAAATGGCACCAATAAATGGTTCCCAAACTTGACGTTTGAACACCTAATGAATTCGGTGAAAAAATTTAATCAATCTGATTACTACCTGTACACTACTCCACTTAATTATTATAAAAGAAACTATTTTTTAAACTGTATTGTGACCAATGACGAGAAGTACGTAATGTACAACAAAGTAGTGAGAAAAAGACATTAATCCATTAAAGGCAAAAGTCCTTCGATAAGATAAAAGTCATCAAAAGAAGATTCCTGATGGGGTTCCAATGAACTACTTCTGGACAAAACCATAGATACCAGAAGTTACTTTCAATAACTGAAATAATCAAAAGAGGAGCTGCAAGCAAAACACAAGATGGTGAATCAAAAGTGAATAATTCTAATTCAGGATAATGGTATGTTTCATATGGCACTTGAAATTACATAGAAATTAAAGGAGTTTGGCTGAAATGTTCTCATTTACCCTTCATACTCTCATGACCTTCACCCTCCCCCCCATCAGATTATCATCTTAATTTTAAATCATTACAAAATTGCTTAAATGGGAAAAAATTACTCAATTTCCATGAAGTGTAAAGTTGTCGAACTGAATTATTTGAAGGCCAACCAATAAATTTTTATGAATCTGATAAAAAAAAGTTGACAGATGGAAGAAACTGTTTACAAACAACACTGGAAATTACATCGAGAGAATATAATGTTAGCTTATGAAATTATTTTATTTTTGAAAGCTTTTCCAAAAAACGAAAAGAACTTTCCCCTCAACCCTCATAATACATATATAAAATTGTAGACCTGACCCCCTAATAAATTTTATGTATGCACAGTTGACAATTATGAAATCTAATATAAGCATCATGATACACAATCAGAGCACAATATATTAAGCAGTTCTGAAACACTTCCTTTTATTAACTATATATTTAAAAAAAAAACCCCTGAAGGGTTCCCCCCAACACCAAGGTACGCGACGAAAAAAAAAAAAAGAAAAAAAAGAGAAGAGAATAGAATTTAACAATACATAAAACACAGATATTCTTAACAATTTAAAAAAATAAATAAAAATACATAAAGCCAATTATTACATAGCAGTGGCTTGTCCACAAAATAATAACTCCTATGGAGGTAATTTGATGTCAAACTGAAATTCATTGAATCCCAGTGAATAAAAGAAAACAAAATTGTATTTTTTATAATTTCATGTATTATTGTAGAGAGTTTTATATTACACAAATAAAATGAACTACATATTCTCAAAGGCCCCAAAAAAAGTATTAATATAAAAGCGAATGAAACTAATAGGTAAATACATATTGATACAAAATCTAAAAAATAAATACCTTTTTTTAAGATGTCCATTGTATAGCATATTAAAAATTCATATTTCTAAAATGAAAGCTCTTGGATAAACATATATATAACTTCAAAACAATTTCTTTTAATTTGTTACCTTTGACTGGAATTTTAATTATATTTTCATCCACGGCTCCCTATCAGTGCATTTTTAGAAGAAAAAAAAAATGATATTATGGAACAAAGAAAACTTCCATGCTTTCCACAGTCAATATTTATGATTTAGACCAATATGTATAATTCATATACAAAATATAATGCATTAATTCAATAATTGCAAATCATATTTCAGATCAATACATAAAACATAGCTTACCATAAAAAGAGTTCTATGTAGATATAGGATAGTATTATATACAAGATCAGAATGAAAATTAATACCAAAATATTTGCTTGGCAAATACACATACTGCTATATATATATATATATATATTTACTCCAATACAGACTTTGAAAAACTGTCAGTACCGTTTAACTACATCTTTACTTATTATTAGGTAATCTATTATCACTGGTTGTGCTTGATACAGCATGTAGCATAGTTGTACTGATAGTAATCATGGAAATTTTGTTTCTTTTACGGCATAAGGACAAAAAAGACTGTGCTGCATCAGAATCTACGATTTTCCGAGGAATCTGAATTACCCAAGACTTACGGGGAACCCCCCTCCCCACCCAGGACCATAATGAGAACTTTATCCGGGGGGTTTCTTTCTGGCAACGTTGGGAGTCAATCTTGGGGTAATGGGTATGTAAAATATAACTTCATAAGTGGTAATATGCGAATGCCAGCACTGACCAACTAAGACTACATACAGAATATATATCCACTCTTCAAGAAACAACGGCAGGGCAGTATTGTTAATGCTGAGGCTCTTAAAGAAGAGGCACGGTAATTCTCTTGGTTGCTGTCTTAATCACGTTTCAGACTGTAATAAAAATCATTACAAGAGAACGATTTAAAAAAAACAACCCTGGTATTCGTCACTTTCTCTTTGTGACAATGATGTGCCCATTGTTTCGTTCTGATAATGGGGGTTACCACTATAGCAGAGTGATGAGAGCATTATGAAGAATTGTAATTAGTTGAAATATGTATAATTTTGATCAGAAATACTGATTATTTGGCCTTTTCTTTTTCCACATGATACTTATCCGAATATTTAAATCAAAATTAATACAAACGCAGTTAGATAAGCTAGTATGCCATTCAGAATTGCTTTTTGGTGGGCATATGTCCCACCTTTCTTAAATTTCCAGGCCGACTTATTGTCATTCAATTAGGAATATTAGCATCTTAAAGAAATTGTCATATGTTATCATTTATTACAAAATAATTACAGCATACCGACTTTACTTAGGGGTGGAAAAAAAAGACCTTCGTAACTTTCAGGGAGGTAAATATACTCACATGGATTACTGACTCTTTCATTGGCATTCACGAAGTTATGGTAGCTCTTGAAAACGTTTAGATCCGCGACTGACAACCTTTTCAATAATTTTAGTGTCGGAAAAACAGGTTTAGTTTAGTACTCTTGCAGCTTGGAAAGTTGTTCTGCAAAAGGCAGAATGCGCGTTGGCTAAAACAGTTGAAAAAGGGATAGTTTAGCTCACACAGCTGCATTTGTGTTAATTTTGAGTTAAGTATAACGTTATACATTGCACATTACTCATCCACTCATTGATAGCTTATTGGAATGTTCAATTATACACACTTTTAATAATTGGCTCCCATTCCAATTAGTCCTATCAATTAGTACCATTACACACATTAAAAAATTCATGATCTATCTCACATGACAGAAACATTGCTATGGTGAGTTACAATGGTTTAGTAACTGAGGTGCTCAAACAATTACTGAAAACCATTCGTTCTCGACACTAACATTTTACCCGCCAGAAAACATAGGAAGTCAGGTTCTCTTCTGATTAAATTATGCCATAAAACGTTTTTAGTTATAAAGTATGCCTACTAAAGAATGACATACTCGAATGAAAAAATTTGTATGGCAAAAAATTAAACGCCAGAAAGCAATAAAACATATATTAAATAACAATAGGAAGTGTGAGAATCTATATAAAAACTGTCAGTAAAAACAGCCATTAATACAATTGCCAAATAAAGAATGACAAAATAACTACGAAAACTCTTCATTGATTCCTTGGGAGGACAATGCAGTTGAAGATTTGATCATAAACAGCCAACCTGCATCTTTGCGATCGCATCAAAAGGCTTTTTCAGAGACCATTATGTTAGAGATGGAGGTGGATATCTCATTATGTGGCAGTGTAAAGAATGGATTAGGTTTAAATCCTGGCTCCAGAAATTGTACTGGTGGAGAACGCATTTCTCTCCCCGTCCTTCGCTTTCGAAGAAACAGACTCTGAATTTGCACTTCGATTTTCCTCCAGTGAAGGCGAATATCGTTGTACTTCCAGCTCTGTCTCTCTAAGTTTTTGTTTGCTGAAGCATGAGGAACATAGATAGCAAGTACTGGCTGTGCCATACAATGTACAACCAGGAGTAATACATTGCGATGAAAAGCTAGTGATGTCCCGTTTTCTCTCATCTTTGGTAAGTGGCTGCTTGGATTCTTTGTCCCTTAGGAACCGAGAGCGAGCCGAAGTCAAATAGTTCCTGATCATTTCCTCCTGATACTCGTGACGATTATCTGTGTGTATCGTGGCTGCGATAATGTTACTTACGGAACCAACAATACCACTATTCGACATCTTTATCGTCAGTGCTGGATCTTTGGGCTTTTTTACCTTCAATGAATCTGTAGACTTGCTTGATGGGGTACCTTTCAGAGAACTGGCTCTTCTAGTGATACTTCCAAAGTTCTTTTTCAATTTTCGCCCCATAGTTTTCCCGATACTTCCAAATTGCTTGGCAACGCTTTGCAATTGCCTCGCCGCCTTATTTTTCTGCTGAACTAACACGCCATTCGGACAGGAGTTACCTGAAATGGCATCTAACGCACTTTCGTCAGAATCGAAACTACCAGCACCGGACTGCCGATCTAAATCTGTGCTGTTAGATAAGGTGTCTTCATCTTGCAAATCCAGAGAATCTTGTCGATTCATGCTTTGCAAGGGTATTTCCATGACATCCAGATACTCGTTGAGTAATCCCAATTTATCCTTATCCGTCAAAGTCAATTTAGAAATAGCAGTAGCGTCATACTCGTCATGGCCCCATCTAACATCAGAACCTGGATCAACAGCAAACTGAATAGGCAATAATCGGTGATCAGGATCAATCAGTGGAACAGCGGCTAAAAGATAAAATCAATAATAGAATATCGTCTCCAATACAAAAAACTTTAACTACACATTTTTTTTCTACGATTAATTATATAAAGAATTTGACAAAATTCAATTTTTATCATCGATGTAAAATAAAGTGGTGGTGTTTATACGTTGCACTTCAATGGAAATTTGTAGAGCAACTTGTTTGTTCTTAAGTGTATAAAGTGCTTTTTACAAACCTTTGCCAGCAATCATGGAGATACAAACATTGCTTACAACACATATTACAATGTACTTTGGATTTTACAACCTCCATAGTTATTGCCAGTTTTATAGAATGCTTTTTGGGACTAAGGTAATAGTTCATAAAAAACACATAGCTTGTAAATTGGAGGCTCATAAAAACCTGAGCCTGTTGTAGTTCTAATACATTCATCCGAACTACATAATGCAAGCACATCAACCAACATTTATTTACAATTGCATCAATAATTGTAAATGCACTATCGTTTAAAGGCTCACATAGTGTGATTCGAAATTATCCATACAAACTTTAATTTGAAATAGAAATTCTAAAATAAACATTCTTTTCTAATGAATGTACGTCTATAGAAATGTAGAGCAGAGATTATGTTCTACCACCATTCAGAAACCAGTGTCAATTCTATGTATGGACGGTAATCTTTAGGCTGCAATAACTGGATGCTCTGATAAAATGGATGTAATTGTTGACCCATTATATACTGCTACACATGTAATTTACCATGATGAAAAACTGCAAACCACCTACCACCCTGCTAAACAGTGGCTGTAAGTACGTGACATCTGTGGACATACAATCATTAGTGAATAAGGTTGTTGTAGTGTTCCTTTCTCCCAAGTAAAGTTTGCATAGTAAATTCTGAATCACGTAGTATAGATCATTATATATATATACATACATACACCAAGAAAATACTGCTTATATAGCTTCATTTGTAAGTGATCAAAGTCATACTGACGTATAAGTACTTCTGTTTTGATTAATCCATATTTCATTTAAAGTTGCCAACCACAGGGTGTCTACCCAAATTTTGTTTCAAACTTCCCTGACTTTTCCAGGTTTTCCAGACCAGTAACAAAAAATTTCCGGGTATCTTTCCGGTAATCTTATGTGCATAGAACATTTTTTATTTTTAGATCAATAAAGTTGCTGAACTAGAATAAATAAAAATAAAATTAATTTAAACTACAATATCATCGTTTTTTAAATTTTCAAATTTTTAGATTTGAGACATAATTGTAATGTTCACTATTTACTCTGCATATTTTAACATCTCATGCCTCACTTTAATGGTTCAGCCATCATTAGAAACCAGAAGAAATTTTTTTATATGATAGAAGATAAAGCTTAACTGCTTAGAACAACGAGAGATACATTGCGATATACAGTCATAGGATTTGTGATATATAAAACATATGATTTAATGTATATCGAGTTTTTCTACTTGGCTGTTAATAAATCTATTTGTTTTAAATTGCAGGATACAAGATTTTCAAACTTTAAAAAAATTTTAAACACATATTTATTCAGTTTAGGTGCATGTTTATTCCTTTTAAGTATATATAGAGGGGTATTTTGAGGTTCACTAATGCATATTTTCAGGTTCTTTAGTGAATATTTTACTGTTTATTTTAGTGCATATTTTTGCCAGACTCAATTATCAGTAATGCGACTTACAGATTGTTTTCCGGGTGCAATGCAGCAATAGTTTTGTTCTTGGCTTACTGAAAAAAAACTGGTCAAGTAATGATGCATAAGGCACTAGTTTTCTGAAAGATCAAAACCTGAATCACCTGGGGCAATGAAAACCAAATGGCATCCCTCGATTTCCATCCTGCCTGTCAACTGTTCTTATTTTATCCAATTAAAATCATCATAAATAAGTCGTTTTTTAAAAAATAAATTGGAGTATTATGAATAAAAACATAAGCATTGACACCTGAATAAGATTATAATCAACTGATAACTCATTTTCTCTGTTCTTCAATATTGTATTCTAAAAAATTATAAATCTGGCCTTATGATGGTAACCTTTATGATTTGGTAGTCCTCAATAGATTTAAATTGGCCAACACTGACTTAGGAAGTCAAATCCTCGAATATGGATTCGTATATGGTTTCAAATTATATGTACGAGGTTTCGAAGGTAAGCATCACAGAGAGGAAGAATACTCCAGAAACGACAACCGCAAAAGCAAAGCATACCTGGTGGATGCGGTGTTTTGTCAGCATACGTTTCTTTCTCCATAGCAACGAGTGCGGAAAAGTGAGCGGCATCATATGTGAGGCATAAAGGGGATCGAAGACACTCGGCTGGCGGGCATTCTAAAGGTAAATAGACGCCACCAAAAGGAATTGGTGCAAAGGGTTCTCCAGTCACATCTTTCAAAACAGTGTCAGCAATAACGATAATCGGCCTCCGTAAGACGTGAGAAAGTGCCAAAACATGGAACTCTTCCAAGCTCTCATAGATATCACACGGAATCTCATCTTCAGGCAATGGTCCAAGTGAACTAAGTTTGTAAGAAAAAAAAGTAATACATCCAATGTGAAACAAAAAATGAATGGTCAAAGACACAGTAGAATCTCCTGTGTTAGTAACACACAGTCACACTTCAACGACTTCGATATTATCTCCTCCAGTCTCTCGGAATAATCGATCCATTAGAATTTGAAGCAACTTATGACAGAGCACACTGTAACACCTTTCTAAACTTCATTACCGGTTAATTTTCTTACATTCAAGTGAATCTCAGTAGGAAAACATATCGATCCAACTACAGAAAATTTATACAAGTTAAATTAAGAAACAATTTTTATCAACGTTTTTTAGGCATAGTAATAGTAACGTTGACACTATGGCATGGCCGGATGATGAAACGATAGCAAAGAAAAACCTTTTTTTTTTTTGTGAATGGTGGGCCACGATCCCAGGACCTTCTACTGTCTGAGTAGGCATTCCCACCAATTGAGTTTGTATAAATATATCTGCTGTCATGGATTTTTTGATGAATTTAATACCGATCTCTTCGCAGTTTGGTTTAAAAAGCAGTCCATGTACTGCCCCATTCGGCGAAATATCCGGTTTCGGATAATATGCTTTAAATACATTCCTAAGGGATTGAGTGTTTGTTGTCTGTAGCTCAGTCGTGGGGAGTACCTGCCTGGATAGTAGAAGATCGTAGAATCGTGCCCCACCAGACGGAAAAAACATTTCTTTTCTTTACGAACGTTTCACCATCTAACTATGCCATAACATTGGAGTTACTATTACTACGCCTAAAACGCATTGATAAAAATTATTTCTTAATATAGAAAATTTGCTATGTAATTTAAGAAGCAAGGAGAGGTAAGATGATGCTGTGTTAAGGTTTCTAGTGTCTAGATTTCTAGAAACCAAAGTTAGTTGGGGAATCAAACGCTGGGCTACGGATTAGAAGAAAATATTAGCATCATGGAGAGCTTGAAATTTCCACATAATAGACAAACGTGTTATAAATTCAATATCTCCGAGTTACATAAGTAATGCACTCTGTAAACCTTTATACAAGTTGAATTTGTAAACTATTTAAGCGCAATTTCATAAGAAACTTCAATATTTGTTATTTATTGCCTATAACTTTATCCTCCACTATCATATTCATTGTCAAAGTAGGTCGATTTATATCTCGAGCTATTGTTAACATAATTTTGCTGTCTTCATACATACGAATTATTTTTAACTTTTCGTCTTAAATAATTGCAAACATTTTTTTTTCTAGTTTTATTACCAGTGCATTCAGTTTTTCATTTCGAATCCATTTTAAGGTTGAATAAACAACGAACACTAATGGCAATAAACTAACTGCATGAAGCAGGGTGGGACTACTACGAATGACGTAATATTACACACCAGACTCCGCATTCACGAATATCGTTTGATTATAAGAAGTATGGGTTGGGTCAAGAAAAGCAGGGATTGTTTATGTAATCCTTACTTCTAACTGGTAGGTTTCAGTTTGAACGTTATAGCTTTTGGGCACTTGACCAAAATTCACTGCCTGTTACTGCATCATTTCCTGTGCCTAGTAGTACTAAGGCGTTAGTAGTTGTAATTTTTTAGATTTATTATGTAAGTCAGAAGGTTACTGTATGCCATACCTCAATGATTAAACTATAGAAACTAAATGACTTCACTAAAATCTTACCTTCTGCCATGACTCGTGCCATTCACTTTTTGATATGGTTGAATCCGAGGTTCAGTAGATGCCATCTTTAGTAACGCCTTCCACTCCTTTTTCCATTCATCTTCGCAATACACTAGACCTGCCTATCAAGACACACAACATATTAGGTCTACCGGAAAGTTCTATCCGATAATGTTATCTCAAGTTTCAACACGCATGCACCTGTTCATTTCAGACACACAGGGCTGTCTCTCTTTATCATTGTATTTATACACATGTGCTCTTCTAAATTAACTGAAACAAAAGTGTCTCACTTCATTATCAAGTGAGATCGGAAGTCGTGTAAGTAAATATGGCTACAGATAAAGTTAGTATATGACACTGTATTTTGTGTGAATTCCAATAAGGCCAAAATGCTACAAAAGCGTGTTGAAATTTAGTGGAAGTTTTTGGTGGAGATGCAATTTCAGATAAATCGTGCAGCAGACGGTTCGAAAAATTTGAAGCAGGTGATTTCGACTTTAATGATAAGCCACACTTTGGGTGGCCATCTTTGATAGATGATGGTATTGTCAAGACCATGATAGCGCAAGATCCTTTTTCGACAACATCGGAGATTACAGAAAAGCTTAACTCAGCTCAACAAACCATTTCAGACCATATTTGGAAACTAGGATTGGTCTATAAATATTCCAGATGGGTGCCTCATGAGTTAAGTGAGAAAAATGTGCATGATCGAGTCGCCATATGCACATCTCTGCCTGCTCGGAACAAAAACAAACCCTTCTTGGACCAGATGATAACTGGTGATGAAAAGTGGATTAACTAAGAAAACATTGTTAGGAAAAGAGCATATTATGAGCCCAGACAACCTTCCCCCTCAACCTTTAAAGAAAGCTTAACCTTGAATAAGAAAATGTCGTGTATATAGTCGGATGTCCAAGGGCCAACACATTACAAGCTTTTGAACCCTAACAAAAAGCTCAATTCAGAGAGACACTGTCAGCAAATGGATGATTTAAACAAAGAAGTCAAAGAAAAGAGGCCGGCGATATTCAATAAGAAGCACATCATACTGCACCATGATAATGCTAGACCACATGCTGCTTTGGTGACTCGTCAGAAACTTACAGAGCTAGGCTGGGAAATTCTGCCACATACACCATTTATACTCCACAGGCCTAGCACCCCCCGATTATCACTTGTTTCTCTCCTTCCAAAATTTTTTGAAGGGGAAAAAATTCAAAACTGAAGCAGACGTTAGCCAAGCACTACTTGAATTCGTCGCCTGTAAGAAAAAGACATTTAAAAAAAATGGTATTTACAAATCACCATCAAGTTGGCAAGAGGTCATAAGTAACGTCGGAAATTATATTGTACAATAAATGTTATTGAAGGTATGAAAAATTCATTATTTTCTTTTGCTTCCCAAACAGACAGAACTTTCCGGTAAACCTAATATATACATATTAACAGGGTTCGACAAATTGTGGTGAACCATATTAGCCAGATAAGAGTAGTATTCGCTCACCTAAAAAAAAAACCAAACCCAAGAATCTAGAACGAAAAGATTTTCTACCTGCCAATTGCAAATATCTAGTCGTCGATGGAGACTATATTTGTCAAACCCTGCATATTAACATAATATGATAATGGATTATCAAACCACAAGTTATGCACTATAAATATCGTGTTTGTGTAAATTATATATAATACTATATAAATTACAAGTTATACTCAACATATTAACCCTTAAAGTATACCTTGGGTGAAAATCGAACAGAGAAATCAGTGTAGCAGTACACGATTCCTATAAGTGTAATTGTAAAAGGTTAGTGTAAAAATAGAGACTTACTTCTTTATTCTGTAAGGCAGTCTGCCACCTCCACCTCCTGTAGAAGGCTTCAGTATAAAGGCTATTAGATAAGAGGCTATGTAAAGCTTTCCTCAACGTTAACAATCTGTCATGGAATCCCCACATGCCTGAAATGTACACATACACACACATTGTTTTAACGGATGGTTATATTTTTATAGTGAGAGGGAAGAAAGGGTTATTGCACGTCAAACAAGGTTAGGGCCGTACATACAGTTTTAACACATTGATTTATCTAGTTATACTGGTAATACATTAGTATGCTAGACAATTTATATTGTGACATATGCTGTTACAAGGCTAAAATTCTTAAATTGCATATTTTTTGTAATAGCAGTAAACTACACACCCAGAGATGCAGCATGTAGCAAACAGTTTCCATCACCTGTGGTTGCTAAGGGCCAGAGCCTTTGACAAGATCCCTTCTCCGCCCACCAATTTAACCGCCCTAAAAAATTAAATATATCCATAAAAAATCGAGATTTTACTTGCAATCCATCTGTTGAATATCGAAACACAAAAGACTATAAATAAACGCATAATTCAGTTTTTGTTTAGATGTAGCAAATACAGTAGAATCTGCCTACAGTGACCACCCTTAGGACTAGACCGCAACGGTCGGTTGCCATAGACAGGTGACCATTATACACAAGAGACTTTGGCATAGGTATGATTAAGTCCTTACCAGTCTTCTTCTATAAAAAGTGGTCACTTTACCAGGTTCCATTGTACATATATACTTATAAAGCTACATATAGTAATTTCTCTCAATAACACCATTCCAAATAATGTCCATTTCTATTTAACGATGGCATTTTGAGGTCCTAGCAAATGCTTCACAAAATTAAAAATATTCCGATTAGCATCTTTTTCTGCCTAGCACCATTTTTTTCCTCAATTCTTGGAAGTCGTCGATGGGAAAGATTGTTTATTGTATTACAAAGAAAATGGTGGGTTTGACGGCTTCTAATGTGACATCCAACCAATGGCACATTTGTACACAACTAATTTTACCATGAATTAAAACCAATTCCATGTGCTCTTTATAGCAGTAGTCATAGCGACTGCAGTACCTATTAAAAGCTTCGTTCTCATACATGGGCGTCCATATGGTGTTTTGGGGGAACTGAGAAATATTATTACTTTCTTCTCAAGACTGTCACACATTTTAGTGAATGTACAAGATACTAAAATGCTACAAAAATAATTTATACTGCTTGACAATTAGTAATGAGCTAAAAAGTACCTTATTTTAAAATGTGACTGTACAGATTTTTAAAGTAAATGCATAGCAGAATCGGGCAAATCAAAATTTTGAATGGCCTGGGAGGGCGGGGGAGCCCCCTTGTCCATTTACATGGGTGCCCATGCTCTCATATCAGACAGCCCTTCAAAATAGAATTGTATATCATTGCTTAAGGCTGCCCATATCCTGCTCCCCTACCCACTTCTCCTGGTTTAGGAAGCGATCTTCTCCTTCAGCTTCAGAATTTCAGCATTATTATACAGTAAATCAGTGCCACTTTCGGGTACTTTCTGTTGGTACCTTTCAACTGTGTGAATCTTTTGTCTGGAATAAAAAAAACTCTTCAGCAGATAAAATTCTCTTGAAAACTATTCACCGAACATACGTGAAAGAAGAAACATGCATTTTACAGCACAGAGACTCATAGTTCTCCGAGGAAAAATCGAAAAACAAAACTCATTTTATATTTTTATTTTTGAAAAAACACTTGACGATTGAAAATCCATGGCCATTGAGACACTTAGAAGTGTCTTAGAACTTTGAATTTGCCTGAAGCTTGGAAACGTATGTGGTCGGGACGAGGCAAGAGAAAGTAGCGAGAGTGGTTTTGAGAAGGAGAAAAGGATTGGGCCCGTGAGACTCGGCGAGGAAGGACACTGTGTTGTTCTCAGGATTGCTTTGACTCACCTGGTCATAGCAACTACACATGGAATGTAACTGATGGCGTGTTTATGGCCCTAGTAATACGAGCGTCCCAACTGTTGAATAAACGAATCACTGCTGTCATCCAATGGAACGATTTGACTCTTTACTCGTCGTCTGTTCATTTAGCTATGCTAAAGTTTACATTATTGAAGCGAAGAACTCACACATCCGGGCTATGACATTACACAGAGCCAATGAATTCATGCTATATTGCACTCCCGCATGCACACTTTATCTATTATCATTACTTAACATCGATGGGATCACACCCACAAACATACTTTGCAAAAAGCAATTAATATTGTCGCTTTTATTACATAAGTTTAAACATATAAGAAGGCTACTGCAATATACTTAACACATTTCATATATATATACGCATTTTGCTTTTAAGTAACATTTGCCTGTGCACACACACAAAGCATCATCAGTGTTTGCAGATTAGACCTATTATTTTAATGGTGCAGCATTAGACACAATTCCAAGGATTTGCCTGAGCAATAAATATCACTAGAACCATCATCAACAAGTGGAAGAAAACCATTCACACATTGAAAAATTACCAGCATTTTCCAAAGAAACTAATGTTGAAGTTTCGATAAGATCTTTTTCTAAGAACTCCTGGAAGTCCTCGGGATATATCGATAAGTCTGGCAGAGTAAAGGTGTAGATAGGCGTTTCAAATCCAAGATTCAACTGGCAGTTTTCTTGGTTGGTGGATCCAAAATCTTTGGCAAACTTCGTTCTGGCTTTTGACACTAGATTCACATTGTCGGTAGCCCGTGAAATGCCACGAGAGAGCCGCTTGGCTAAAAAAAAATAAAAAATATTGTATTAAAATGCCATTGGAAAACTTAAAATAGCAGACTTGCAAATGTTATTTTCCTGCTTTTGTTACACAACAATGTTATTCTTTTTTTTTTGTTGTGATAATTAGGACAGAAAGCTAACTAATTTGTTTTGCTAAGAGAGGTGGTTCCCAACAGTCTAACTACAGAAATCTAATAATGAAGGTAATGATGATTATCAACTGTTTCAAATTAGGGACAGTGGACCCACTATCAACTACATAACACAATCCCTTCTACCTGTCAATCTACAAATACAGAAATTAGCATATTACGTATAGAATTAGTGCAATTTTCACTGACAGCTTAAATCACATAAACCATTTGCATATTATTCCATACAAAAATAAACAATTTTAATCAGATATACAGGGTTTGTCCCAAAAGTTCCCGGAATGATTTTTTTTAAAATCATTTATTCAATATCAGTTTACAATCTTTTCAGAACTTTTCAAAGTATTCTCCCCCTGCTTCGATGCACCGTTGCCAACGCTTCACCCAATCATTGAAGGCGCCCTGGAAGTCGTCAACGGGAATCTCCTTCAGTGAGGTCGTCGCGGCTGCTTTTACCGCCTCCAGCGTCCCATGCCGAGTTCCTTTCAGGGTTCTTTTGATCCTTGGGAACAAAAAGAAATCCGCTGGTGCCAGATCGGGGCTGTACGGCGGCTGGGGCAGCGTTGCCACACCCATTTTGGCCAGCAACTCGGAGACAATGAGCGCGGTGTGGGTTGACGCGTTGTCATGGTGCAAGATCCAATTGTCGCGAATTTCGTTTCGGACGCGTCGAACCCTGTTGCGCAACCGTTTGAGCACTTCACAGTAAAACTCCTTGTTGACTGTTTGTCCTTGTGGCACGAATTCACTGTGAACTACACCTTTTCTGTCAAAAAACACAATGAGCATTGCCTTGATTCGCGATTTGCTCATCCTTGCTTTTTTCGGGCGAGGAGACTCCTTGGTGTGCCACTCGCTGCTCTGGCGCTTTGATTCGGGATCGTACTGAAAAATCCACGTCTCGTCCCCTGTGATCACTCTGTCCAAAAATTCTGGGTCCGTTTCGTAGCGTTCATGCAATTCCTGGCACTTCAACAAACGCTGCTCCTTCATCTCACTCGTCAGGACTTTTGGCACCATTTTCGAGCAGACTTTCCTCATTTGAAGATCCTCCGTTAAAATGCGATGAACGATTGTTTTGGGTATTCCACACTCCTCTGCAATCACCCGAACACTTAATCGTCGGTCATTGTCCAAAACTTGACGCACTTTTTGCACCGAGTCGTCCGTTTGTGATGTCGACGGGCGTCCAGAGCGGTCGTCGTCGTTGACGGACTCCCGACCTTCCCGGAACCGCTTGTGCCACATGAAAGTTTGGCTTTTTTTCATCGCCCCGTCACCGTAGGCTTTCCGAAGCATTTCGAGTGTCTCCGCCCCGTTTTTACCCAGTTTCACACAAAATTTGATTGCATAACGCTGCTCCAAAAACTGGTCCATTTTTTGATCGACGAGGGTGCAGTAGATACCTCTGCGCGGAGCGTGACCCTGCCTCAACAACTGCCCGCAGGCGACTGATACCGGTCTCGTTTCCAAGCTCAGATCCCCCACCAACTTCTCCCTCCGCCCCGTCAGCCAGCGTTGCCAACTACAAAAAATCATTCCGGGAACTTCTGGGACAAACCCTGTACCATCATCGCCAGGGGCTCTTCCTTTCTTCATACTTTTTATTGCAAATGCTACTTCTTCTTTTAAGATTTTAGGAGCTGTTCCTTCGACTATCTCAGAGTCTTCGTTTAATCCACTGTTACCCTCATATAGTTTTTTGTAGAATTCTTCAACTCTTCTAAGTATTTCTTCCCTATTTCTTGTTACGGTGCCATCCTCTCCTTTTAATGCAATGATGTGTTTCTTCCCAACAGATAAACTTCCTTTAACAACCCTAAGGCTCTTGTTATTTTCAATGGCCTTCCTTACTAACTCACAATTGAATTTTCTTATGTCTTCTTTCATGCTTTTGCGCAGAGTTTTACAAAGTTCTATGTACTCAATCCTGGAACTGGTATTTCGATTGTCCACCTTCATATCTCTTCGCCTTTTCATGAGCTGTTTCGTCTTCTCAGATAATTTGCTATTGTGCTTTTTACAGGTTACACCACCAATTTCCCCAGCAGTTTCAACTATTGTCTTAACAATGTTTTCATTTGCTTCTGAGATATCACTTTCATCAATAAGTCCTTCCAGTGCAGAAAAGCGATTTTTTAATTCCAACTTGAATGCCTCGGTATTTTCTTTTAATTTCTTTAAATCCACCCTCTTACTTACTTGTTTCCTAATGAGCTTCTGTCGTTCTAATTTAGTATTTAAGTGCACTTTACATCTCACCATTCGATGATCACTTCCAGTATTAAATCTGTTCAGTACACTGCAATCTTCAATAATTGATTTCTTGTTTGCCAGGATATAGTCAATTTCACTAGTTCCCCCATTTGGGTGTTTCCATGTCCATTTTCTTTGCGGTTTCTTCTTAAAAAATGAATTCATGATGCTAAGGTTTTCAGCTTCTGCAAATTCGATGAGTTGATCGCCACGTTCATTCCTTTCCCCATATCCGTATTTACCAACCGATGTCTCTCCTTGTTCCTGTTGTCCAATTCTTGCATTGAAATCCCCCATGATGAGCTTGATATGTTGTTTCCCTTTGGTGTGTAACTCTTTGATTTCTTCATAAAATTCTTCAACCTCTTCGTCGGTATGGCTTGATGTTGGTGCATATACCTGTACTATTTGAAGTTGGTATCGCTGGGTTAGTTGAACAACGAGCCTCGCTGCTCGATCTGATGTACTTTCAACTTCCAGAAGACAGTCTTTAATTCTTTTGTTGATTAAGAAGCCAACACCACTTGTTCTTCCAGTTTCCGTTCCTCTATAATAAAACAAATGTCCACTTTTAAGTTCCACCAACTCTTCACCTTTTCTTCTAACTTCACTGAGTCCTACAATGTCCCATTTGATCTTGTCAAGTTCTTCTTCCAATTCCTGAAGTTTTGCTTCAGAAGCAAGGGATCGTCCATTAAACGTAGCCAAGGTCAATAACAAACGGCAGCCTGGGCCATTCCAGTGATTCTTAGCACCCCCTGCTTTCATGCCACACTGACCGCTGCCTTGATCAGGAGCACTCCAGCACCTGGAGACTAGGGGCCATGGTTTCTGGTGTGTCAACATAATGGAGGAATTAGCCATAATTTCACCACGCTGGCTAGACGGGTTGGTGAATTAGCCCTCCCCTTCCGCCTTTCTATCCGTGCAGCAAATATTAATTTGCCACATAAATAGAAAGCTCAGCCTGCACCACTTGAAGGCGGGGTAGGACACTAGGTTACTGGCCTGGCCGGTTCCACACATCGTCACATACGTTCAGCGTGTGGGTCTCCTTCCAGTTAGATACCAGCAACCCTTTTGCAGGCCATATATATATATATATATATATATATATGGTAAACCTCCTTTGACAACCACCTCCCTTAACAACCATTTTTTCTGGAAACGGATTTTCTCCCTCCCCACCCACCAATAGACCCAACTCTAAATTTACCTCCATTCAGAGGCCATCTCTCAGAGCGGCCGCTTTATTGCGGAACCGACGGTGGTCGCCTTAGAGAGGTTTTACGGTATAAATATTTAAAGATAGCATTTACTGTTAAATAAACAAAAAATCTATGTAACAGACATTGAAAGCATTTAGCATTTTACGACAGAAGAGGAAATATTTGAAACTTCTGCCTGTCCGTTGTACAGATAATAGCTACAGATGGACCGTCCAGCTTTACAGCAAGTTTGAGAGCTCAACACTGTGGTCAGTTGCAAATTGGATTTAATATAAGGAACATCAGGGAAAACATCCTGGTTTCTT
>QLNU02014802.1:148739575-148820714 GCA_006491805.2 Dysdera silvatica
GACAACTAGGTGAGTACTTCCTCTTTTCACTAGGACAACATTTCCAATTTTCAGCCTTTTTTGATGTTTTTGGGGATAGAAACATCCCTCACAAGGTATTCACTTATTTAGGACAATTACAATGATAAAAAAACCCACACACATAAACATTACCAACATGGCGGCAAGTTACTTTGCCTATTGCTAGCCAGTCATGACAACATTAGAAAGAAAATCAGTAGATGGAAAAAAAAAATCAGTAGGTGACGGACTATGCAGTTAACTCCAGTCGACCTAATAACCTTCCTACCTGTAATAATTGTCAAACCTCAGCAGTTAACAGTACAGATGATTTTTAATGTAGGAAGATCAGAAATATTTACAATAACTTCTGACATACGTGTATTCAATTTCTAGTGGTTGGCAAGTACTTAAAGATTGTATACATAGGACTATATACTGCACCTATATTCATGCCTTTCATAGATTAAATTTTAACCGGATGCAATGTCGCGTTTATGTGAAATTATATATTTTTCTAAATTACTTTTTATTTCACTACACAATTTTTCTAACATTTGCATATTTGATTATACAGAGAAACAATATTTAAATATATTAACAATTTTACATAATTCATGCATGCAACATAAAAGAAATTACTCGTACTTTAAGAATTTATTCCGAAAATGAAAAACTAAAAAGGCGGCGTTCCAATGCAAAGAAACAACTGGCGAGAGGATTATATAACTCTAGCCTTGATTCAAGAGGAAGTGCAAAATTAACGAAATGAATACACTACAGCAAACGCTCCTTAAAGGGCATTCTCGAATAGCGGACACCGCTATTTAATAGGCACTTTTCTAATTTCCAACGCTCGTTATCTCTTAATCCCTCCCCCTCCGAATAACGGACACCTCCTAATCGCGGACAGACACAGAGGTGTCCGTTATTCAGGGGTTTTACCGTGTAAGAAATATTACTTACTGCATAAATTGCCTTTTGCGGTGCAATAGCAAGCAAAGATCATAAAAATATTGAAATAGCATTTAAAATCATGAAACGTTAATACCAATTAAATCCACCCAAAGTCAAAACAACCGAGAGCGGAAGAAACCGACGGCGATCTCAACCCCACCTATGAAAACAGAAATAAATAATTAAAAAATGAAACCAACAAATCCAGAAAGATGCATATTTAAATATTAGTTAAACTTCTCGCGAAACATTATTATTAAATGTTCTTCTTGCCTTATTTTTTAATACGAAGTTCGGAAGAACATCACCAGAAAACTTGCCAAATTTGTCAGTCACGGGAGCTTGTGTATTGTCAATAAACAAACTGTTTTGTGGTGTTCGAACGCAGTACTGATTTTAGTTTCGCTGCTATAAAATTCTTTATGGTCATCAGAAATTTTTGGCCGCTACAGTAGCGGAGGGGTTAGTATTTGTTTACAGTTTTGTAATTCTGGGTTTGACCTACAAGTGGGGAAAGTGTTTGGAAACCACAGCCACGTACGTGATAAAATAAGTTTTAGACGCAGCAGTCTGAATACCAGACAGTGAATTGGGATACGTTCTATTGCCTCTTCGACAATAATCGTTGTTTTTTATAAATTAACCCTGATTGAACCATAAGACGATAGTGCAGCCACCTTTTTCAAACTTTCATTCCCCTCAACAAATAATAATAACCATAGAAAATCGCATCTGGCAACAAAAGTCTCTCCTATTTGTAATCACAACTGCGGCCTGCTCTTGTTTCTAGTTTTAGGACTCCTAAACAGTTTAAGATCTGGGCTTGCGTGCTTTTGTTTTAAGGTCTTTAAGCTTTAAAGATTAGGATTTTAGTAAACATTTATCATGTCCGTCGTATCTACTGATGTTTTAGATTTAGGTGGTGGTGATGATTTCCAAGTTGATGAAGAAGGCGACAGTAAGTTAAACGTTTATCCCAAGCCAACCATTTTACAATTGTTTGCGTTCCAATGTTTATTTATATATTTATTTATTTTTGCCCATTATTCAACGACGGGCAGGGTTATTCAGGTATAGCCTAGCCTTACTATAATCATGGCAAGGTGGGGGTGGCACCGTTAAAACTGCATAACAACCTCTCCCTGTAAAACTCGTGTTGTACTCTTAGAATTGGTTAGAGAATTTTCTGCGTGGTCCATTTGCTTATCACTTCTAGCATGGCTTGTTTGTTAAGACATTGGTAAAGTGAACATCCACGATATCGGAATAACGTTTGCAGTCGTTTGTATGACTTAGTAATTTTCTTAAATTAGTAAAAGCCTAGTGGGCCGTATCCCCCCACACACCCCTTCTTAAAAAACGTCAGATAAGGAAGGCACGATAATCGTTTGTATGAGGCCTAGCCCACAACCTCATCTGATCCTGATTCTTACATACCGGACACTCAACCCAGACGAAATTAATCCTTCTTTCATGACCCAGTCAAGCACACTTCTCTTTCTTTCAGACGCAATTCCACAAAAAAAAAAAAAAAATATATATATAGACATAATATAATTCACTGCAACAAACGAAACAGCTGAAAGAACAATAAAACATGTGAAAATGCCCCTACAAGCTCAGGAGACAAGATGTGACGTCGTAAGCCAATCTATGACAATTTTGACTCATTTCAAGAGGAAAGGAACACTAAGGGGACGTCTTTTGCAGTGTCACCCTTTTCCAAATGCTGTAGACTTACAAATGCTAATCCATATGGCGGCCAATATTTACTTTCCAGTAACTAAAAACACTTCCTGTAGTATTATAAATTATAATTTGTACATACCTGTGTGAATCAGTGAGGGGGATACCCTCCCCACTTTGGGCTACACCCTTGCTGTCCATTTGGATAGTCTTCAAAGTACCTGAAAACTTGAAATGTGGAATCACATTCTTCCTAAAAATTTCAGAAACGTACGACGCCGTAATGTAGGTAAGCACTTTAAAAATATTCATTTAAAAGCAACACTTTGAACGCTATTCCATCATGTCAAAATGGTGCTTCTTTATCTGATGTTTTTCATAAACATGGGTAGGGGAAGACACTCCCCCATTAGGCTTTCACTGATTCAGGAAAATTGCTGTGTCAGAAAAACGTCTGTGAAATATTATTTCATTGTCGAGAAAACTTCCACTTTTCTAACGAGCAAACTAGGATGTGCCAATGCAGTGAGCAGATAGACCATGTCCATAAAATTCTTAGACTAATTTTAAGAGTATAGCTTGAGTTTTGGTGACGGAAAAAACTTGGCGCATTGGAATTATTATGCAGGTTCACCTTCCATTTTCACTATTGCAGGCTTTTGTGATACATTTTTCCGGTGTCTTCCTTATCTGATATTTTCCATAAGTGGGGGGTGTGGGAAGCAGGCCCCCCCCCCCACTAGGCTTTCACTGATTCAGAAAAAAATACTCAGGTTGCAAAAATCTCTTGTGGATGTTCATTTTTGTAATGGCTAGAGGCACTGCTATGAAGTGATTGAAATGCATGCGCACATGGACCACGCCTAAAAAAACTCGGACCAATTTTAAGAGTATAGCATGAGTTTTACCGATGATGTGAGAGGAGCTTGGTGGGATGAGATTAATGTGCAGTTTTACCTAAATTTATTATAAGTTTCTAGGAACTGGGTTTCCATACGCCTGGAGAACCTGGAATTGTCAGGGAATTTGTAATCATCCTTAAAAGTCAGGGTGGAAAATGACTCCATGAACCAAACCTTGAAAGATGTGGTGGTGAGGGGGAGGTCCTTTATAACTTCTGTTTTGAATAATTAAATCTACTATGAATATAAAGCTATTTTCCCCTGCAACTAAAGTTCAGTTGAAAGTTGTTTGTAATTGGTGAAGGAATTTTGACTTAAAAATCAGGGAAAAACCTTGAAAAGGCAGGGAATTTTTTTTGCCAATGTGAGTGGAAACCCTGTAGGAATTGGTATACGATGAATGGTGAAAGTGCATAATAGATCCACCTTGGCGACTTTTCCAACATTGGCGAAACGATCGTTAAAGGCAAGTGAGGGAGCATTCGCAAAGACAGAATCGTAGTTTCCATGGGTAAACATATCAAAAAGGGGAAGTTGCGAAAGTCGGAGAAACTATGCAAAGGGAGTGGGGAGAGAAGAGACTAACTGATGAAAGTCCCAGGTTAAATCTTTTCCAAAAACAGAAAAGCTGCAAAATAAACTAGTAATCAGGCATAATTGTGGACCCTGTAGTAGCCAAAGGGGAATCCCCCATGCTAAAATCACTAGCAGTGTTCTTTTAGTGAAAAAAAAAAGTAGGGAGTTAAGATGTAAACAAACCTGCGGTTGCTTCATGAATGCTTATCAAACTTAACTCCTTGTTCTTCGGCTGTCACGAAGTCCTAAAAAAAATTTTTTTTGGAAAATCCAACATGGCAGCGACTAGGAAAAAGATGAATGCAATTCGTTTTAAAAATGTGATGATGAAAACGTGTGCAGTCCAAGAAAGAGTGAATTGGACATGTAACAGTGATATTTAATAGCAATATTTTGTACACACTTCCAGTTCATGCCAGCCAATTTCTGCCGAAGGACAGCAACATCTGTCCGAAGCACATTGAAACATTTGATGCAATATCAAAAATTGTGTTTTAAAACTTCGGTACCACCCTTTAATGAGTTCTATCGATTCTTGTACTTTTTGCCTTGTATGATTCTTGAGTGGAGGTTGGCTTTTGCAGTCAGGTTTATGAGCAGTTTTCTCAAAATCAAGGAGAATGGTAGGTCTTGGCACAGTAATGTCCTTGCATTACAAAACTCAATCAAAAATGGCCCTGCGGTGGCGCAGTGTGGTAACGCGTTCTCCTATTGCGCGGCTAATCCGGGTTCGACTCCCAGCAGTGCAAAAAGAACGCTTACTCAGAGATCTCATAAAGATCGCACTGCTCACTGTAGTCCGGGGTTTGGTTCCCCAGGCCTTAAGAGGTTCGGATTCCTCGGAAAACAGTAGGTCCCGGCGCAGCATGACCACTGTAGTCTTTGAGCCGTAAAACCAAAAAGAAATCAAAAACGAGGCGATATTGCTAATAATTTGAATTACTAGATCATTTATAATCTCAATTTTTTATTCTCAGTACTTAATATTTTGTTTTTAATTGTAGAAAGTGTGCAGAAACTGAAAGACAAAGCCAAGCGTAGGAAGGGAAGAGGATTTGGCGCTGGTATGCTCATATCTATAAATTTTATTTTGCAGTGTATTCAAAATGTTTTAGTTTTGAAAATTTATACATAGTATAGTGTGAAGTTCACTTTTTATTCAATTGGCCTCGGACCTCTATTATCTGAATCAATTGCTACCGAGCTTGTGTTGATAAATCCAAATTTATGGATAATATGTATCAATTCAGAAGTCAGGCACCAGTCATAGTAATTAGAAGCACATCTAGTAGGAAAGAGGGGAATGTTATTCTTTGTTAAACTAATTTTCCATTTCTTAATTTCTACTATGGAATGGTTTATTTAAAACATTTTACAAAGCTTATAAATGAAGTTTCGTTTGTACTTTAGATTATGGTTACCCGATCTTTTTCAGTGAATCTGTGGACACTTTCTAATAGAAAGCATGCTTAAATTAAACTCTTCATCTTACAATTATAATACAGTGTGTCCGTGAAGTCATGGTGCACTTTTGACCGGTCACAGGAAATCAACGAAACAAGATAGAAATGTGAAATCTTCACCAAATAAAAGGAAAACTATCCAAGTTTCATACCTATTCAGTGCAGTTTGATGTGGCCTCCATTCATTGTCCTACACACATCTAAACGATATTCAAGTTCTTCCCACACACGGTTAAGGACGTCTTGTGTAACAGAGTGAATGACGTCTGTGCAGTTTGGTCACGGATTCGAATTTAGCAAGCCACAGAACACACTGAATTTTCCTCTGTAACGTCCACATCTTGACTGGCGTGGGCGTGGGCTGATCCACTGCCGCGCAGCTCGTGGTGTTGCGTCATCACCTGTGTGGCATACGCTTGCACATCAGAGTACAGAAACTTGGAGAGTTTGTCTGTTATTTGGTGAAGAGTTCACGTATCTATCTTGTTTCGTTGATTTCCTGTGACCGGTCAAAAGTGCACCATGACTTTACGGACACAGTGTATATTGCAGATGTATCATTTAATAAAAAGGTTGTTCAGTAATGAACTATGTGAATTAACTTTTTATTACAAACTACTGTAATTTATTTTGTTTATGAAACTAGTTCATAATTCAATTATTCTTACTGTTTATTCAAAATTTGTAAACAGGATAAGGCTAATAATAAAATAAAACAAAATTCTTATACCTGACAATTTAGTTATATTTCTCTGAAGAATGGGCTGTATTGAGATGTTTTCTTGATTCAAGCGTGGCAGAAAATTCCTGACATGATATGCTGAAGTTATTGAGGACAAATAACATAAATTTAGTAGTGTGAACACTTAGTCTAGATCTCTGAGATGTTCACATCACGTTCATGGAAGTAAACATTCTCTCCACTAAAGCATTACTTCCTGGTAAGCAAAGACACAATTCCAGCAACTTTTGCATCTGTAAATAAGAGACAGTTTTCTCCAAAAATTTAAAGACGTTCACTCCATCTTGAACACACATCAGCACCATTTTCATTACATTCACTCTTTCGCATTTGCATACTTCTTCAATGAAGAGATTTCATCCAAGAAGTTGCCCTCCTCAATATCAGTCCCGCCTACTTTTGATGAAAAATGCTGAAAATGTTCTTCAAAACTTTTCCTCTGTGGAGGGATTCTGAGCAAGATGCCCTCCATACGTCTCATATGTTGAGAATAGGAACTCCATACAATTAGATAGTTAATAGCTGTACTAATCTCCGGATATATTTAAAAATTCTTGAGTTGTGCAGGAACCATCTTCTTCAAATGATGGCAGAAGTTTCTTTACTGAGGACAGGATGAACTTTTCTTCTTTCCTTGACTGAAGTTTCTCGATCCATTTGTTTAGTATCATCGAAGGTTCTACCTGCTTCAGCTTGGGTTATGGCATCATAGAACAGTGGCAAAGTTGAGGAAACAAAAGTCATCCACAACAAGGTACAGGGATCATCGAACCACTTTTTCAAAATAACCAGGTATTTTTCTTTAGATAAGAATAAAGACTTCAACTCCACACATATTTCGCAGATTCTTTTGATGGCTGGCAGCAGTGACAACCATCTAACATTGTTGTAACTAAGTATGTTCTTATGTTCCTTCCTGTCCCAAAATCTTGCAGAACTCTTTCAATCATTCTACCCTCTATATGAAAGTAGCCAAAAAATTTCACGAGCCCTTCGATATCAATTGGCATTAAATTAATTGCAGAATGTACCCAATTATGTATTATATGTGCAACACATCTTAATTCAATAACATTTCTGTCCAACGCTTCCTTCATTTTAGAGTGGACATTGTTTGTGCCTTTTCATTTTCAAGCTACAGAAGTTAGTGTTCGTGTTATCCACTGAAACAGCTATAACCTTACTTTTCAGTTCCAGTTCCTTAATTGTTTGAAATGAAGTGTTGCATATTATTTCAGCAGTTTCACCTCGAATTTCATTAAATACCACCAGTTTATTCTGGATGAAAACAGTTTTTTTGGAATTCACATACACATAATGAACAAGACTTCTTAATAATTTGATATGTGCATGATTTGAAGCATTGAAAAGTGCAGAAACAAACGATACTCCGTTAATTTCTTCTAACACTTCTGACATAGCCCAAGGTGCAATTTTAGCGGAAGCCATATTTTATAAGAGCTTATGTTAATTGTAAATTCAAGGGTATTCAAAAAAATCTGGGAACATTCTGAGGACGAAATGCCAAATCCGGGGTCTGTCCATGGGAAACGGGGACATCTGATAACCTTACTTTAGATTATCTTTGCTTGCAACATTATAATGGAGTTTCTTTGCAGCACATCCCTGTTGTGGCATAGTGTGGTAACGCGTTTGCCCAGTGCACCATTAATCCGAGTTTGAATCCCACGCTTACTTAGAGATCTCATAAAGATTGAACTGCTCGCTATAGTCAGGGTTTGGTTCTCTAGGCCTTAAGAGGTTCGGATTCCGTGGAAAATTGTAGGTTCAAAGGTTTGGATTCCTTGGAAAACAGTAGGTCCGGGCACAGCTAGACCATTGTAGTCCTTGAACCGTAAAATCGCAATCAATCAATCAAATCCTTTGCAGCGCATTAGTACAATCATATTTTCTTTTACTGTTCCGGTCGTGCTAGGCTCAAAGTGATCAATATGGAAATGGGCTTCATGGTTAATAGGGATTTTCTGTTAAAAAATAGTCAGATAATAATACAGAGGCTGCCATATAATCTAAAGCAATTTATAAATAAAATATATGCTACATTGATTACTAATAATTGCAAGTAAAATCTGAAATTATTTCATTTGTATACCTCACTTACTACAATATAATTAATATATATGATTAGTTTTAAATACATAATTTATTTCCACGTTGGATCCTGTCAGTGTATATTAAGGAGAGGAATTTTCATTTTGCATGCTAACCGCTGTTGTACTATGATGATATAGCATCTTAAATGCATGTTAATATTCTTATGAAAATAGTCATAATCTTTGTTGTAGGGCATGATGATCCATTTTTCAGTATTGTAGTATCCAATATGATATTCACTTACTGCTTTAACAAATATATACATCCTGTTGTTTTTTTCTGGGCGAAAACACTTTTACCACTGGAATTTAATTTTGATGGTTGACTTACTACTGCAGTAATAACCTAATTCTCGATAGCCGTTTTAATTAACGGCTATTTCTGTTTAACTGTAGCAATTTGTGGTGCAGGCGAATACTAATGTGGGCCAATTTGTTAGTCCAACAGGGTGGGCCAGACTGAGCTAGTCTGTCCCTGTGGCCCGATGCAGTATGGCCATAAAACACAACTACGTACCTGCTTGCCTGAAAAGGAACATCGGGTAATTTCTTCATGGTGTCAGGTTGTTGAGGTGGTGATACAATGATTTATTTTCTTATTTCAAATGTTTTTGTAACAATTTTTCTCTCAAGTTTCAAATACAAAAACCTTGTAGGTGAGGACAGGGGAGTAAGCTGGCTAGGATTGTAATTTCAGATACATCCCTGAAACATATCTAAGGCTTAATGGACAGTTCAGTGTTGCAACCTGTGATCATGCTAAATCTTAGGTCTGGTCACACTGGAAGTTTTAGTACAAGTTATTGGGTTCCTGTAAATGTGTGAGGAACCTATTTTTTAATGTTTTGAAAGGACGTGTGACTGGGGCAGCTGATTTAGAGATTTATGCTTAAATTCTAATGCTTTATTTGTTATTTTTAATTGTTTGTAGTGGGGGGGATCCCTCAACCTAACTTTCTTTCCTGGTGCTTTCCGATACATTGATTTTGATTCAGATCTAACGTGGATGGAACATGGGCATTTTATAGTGATGGTCAAACAGGAGGGAATTCTTCGCAAGGTTGGGGGTCATGATTTTAGGGAAGGGAGGGTGTTACTGGCTCAAACTGTAAGGATGCTGATTGCTGAAACATCTTAGAGGTGGTGGCAGGACATCGTGAGATACGGTGAAAAGGTTGCATGGACATAAAAAGTTGAGAATTGGCATTTTGACTCTACAAAGTTAACCGATACAATTTTTTAGTGTTGATTTCTAAAAGCTGTTCTTAAAATAATTGGAAGGTGTGATACCCCTTGTTTCACCATATTCATTAAATTGATGTATTAAATTAAAGTGGTTAATTTTTTTTTTAGACTTTTATGGATATGTTTACTAATTCAGGTCTTTTCCTTTGTTGTTCTATCTTTGGGGTGGGGGTCAGTTCTTCAATTCCTTATTGTCTTAAGCATCATTCAGTGCCAGTAGGCTCATGCTGCCTACATTTGATTCTTGTGGATTAGTTCTGTCCTTCCCACCCTTTGCAGAAGATGGTTTTCTCCTGTCTATTCTTATAACATACCCTTTACTATGCAAGTTTTCTTCTGGAGTAATATCGTTTAGTACCTTGCTGCAATTCAATGGTAACACCTGTGTCTCTATTATGTGAAGAAACAGACATTGGATTTCCAGTGGTACGTAGATTTTTTTTTTTTTATTCCATGGACATAACCGGTTTATAGACCAAACTTTGATGCCCCGAGTTACAAAAGTTTACATTCCTTAGAAAATTGTAGGTCCTGACAGCATGGTCTTAACTGTCCACTAGAAAACACAAAATAAATATTATCCAATTGTGTGTAATACTACAGTATATTATCAGCTGAAGGAAGAAAAAAAAATTTAAAAAAAGTTGACAGTGTTTGTTAAATTTCACAAAATTTTAAATTTTTTTTTTTCAGATACCAGTGCTCGAGAAGATGTCCAAGGTTATGAAGTGATGGATCATGATGGAACTGATGAGCCAGGCCCTCAAAGATGTAATTTTTTTTTGTATTTATATGTGGTCATGGAGTTTTGCGGAGTTATATGTTAGAGGTGTGTAGTGAATGGGAATTATAACCATTCATTGAAAGGAATGACAATCCTCCTCATTCACTAAAGAAGTGATAATTCTCCTGTGAGTGAATCTGTACTCCAAAGAATGTGTTCACTAAAGTAGATGGTTTTTCCCACCTGTTGTGTATCATGAAATCATCCCAGCCTTTAAGCCGCCCCTGAGTGAAAAAGCCTTTCATATGCTCGCAGAGGGTGAAAGCGATCGTCACCTGTAGCTTAATGGGTAGAACTCTTAACCAGAAATGACGTGAGTTCGGCTCCCACTGTGTTCAGAAAAATCATTTTTTGCAAGTATTTAATCATCTAATACGGTGGTTTTTTGACTGTGGTCCGCGAGATCCTCCCAGTGCCCCACAAAAGTTCGGAAAAGTACTAAGACACGAGCATTTACTCTTTAATGCTAAGAATAAATTATGAGGGAACGAAAAATTCCTTCCCCAAATGGTGAAAATCAGTGATGAAACACTAGAAATAAATATGTATGATGCAAATTCCGGGCTTTAAACTTTGAGTTAATTCTTGGGGGTCCATGAGGGGGGGGAGTCCGCAATTTAGGAAAGTTAAAGAACCACTGATCTTATACAACCACATCATCAGCTGTGAATTACTCTAATTAAACACAGTGTGTTGGTGCAGAATGACCTTTACTGCCCTTGTTCCATATAAATGCAATCAACGTGACAACCGACACACTGTGTATTATGTAAACATTCATATTGTTGTATACCCCTTGTGCGTGTATGCACATATATTGCGTACACATATATAAATTATGGCTTTTGGAAATAATTTAAGAATGAAATTGTTTGTCCATGTCAGGAAGAATGTAGAATGGAAGACATATACCTGGTATGCTAATTTGGTGCATACTACGTAAATGAAATGCATACTAGACAAATGAAGCATGTGACTTAGTATTATTATTTACAGACATAATTATACATATATAATACGTATTACATAAATGTAATACATATAATATACAGTTATTCATTATTTAAATCATGCTGCTTTTTAGTATCAAAGATTTCCCTTTACATTTCATTATATCATTTTAGCTGTGGAAGGATGGATTTTATTTATCACAGGAGTTCATGAGGAGGCCCAGGAAGATGACATTTATGACAAATTTGCTGAATATGGCGACATAAGCAACTTACATCTCAATCTAGATCGCCGTACAGGATACCTCAAGGTAAGTAAACTGAACGTCTTTTTTTTCTTTCCTGTACCTTTTGTGTACACTTCTGAACAGCAACAAAAAAGGGCTCTGCAGTGATAATGTCTTCATCTAGTATGCTATTAATCTGGGAGTTCACTCCCTATGGTGGCAAAAAAAAAATATTCTAAACTAACTGTTCACGATAGTGCAGCTGTTAATGATAACTTTCCTTGCATCATTAAAAAAAAAAACTTTAAGGAGTTAAGAAAATACAAAATTTTGTAACTATAGAAATCAAAGACACGATTTCCTTTTCGCAGTTAGCCCGGGTTTAACTTCCAACTGTGCAAAAAAAAAAAAAAATAGTCGCTTATCGACTGACTGCTCACATGGCTAAGGCATGGGGTCTTCAGCCCGTGGGTCAATGCGGCCCACCGGCTCATGAAAAAAATATAAATTGTATTCTGTCACGTTTTCGTAATAAATTTCTTAAAATGCTAGAGAACTAAAATAAGAGGTGGTTACAGGATACAATCCAGATATTCATATGTATATACTATACGACATTTCATCGCAATGGGGAGTTACACCTCTATCGACCCCTTACGTACACCAGTGCTTCTGCAAAGAGCTCTTTTCAAGAATGAAGTTGGTAGAGTCAAAAGTTAAAACCAGAATAACTGACATCCGTGTTGAAATCTTTCTCAGGGTTGCAACGTCAAAAATAAGATATGACAGGCTTGTTAAAAATAAGCAGTGCCAAAAATCTCACTAAAAGGTTTGATTTCGCTTTATATATTAATAACTAAAAGTATTGTAAATGTTTTTTGCTTCCATAAGTATTTTAAATTGTAGTACCTAAGTTCAATTCCAGAGCCGGGTTCATAAAATTCTTTCGGGTGGGTGCACCAAACTAATATACAGACCTAAAAAAAAAAAATACAACAAAGGTTAATACAGGGGCGCACTTGGCTGTGTGCCCTCATGGGCGATAGTCGACAGTTTTTTTAATATGTATGTGTGACCAATGGACTCGCACCCTTTGAAAATCCAGGGTATGTGCCCTTTGAGAGGACACAGTCCCCCCCCCGATCCGCTTTTGCTGAGTGCTAATATTACTATTACAGTAGTGCGGCCCATGGGCCAACAAGAATGAGCAAAATTGGCCCTTGGACTGAAAAATGTTGAAGACCCCCTGGTCTAGGTGTTGATTCCCTAGTCTTTAAGAGATTTGAATTCGTCTGAAAACTGTAGCTCCCGGTGCAGCATGGCCCTTGCTGTCCCTACACTGTAAACTCAAACACTCTCTAGCTTTGGAGCAATAAAATTAAAGTTACAGAAAACAAGTTACCAACTAATGAATACGATTGTGGATCTCATGGAGGGAATTGTCCTTATTTAAGCCATTGTAAAGGGATTATTGCCAAAATTAATTTCTATCCCATCCAGGATTTATTATTATTATTTGTTTTGATTGAGCTATCTTTTACTCATAAAAATAAGCCGGATAAAAGAACGTAACTGTGAATCAATCAGGCCAACCTCTGGGTTTTCATTTTGTTGCTTTGACATAGTTAGCCATGAAAAATCATCTTATGTTTTTTTTTTGGGGTGGGGGGGAGGGGGTCCTCTAATTGTAAATGGAACAAAGATCAATCCCAACAATTAATTTCTGTGGCATCCACGATTTTTTTTTTTTTTTAATGCGTAAAAGTTTAAGACATGAGCAATTAAGATTAGAATGTCAAACAAAATAGGGCAGGTGCTGTCTCTATCACCCTAACATCGCAAATTCTGCCAGTAAGATATTTGCAATTTTTAAAACAGCAAATATTTTTATTATAATGTATTTAATTGAATTTTATATTTTATGCTGTTGGTATAGCAATATTCTATCAAATATTACTTTAACTGTAAATTGTATGTTTTGCTTGGCGCAGTATAGCCCAGATGCTCTTGCGCCATAAAAAAGCCAAACAAACAATCAATGTTTGCTTTGTGATCATCATTTTTATAAACCTTGTGGGTAACCACAGTAGAAGGCTGTTATTCACTTGCTGACTTCCTCGACCCATACCGCTTAGAATAGCAAGAAGACGGAAATTTAATAAGTACGATTTGTAAAATGGTAACATTGCAATTGTTTTCTTTTTATGATGTTTTCCAAATGTACATAATTTCACGTTCCAAATCTGGCAACACGTATAATTATAATTTGGCTTTTTGTATTAGGCATCTTGGTATTTGTAACTGCGTTTCAGATTTTAAAATAATAAACAGTCCTCTATTTATCATCTAAGTGTACACACGTAATTCTTGGAGGTTTCACCAGAAAGGCATATTGAATTCTTTTAATGATATATTTGAATTAATTTATTTATAGGCATGTATTATTGAATTAACTTAAACATTTAAAGTACCAGTAAATTGTTGTCAACTGAATAGAATTTCTCTGACTTCTTCGATCTGTTTGTGTAGTATTCTTGTTTAAAAGTGTTGCATTATATTTTATAAATAATTTGCTTGTATAAGAAACCCATGCATTAGTATTTTTAATACACAGGGTATTTTTTCTTCAGTTTCAAAATGGCAGAGTAGTCATAGGTGTTAAATTGTGCCATAGTGGTTCCACACACTGGTTTTGGGCTCATTGGATTAGGTTACATTATCAGTAAATTTAGCTGCATGTGTAAATGTACCATGGTTCAGAAGTCACATTGTGTTGATTGTCCTGTGTTAGGTGACCTGTAGTACAGTCTTGGAACATAAAATATGCAAATAAGTCTTTTTCATTAATCTTACTTTAATACAGTGAAACCTAGATTTATTATTTTCCACACAGGGAAGAGGTGGGGGGGGGGGTTCTGGAAAGTGAACCATGAATGTGGGAAAATGATGAAAGCAGACTATTATGGAATAAGGATAATAGCTGTATCACAATCTTAATGTCAAAATACATTCAGTACATGTACGAAATAAATTATACGTACTATGTATTTACCAAACGAATAAAAAAATTTTATGTACAAAGCAAATCGAACATGTACTTTTGCTTTTATACAAAGGAGGCACATTTGTTCATTTAAAGGAATCAATAAATTTATCATAAATAAATAATTGAACGATGCATTGTACAATGATATATTTAAATGGAAATTTACACAAGCACAACTGTATAAGCTGGCACATCATTTACAATTGTTTCGATGATTGTCCTTTGTTAAAAAAAAAACCTTTTGAGGCAGCCACTAGGTGTTGCTAAAAATTGCAGCATATTGAATTTACATAGTGGTAGAAAAAGGGCATTTGAAAATATTAATCTTTACAAGAGTACATCACACCCATGTCCAATTCATGCACTCAGAAATGTACAAATGTACATGTTATTCCTTGTCTTCATGTCAACAAAATGTATGTTCAAAATACTTTACGTTTGTTTCGTTACAGGGTTATGCTCTCATCGAATATGAAACGTTTAAAGAAGCTCAATCGGCTCTTCAGAACCTGAACGGAACCAAAATATTGGATGCCAATATCAGTGTGGACTGGGCTTTTGTGAAAGGACCATCAAAACGGTATGCTTTTATCATTTAGTTATATCGAAGCACGACACAAAATTTTAGGGAAAAAAAGCTATTGATTGTTGAACGTGGGGGGGGTCATTGAAGTTCAGATACCATTTTTAACACCGTTGAATGTAATCATGATCCATATTGAACTGCAAACTATTAAAAGGGCTCTTGAAGTAAGCTGGTTAATTTTTGTAACAATTTGCTCATTGCATGTTTCTGCTCATTAAGTTATAATTATGCATTCTTCTAGTTCTGTGATTATTACAAAATATTGTATATAAATTGTAAACTAACAGACATGTCTTTTCAGGAGACACGGTGGCAGGATACGTGGAAGTGAACGCAGCAGGCGCTAATGAACGTTTTCTGTCAAACTTCATGTATGTTTAGACTCTTCCAACTCATAATAGACTATGTGTTGTAATGTGTTAATAAACCATGTTTGTATCATATTTTGTAAGAATTTCTTAAACTGATGCAAGTGTAAGAAGCTATCTATATTTAGAATGTATTTTCTTTGGGGGTGGAGGGAAAACACCAAACTTCCTTAAATAGACTAATTTTTAAATCACGATAAAATCAAATTTGCAAGAAAATCTCCGTTTTATCATTTACAGTTTAGGATTAGTGTTGATTTTAAAAAATTTGTTTCTGGTATGAAATAAAACAATTATCAACAGACAAAGATCATTGATGTGTATGAATAGCAAATGCATTTATAAATCAATATCATAATTACCAGTAATGTTAAATAATTAGCGTTAATAATTATCAGTAGCACAGTGGTAATTTATTTACTTTGTGTGCCATTTTGATACGTTCATTTAACATGCCAGTAGTCGTACGAGGTTTGGTTTCCTAGACCTAAAGAGGTTTGAATTTTTCGGAAAATTGTAGGTCCCAGCATAGCATGACCTTTGCCATCCTTGTACAACAGAACTCACGAACAATAGTACAGACACTCACAGTACAACTTCTAATGATGCAAACAAAGGAATATTTCTTTTTTTTTCTTCTTCCAGATTCTGGAAATTTTCCAAAATGTGTCAAAATGAATGTCAATTTATTTTTCACTTTGGAGCTGAAAAATAAAAATTTGCTTTTTAAAGTTACTGTTGCTTCATCCGAAAAATAGTTGACAATTTTGTCACAATGTAAGCAACAGTATGATACTGCCGATAATCAAGTTCCTCATCTTGTGAGAATCGGTTGTGGAGGTAATGGAACGTCTGGTGCCATTTCTTTGAAAGCTTGAATTCTCAAACAAGCTTTCACGAATATCTTTTTAACGTTGGAAATGAGAATATCCATTTCAGGATAGAGACTTTTTACTTGTTCTGCAGTCTTATGTAATGCTTGAGTAAGGCATGTTAGTTGAGGTATGCAAGGAAACAAAACTTTTAGCTTTTTTTTCATATAGGGGATGCTTCCATCAGAAGTAAAAAAAAAAAAAAACCCCTCTTTCATATTGAATACCATCTGGCTAAAACAAAGTTAATGTATTAATGAATAGTTGGGCAGTCGTAGTACCGTTTGTCATTTGTAATTGTTCAGATGTCAGTAAAAATAATGTTTGCTCTTTAAGCGGGTCCATTGTACCAACAATAGCATTTGCAACATATTGTCCTCTTGCATCTGTTGTTTTGTCAATATATATCCTTACCTTTTCATTCTGGATGTGATCCAGAACTTCTTTATAGCATTCATCCAGGTAAGTTTTCCTTAAAGTAGATAGATTCATCAGGAATACTTTCGTTGGTATATTTTTGCAGAAAAGTGTGCATATTTATATTCTCAAGCTTCCAGAACGGAATGCCGGTATCCACAAACATCTTGCATAGATCCATTGCAAATTGCGATTTCCAAGAGTTATCTTAACTCAAAACAGCTGCAAACAGGAATCAATGTTTTTTCATCCTTTTTAACTTTCGCAGATTTATGCTTAGATGTTTCCAAGTACTTTTTCTCGAAGTTTATTGACTTTTCACATAATTTGCAAAATAAAATGCTTCCATCAATAGAGAAACATCCTAGCCAAACTCTTATGAACTTTCCCCAATTTTTTACTTGTGGAGCTTTCATTTTAGGCATATTTCTAGATTAAAGGCAATCAGTGCACATTACAGAGAAAGCTAGAACTCTCTACCAAGTGTTGAACCGACTGAGTGACAAGTGAACTGTTTAAGAAACATGCAAGCGAAGGTATGAATGTCTTCTTCTCAACTCAATAAACGAAGTTAGCATATGTGGGGAGGGTGACTGCTAATCAAGGGTTCAAAACATATGACTGTGAATGAGTTTTTTTTTTTGTGGTGGGGGGTATAACCCATATAGGAGGGTGTCCTCCATTCAGAGGGATTTTACTGTAGGTATGTATAGGAATTTTAAAAAGCATGTAAAAATACAAAGGAAATAAACTCAAAGCGCAAATATAAACCAAAATAAGCATTTATGGCAAAAAAAAAAAGCATTTTATTAAAAATAGGCAAAATAAAGCATTTGCCTAAACTCTACTCACAAGCTTTAATAATTAATTATAGCATTATCAAAAAGTGTACTATCACACTTTTGGTAGTATAGACTTCGCTTTCTACTTTTTCACTCATTGTTACAGACTTTTTCAACATTTCATTTTGTTCAGTTTTAAGAACAGAGGATGCACCTTACATTGTTGTAATCCGCTCACAGACAATTTTTATGACCAATCACAATCGGTGGTATACCCTTTCTCTCGAATGCCCAACGATTTCAAAATCTGACAATTTCCTATCTTTTATGAATTCTTCAATATTTAAAAATACACAGCTCGTGTTCATCGACACTTGCTGCACAGATGTTATTTACAGGTTCTGAGTCTAAACTTTTTGATGCATTCAAAAATATGGTTTTCCTCAAAATATTTCTATTATAAAATATTTATTTATAGAAAGTGCTTAGAAATTTTCAGGAGAACAGCTTGTGACCCGGTGTAATTGATGCCAGTGCTGCAGCCCAGCGGTTGAGAACCTGTGCTGTTCCTGCAAAGAAAATGCACCAGAAAGTGAAAACCAATATTTATTTTTTTTTTTTACAAAACTCAGGCTTGTGACATTATATTAAAGTATTTGCAAATCCCAATCTCTACGCTGCAACATCGTTGACAGTTTTGATAAAAAATCAAAACAGGGTTACGTTTCTCCATCCAGAAGATTCTATAAATGTATTAAACCTTTTGGTTTCAAATTAAATAAAAATGGATTTAATTCTAATGAATTTAATTTCCGTTTATGTTAAATTATATTTACAGCCACACTAAAAACATAGCACTTTATATTTTTTTAAATTGAAAAAATTCTAGAAAATACTAAAGTATATAATGTAGAAAACAAATCTAATGAATAATATTTATTATATTATACTAATGACTTCCGAACAGTGCCGGTTTAAGAGTTTTATGGGCTCTACGCTGAAAAAATAAAATAGGCCCCTAAAGAATATGGCCTTCGTGATATTCAATTAATAAATCAGTGGTTTTCAGTGGTGAATTCAGGTTTAGCAGTAATAAAAATTTCTCGGACATTTGTAAATAAACAAGATTAAAATAACGCTTAAATTTTGATAACTAACCCACATTGTTCCGATTTATGACTGTCAAGTCACGTCGTTATATCCGATACGAATTTCCCTAGTTAGAATCTACGTAGACTACAAAATCGCCGTCGTTATAACCGATATATTTAGTATGGAGTAGAATAGCAAACCAAACTTCTTGTAAAAATTCCATCGTTATATGCAGATGGTCGTTACAACCGGCATCGTTATAAACGATTTTTACTGTATTCTAAACACATAGTACTATTAATATAAAGTCTTCAGACATTTTGAATAGTCGTCTAAATTTCTTACTTGTTGCCAACTGCAAAAATCTAATTACCAATGGTGAACAGATTTGCCAAGCAATTTTTAAGGAAGGATTTTACTATGAAGCAATAGAATCTTCTTCACTTCCAACGTGTTTTTCAGGTAGGGTGTATGTTAGTGATAACCAGCAGCTATAGAACAAAAAGATTTTAATTTCAAAATGTACCTAATAAGAAGAATGAAGTTTAATTTTTCATAGTTTGGCAATGTCCACTTAGACTGTGAATAGTTAGACAAATGTCATATTCGGCCAGTGGTTAAAACTCGTTTTTTTAGACTTAATCAAAACTTTGAAATGCAATTTTCAAAATTGTATTTGATGTAATGTTCATAAAGCATTCCCAATTAATTGGTGTCAAGCAAGCTGGTTTTGGAGTAATGGTACACACAGATGGATCTATCACCTAATCATATTCCTTGAGTGTTACTGCCAGAGTGGTTGAAAAATATTTTTGGAAGAAATTACTCAGACAAGATGTTTGTTTGTTTGTGGTTTTATGTCTCAAGGACTACAGTGGTCATGCTGCGCCAGAACCTACTGTTTTCCGAGGAATCCGAACCTCTTGAGGCCAAGGGAACCAAACCCCGGACTACAGTGAGCAGTGCGATCTTCGCGAGATTTCTGAGTAAGCGTTCTTTGCGCTGTTGGGAGTCGAACCTGGTTTAATGGTGCACTAGGCGAACGCGTTACCACACTAGGGCTCAGACAAGATTATGCTTGCAAAAATGTCATCCAGTAGGCCTTCCAGTGCCTCTGATGTTTGATGGTGATCTGATGTGGTATAATAACGTAAGGGGTCGTTCAAGTATTATGTAAGTATCCATGTGGGGAGGGGGTTTGGGGTTTGCTTACTTTGCTGACAATGGGGAGGGAGGAGTCTGGAACCATGCTTACGTAAGGTACAGAAAAGAATAAAACAACCACAGTCAGGAAGTGACAACCGCCCTGATAGAACTACAATACTGGAATGCACGATAAGCACACTATGAATAAAAGATATAAAATACTCGTAATCATAGTTAAATATTTATTTAAATCAGTAGCTGGCTGTGTCAACTTTTTTTCTCTCGGGCCTCATATATTTATAAATTATAATGATCGTATTATGTTTAATAAATGCATTTTATCAAATCCACTTCTTATTTATCCAACATTTGCTTACGACATATTAATACGTAATAGAAATGTGACAAAATACTTTATAATAAAATATTATAACTATATTATTGTCCTTTATAGTTTAATATGTATAATATATAAAGTTATAATTATAGTGTTTCATCTAGAAAAAAATTAGGGCAGGGTGCTTGGCCTCTCAAAAGGCCATTTTTTTGGCACTTTAAATACACAGACACTCATGATGAATATCCACAGTTACGTCAGCTTTACTGCTACCAATTCCTTTAAACAACGTCTTAATTTGTTTAGTTCCTATAGTTGCTTTCTTTAAATTGCTTAGTTTTCGTTTGAAGGTAACCATTTTTTGGATTTTTTTTTTTTTTTTAGTTCCGAGTTAAGTATATGCGAAAGGCAAGAAAGTGTAGGGGATTGCAATCTGATGGCAAGATTAAAAAATCCCAACTTCATACAAAATAATTAAATTAATATAACTATAATTTAGTTAAACAATATCCTATAATATTTCATTTATTCAAATATCCTATACTATATGACAAGTAAGCTTCATAAAATAGGGATGTAAAACATGCTTAATTTAGTGCTTAAAGACAAACAAATTGATTTTAACAAAAATTTGATCTCAAAAATACGTGGAACCGCTAACGTTTATCGCAGTAGTCCGTGGTTGAAAGTCTGCAAACCTGGCAACAGTGCTTTGTTTACAAATATTCGTCAGCAATCTGGTTTTGCCAAAACCATCAGTGTTATTACGAAAATGAAATAATGAAGTACAAAATTTTTATAAATCAACAAATTTCATCACGCGTTTTGGATTCTAACGTGGGAATTTGAATTATCATCGGGGACGGATGATGTGTTATTTTCTGAGGGCTAGATGGGACATATGGGCACAAGGGCAGGGCATTGCGCCCTTCTATTTCGCTTTAGATGAAACAGTAATATACGTACAATATATATATAGAGAGAGAGAACTAAAATCTTATGGCATAAGCATGAAGGGTGGGGAGGGGTCAGGCATTTGCTTATTTTTTCTTACAAGGTGGAGGGGGAGTATAAAATGGCCAGAAATGGGTTTACATAATACTTGAACGGCCCCTAATGAAAAATAATCTCCCAAGAAAAACATTATAATATTTTTTATTGGACAAGTGGACTAATTTTTTACGAAATGCCCTTATATTTTCAATGCCTACATAAAGCACAGTTTGGAAATCTAATGTAGAGGTATACTTAAATTTTTCTGTAAGGGAGGCTTATCCTTCCCCACTAGAAAAATAAAAATTTATGCTATGTGCAGGTATTCGGGTGGGGGCTACCCCCTAGTCTTGGAAGTAGTTGGCAGTGCCAATGAAGGAAAGCAAAAATAACCTAACATATATATTTTTTTTTTTCTTTTTATCATTCATAGTAAAATATTGAAATAGAAGTATTTGCAAATCCCAATCTCTACACTGCAAGATCGTTGACGGTTTTGATAAAAAATCAGAACAGGACAACGTTTCTCCATTTTGAAGATTCCATTAAGAAATTTGGCCATCAATTGTTGGTTCATGGTCTTCATTATGTCCATTCAAGTAAAATATGGATATTTATTTCTAAGTACTTGCAGTATGTATTATGGTTTGGAAGCCACACAGAGCTGTTGGAGTAACTGTGTTATGTTTGAACTATTCATGCACAAATCGTTAAATGGTAAATGTTGGAAAGTTTAATACAGACGATCAACTTTATGGAGGTGCAAAAGCAATATACATACATTCAGTCGAAACTGTATTTCGAATTTTCATCATTTTCTAGGCATTAACGATATGCACATGTGCCATGGAGGGTCGAAGACAGGATTTACATGCCCTTAGGAATTAGCAGATCGGACCCCAACTAATTATGTTTAACACATGAGCAGGCATGCGGATTAAAGGAACGCGAGAACGCGCGCGGGGTGCTTTGCACCCCATCTGATTATATAGCATTATTTCATTAAAAACGTCCAATTTTACAGGGAACAATAAGTGGAATTTTCTCTTTGTCACCCTACCCCAAAGATTGTGACTTTGAAGGCAACAGGAAAGAGTTTGGCCAGTTTCAAAAGCAAGGGTGGGCGTTTTTTTTTCACAAATTGTAAGTTGTGGGGTGTGAAACACACCCCACGCCTGCTCGCGGGTTAATGATAAATTATGTTTGTTATATTATTAAAGCTTTGTGCCTCCTATCTCACAATGATGTAATATCGAGTAAGCTTAGGTGTAATCCTATCATAAGTCGTGGAGCAGGTGCATTCAAAATTGACTTTTCGTTTTCACCTCAGGAGTTAGTGTGTCAAAATTTAAAGAAATTTGTAACATTTGATGGAAGAAAACAAACATCGGTACGTTTGGAAGTTATATCAAATAACATCTTTCAACAAAATACAATACTTTGATTTTCAAATAACAAAAGCAATTTACAGCAAACATTGAAAAGGTTTTTAATTAAAAAAATTGAAATAGGAACATGGTATTGATTACAAAACGCATTTGTACTCTAGTCTACGAACATCTGCAGTTCACTGTTTCATGCTAACACCAGTTTCGGTATTGCAGATGTTATAATGAAGATAGTCCAGAAGTTACAAGACCACTGATGCGCATTAACAATAAAGTTATGCTTACAAAATTACCAGAATAAGGTTAAAGGGTCTGATGTTGCCAATTTCAAATCATATATTTACAGAAATAATTACAATACTCTTCGTTAAATATTCTATTTTTTTCTTGTGGAATTGGATATTACACTATATTCTGAATATTTAAATCAAAATTAATACACAGTTTTCTGTATATGTTACAGCTGTTTCGACAGAGATATGTACCGTCTTCTTCAAAAAGTCCTTCCATACTGTTCGGTTGCCACTAAATCAGAACTATTAGCCTCTTGGAATGAAACAGCTATCATCCAGAAATTGTAGTGTATTGAATTTACGTAGGGTTGGAAAAAGGATGCTGGTAGCTTTCAGGGTGGTAAATATTAATGCACAGATAACTAACAATTTCATTAACATTCAGGAAAATTGGCATTCGAATAAATTTGGAAGGATTTTCTGACAAAAGAATATATCTCTCTCGAAAAAATTGTAAAATGCATACCAACTCTCAAAAACTGCATTTATGGAAATTTCAATTTAAATATAATATTGTACAGAGCATATATCACCCAGTTCTTTTTATATATTTTTAATACTGACTTTAATCGAGTTAGGAAGTACCTCTTTGAGATAAGTAGTGATTTTACCTGTTGGAACTTGTGTTTCGCAGTAGAATTTTTTTTTAATAACTAGGGTTCTACAGGAGATTATAATGAAAAAACCTTATTATGATAATGTACTGTTAGCTAAAAATATAATTTCTATGCTGAGGTTCCCTGTAACTTGAAACTTATTTCAAGGGCTTCTAAAAGACCAAAACATTAGCCAAGCTCGTTCCAGAAGAAGCATACCCATTAGGATAATTGCTAATATGAGGTTTAACAGCATGAAGATGGCTTATCTGTAAAACAAATGTTATATTTGAATCATGAAGCCTTTATAAAGACTTCATAAGGCGTAGCACACAGAGGTGTAACTGGGAGGTGAGGTTAGCCTTCCCCCTTGAAAAATGAGATTTCCAAATGAATATTATGAACGAAGCATTGGGGTGTGGGGGCTGTAGTCTTAATAGACCTTGGTGCTAATTATGCCTATGATAGCATGACCAGTTAATGTACTTGCACTATAAAACACAGGATTCCCAAACACCTGGAAATTGTCGGCCCTAAAAGTCAGGGAAAATGAGGTTTTTTGGTCAAGCCTGGAAAAGTCAGGGAACAGCTAAATTTCAGGTGAACATGTAAATAATTTTCCCAAAACCAAAGTTTAATTCACAGTTTCGTTTGTAACTAGTTAGGAAAACCTGGGAAAGTCAGGGAATTCTTTTCTCGAAGGTCAGAGGGAACCTTAATAACAGCAACAAACCTAACAAAACAATACAGAGTTTCACCAGGAGATTCCATAACAAACAGTTATTTCGACACTGGCATAAGGTTTAAAAACTTTATGTTTCGGGAGCAGTTGGCTCCCACCCAAAACATCGAGGACGAAACAACTTGACAAAAGGAGCAGTTGGCTCCCGAAACGTCGTGTTTTTAAACCTTACGCCAGTGTCGAAATAACTGTTTGTTAAACAATAAACCTTGGATGAAAAGAAAGAGCCAAACAGCTCATAAATTAATGGTCAGGACGGTGAGTGTATGGCCAATACTACCAAGATTATTTTTTAAAGGAAACAACTTGGAGAAAATCTCCATCCACCAGTGGACAGATGAGGATAAAGTAATATAGATGAGGTGATATAATTTTAGTGCTTCAACAATGGTTTTATGAGGTTACATAACTTGTGGAACAGCCTATACATAGCCCATTTTTAAGAAAATGTCACAAAATAGTGAAAAATGCAAGCAATTATAAAAGTGACGGTTTCAGTAAAATATATGTTTATGCTTTTGCTCACATTTTTATATGCAGGGCTCAACAAATCGATGTGAATTGCACTTAACAGACAAGAAGGGTGCTTGCTCGTCCCAAAAAGAAAACTTGGAAATTTAATAGGAAATGATTTCTTAGTAGGTTAAAGATAGGTTTCTTAAATAAAATTTCCAAATTTTTTGCAAACTGCAAAAATCTAGTCGGCAATGGCCATGGGATTTGTGTCGAGCCCTGCATATGTGTAGAATATTGTCAAATGGTTTACATGCATTTAACGTCTCTTTAAGTAATAAACAATATGCTTGACATGAAATATAAATCAATTATATATATTCACAATAAGTCTTCAAAAAATAATTTGTCAAGTGTTTCAAAGAGAAACATGTTACGTGGTGGGCATTATTTTTCTGACCTGAATGACTTATTTCATTTCCTAATCGCACACAAAATTCGAAAACGACTGAAATATTCACATGCCAGCAACGATGTTACTTACAATGAGTTGTGTTTACACATCAGTTCATTATTCCAAATTAATATTAACAGAATTTTCCAAACATTGCCACAAATCACAATTGATCGAAACTGTTATAAATTATTAGTTAGCATGAAAAGTATACAGAGATTTCAATTAAGAGATAAACAATTGTTGATGGAAAGAGAGAATCATTCTCTGTTTAGGGAATGCATTCCCACTCTTTTGTTTCATTCTTTAAACACCATTCGGTCTTTCAAATACATTCACTTTCGGAAGAAGTTGAACATTTTGAATCATTTGCAGAACGATAAAAAATTATTCAGGAATGGAAGTGAGTCTCTTTTCTAGCTAAAAGCCCTTTTTTTTCCCTTCTTCTGTCTCTAAAGGTATCTTTTTCAGGAATTTAGTCTTTTAAATATCTTTTTTTAAGGAAATTGCTCTCTCTTTTTTATATAAATTCTTACCCCCATCCAGTTCAAGGTTGTTGAATAGTTCAACAATGAAAACTTTGCCAATGTTGTAAATTACAAATACACTCTGGCACTTTTTTTTTTTTCTGTATTATTCCATGTAAGTTGAACTACTGTAATTGCAGAATTTAATATTTTGATAGCTAACATTTTTTTGTCACATTTTCTCATTTTCATGTTTGTTTTAGATAATATAATGGTTATTGGCAGCTTGTCGGATGAAGTAGCTTTCCGCCAGTATCTCGATATAAATCTGTTCTCTATGGAACTTATCTGTATATCATAGACATGTGCGGATGAGCTCCATAGAGAACGGAGTTATATCGAGACGTTGCCAGAAAGCTGCTTCACCTCGCGAGTCGCGATTGTTAATCTCCCCGATGAAGCGTAACTGAGGGGTATGTTAGTTCAATTTGTGCTTCTCTTTTTGAGTGGAGAGTTATTAAGCACTTTTAAATCAGTTTTAATAATTTGTGTATATCTAATAAAACGATTATTTTGATTTAAAAAAGACTTATTCCAACATGTTTCATCAGGTTTAACTAGTCTTTATCAAGAAATTAAAGTAGATGTTTTATTAATTTGCTTACTGTTTGTATAATGATATTATTTACATGCAATTTAAGAATTGTTGCCAAATATACTGGAGAAAAGATGAGGAATTTAGATAGTGTATTGTGTTATGAGAATATTTAAAGTAATATAATATGCATATATTATATGTACTTTTTCTTCCGAATACACTGGCAACAGTTTTTCAATCACATACCAATATCGTAATACAAACAAAAAAATTAATAAAACATTCTATCCAATTCTCTAATGAAGTCTGGTCAAATTAGATTAAACTTGTCCTTACTAAACTGAACTTCATTATAATGTCATGATTGTCTTTTTTTTTTAATTTTACCATGTAGAGTTATTTCATTTAATTTATTTATATATGAGATATTAAGTTCCAAATTTCGTCTTATTCATTTTGTTGATTTTGAAAAAACTTGAAAACTGTTAACACCTATATCTATGCACACTGCTTATTTTAAATGCGAAAAAAAAAAATGGGTATGTGACTAATTGTTTTAACCTCAGAATGCATTGCAATGGGGAAGCAAACTGGGAGTACCAATACGTTTATACTCAAAATTGATAAAAATGGGTAAGATGGAATTTGAAATTTGATGCCTTATATATACACATACAGTAAAACCTCCATATAACAAACTTCCGTATAGCGAAATTCTCCATATAGTGAAGTTTTGGTAAATCCCCATGGTCGTTACATATGAAAGTGTTTCTATATAACGGAATAAATTTCTATATAACGAAATTTTTAACGACCAAAACAGAAAATTAAGTGGTCACGTCAGCTACCTTGGGTTCCCTAATACCACGAGAATACAATACGCACACTTAAAAACATCTATTTTTAAATGGTTGAATGTCATTTATGACAAACAGTCCTTTACTGTAAAGCGGGATTTTAACTGTGGTATTATATTGCAATACCCTGGTTCATGAATACATCGTTTCCACATAGCAAATTTTCTATATAACGAAATTTTTTCATGGAACCGTCCATTTCGTTATATGGAGGTTCTACTGTATGTTTGTATTGTTTCATGGAAAGAAAACATAAAAAGAATTTTAGCGAAACATTATGGATAAATAAAGTTTCGAACTTATGGTTTAACGTATTTATTTTATTATTTTGTTTTTTGGGACTGTCCTTGTTGAGTCCTAAAACCAGTTGAGGACCTAGATTTTGTATGTATGTATTTGTAATTTTATTGTTTTCTGTAAATCTTATTTTGTATTGAAATAAAGAAAATGTTGGCCATGCCCCATCTATGTTCAAAACGAAATAACGGTTTTTATTGTATCTGGAAGAATTTTGAAATTAACTTTGCTAGATCTAATAAACTGACAATTCGTTTTGAACTTAACCGGCCTTTTGGTAGGGTAATTAAATTAGAAAAAAAAATTGTTTTCAGGCAAGTCCATGTCAAAATAGTTTTTTTTTTTATCCCTTTTTTTAAGTTCTAGCCTCTTTTTGTCTCCTTTTTTTGTAATTTTAGTCTCTAAAATAGTTAATTTTTGCTTTTAAACCCACTCTCATCACTGATTATTGTTCTATGCACTTTTGGGGGAATACCTTTTTTTTTGAGAAATTTCCATTTCCGCTGTATATCCCTACAAACAATACTTAAAGTATACCTAGTATATATCAGAAACTAATTTTCAAGTATGTTTATATACGCTGTTGTATGATATACCTATACAATTCGTAGAAGTTCACTTAACCATAAATGCATTTTCTTCTTTAAACGTTAAGTGTTCAATACATAAAAACAAGTTATTTGGAATTTCTAATAATTGTGAAGATCACACTTTAAGAATTAGAACACTATAAATTGTTTTACCATCCTCTTGACACTGGCGGATCCAAGGGGGTTCACCCCACTTGGCATAGGATTATATCATAGAAAATGAAATAAAAAGTACCAGACATAGCTAAAAATAGGAATTGGAAACAAATCGCTTGAAGGTTTCTAGATTCACCCTTGCCCTTTGAAATAGTAGATCAGTATACAATACATTGAAATGATTGTGTTTTAACCCTTTGAGGACCAACACCATGGAGTAGGAAGTAGCTCTTGAATGTGTAACTCTACCATAAAAGTTAACTGACTTCTAAGTTACAAATACTGAGGTAGATCCTTAGTTTTGATGATATGAATTTTTTCCTTCTTGTATTCTTATATAATACAACGTTATTATATACACTTTTTTTTTTCAGATGATGTAGACATATTTTAAAAATATTTATTGTGTAATTTAACTTGATGTTCAGTAGTGTAATATTTTAAATAATAGTTTTGTAATCTTCCATTGAATGCTTATAAGAGTCGTGGTTTTTTTTTTCTTTTTATTATCTGATGAGGTATGAACTTCTGTACATATATTTTTGCATTATAGAAATGTCATTCTTACGGTATGCCATTCTTCTTCACACACCGTAGGCATTATGAGAGATATACTTCAAGAAACATTGTAATGTATTTACAATCCAAATTTTCAATTCCTCTGCTCCTGAATGCCAACGTTTTTTTTGTTACAACTCATGAGCTAATGATTATAAGTATGAGGTAAATTTTCAAGAACTTGCAAATAATAGCAGATCAATTTAAAAGTTATGGGGTGTCAAGGGATGGGCTTAAGTGGATTTAAAGAAGATTATATGATGCAGCCTTTGAGAAAATGTGTTTTGATATACCATGGGGGATGGGGGGGCTTAAGCCCCTTTCGTATGCCATTAGGGGTCAAGTAGCTCAAGTCATGTGATTTAGACTTAAAATGAAAAATGAGCCTGGATACCCAATGGAAGGGGATCCCACTTTCATATGCCACTGCTTGCAGAAATAACATGATATATTATAAAATATGATGTGGAGCTTACCATGTATGACATATTATCATATACTGTATCACGATATGGAAAAATGGTTACTGATCGACAGTAGTGATAGAACAGCTTTTCATAGAAATTGAAATTTGATCGATTTTTAATTAATTATTTCCATGTTTAAATAAAATGAGTTCAAAGTATAATAGAGCCAGAGTTGGAAGCAAAAATTTTCTTTTACTTGTAAAGTATTTATTCTTATCCAATGCCATTTTCTAGCCTTTCATCCATTAATGTTCTAGCAGCCCAATGTCGGACTGACAGGTTTAAAAAAAACACAATAAGGATTTTTTTTTGTTTGAGTTTTTACAGCGCAAGGGATGCAAGGGTCTTACTGTGCCAGAAACTACAGTTTTCTGAGGAATCTGAACTTCTTAGGCCTAGAGAACCAACCTCTGGACTGCAGTTGGTCGATAGGCGTTCTTTTTTACGGTAGGAGTCTAACCCAGTATAACCATATGCTATGTGAACCTGTTACTACTACAGAGCCAATGTTGAGATTAACTGTAAGTCGTTAATCATGTTGTTTAAAATGATCAATCCCAGTTGTAAAACAAGGTCAATAATCAAGCTTTCGAATGTGACAATGCAAAATTTACTATCAAATTTGTGGTCTATGGACAAAATGTAATGAGTGAAAGCATGACGACAAAGGTTTGGGATGAAGCTTCTACAGTCAGTATTCATTATAAGGTCATCCGTTTTTAAGGTCACATTTCCTACATGGTCACTTTTTAGAAGTCACTGCTGATTTAATAGGAATTTTATGTTAAACTGTTCTGTATTTAATTAGCCCCCAATTTCTACACCCACATATATAGTCATCTTGAAAATACATGGAAGAATACAATCAGGCACTTCGATTGAAAGTTTCTGAATAAAAAAGGAAAAATTACTTTTATTGCAGACAATTGAACTTATGTTTTTGTCTTCAAATATAGCACCAGTGTTTCACAGCTCCTTAATCAAGAAGTTACCCAAAACTTCAATGACAACTATCGAAAGCTGCTCCTGGAGGACACTACTGCACAATTGAGCAAAAGGAGGACTTTCATGTGCCTGTGTTAGAGTGACAAATCTTGGAATATGATGCCAAAGAACGCAACTTCACATTGCTTCAGAATGCAGGTTTATGTTTCAGGAAATGAAGAATCATTAGATTCTGATGATAAGCCCATTTCCAAGCTTGCACAATGTTTAAGGGATCACAAGTGTACTATTCTTGGTGCAGTGTCAATTGACACATATGCAGCAATTGACAATGATGTTGCTATTAACTCTGAAGTTTCCACACCTGAAATCGTGTCTCAACTATTCCATTCAAATGCTTTCGGAAGTGATAACGATGAGATGACTGTGAATTTGAAACTGATCCCATCGTAACTCATGCAGAAGCCTTGAAAGCATTAAATGCAGTTAGATGCTTTTTCACAAATTTTGAGTCAGTGAAAGAATATTTCAAAACTGTTTGTGACATAGAAAATAAGCAAAGTAAAAAAACAAAACAAAAAAAACAAGACAAGAAGTAAAAAAAATAGTCCAAGAGAAAGGCAGTTCTGCTTAACTGAGTGCTGTACTATCTTAAACGGTTTTTTCAACTATTGCTTCAAATTTAGTGAAAATACCTTCAAAGACATTTAAATTATAATTATTTTTCGCTACATTTTTCTGACATCGTATATATAGTCATCCTGCTTAAAAGGTTAAATTTTTCAGAAATGAAGGGATAACCTTATATCCAGTACTGACTATAGTAGAGGGCCTGTCATAAATCAATATCCATTTTATGCAGAAAGTCGATTTCAAAGTTCAGGCATTTGTAATTTTTGACTTGCCAAGGTAACTTTCTAATGTTTCATGATTTTTGTGGCATGACATTGTAACAGAACACTTTAAATCAAAAACTGTGAGATAGGTACTGTAAATGTCAATACAAATAAGCACAGAATCGACTCTGACTGATTTCTATGAATGGAGTATCTATGTATGCATACATACAGAATTCAATAAAAATAAAATAACCTTTTCCCCTTCAATTGTTTACTTAAAAAAAAAGTGCACCTATATAGTGGATGTGTCTCACAGAAAATGGAGATGATTTTAAATTGAATGGCTTAACTTTCATCAGATATTGAGTTTAGGCCTATATTGTTTGTGGATTTAGTTATACTTCAGGTCATCTCAGATGATCTTAACATGACCTTTGACCAGCTATACATTTATGCATGACTAAGACTACAGGATTATATAACTACACGGGCCCCAATACCTGCATTGCAACCATTTAGCAAATGTTGGCCTGAAGAATTAACATGTTTTCAAGTACAGTAGAAGCTCTTAAATCCGACAAGTTCAGGACCAAGGACGTGCCGGATTATCGAACGTTAATATGGTTTTAACGGGAATACCAAAGAAAAATTAATACAGTGCAATGATATTTAAAACAAATTGTAATAAGTTGCTGTATAGCAAGAAAAAAATACATATAAGCTTTACTGTTTAAAAAAGTCTCTGATAACATGTTGCCTTTGTGATTCGGATCTTTCCTTCAAAACATCGTTACAGATTATACTTAAATTTATGAATTCTGCAGAGTTGTAGCTTTTGTTGGATACGGCAAATTTTATAAATGTATTTAATGATTCAGAAGCCTGTTTCCACGAGACTTTAGCTTCATCTGCCATGTCTCCTCCTTCATCCGAGCTGGCGGTCAAGGTCAACGAACGCCTGAATCCACCCGAAAAAACCGAACGCGAGCAGCTCGATCGATGCCGGATTATAGAATGTGCCGAACCAATGAATATCGGATTGAAGAGCTTTTACTGTATTCTACTTAAGTTTTGGCTAAGGGTTAAGTAGCACAGAATAAATGTATAAAGAACTGCAGAATAGAATTTTCATATATATTGAACATCTATATGCTCTGAAATCTGTTTATAACAACACTCAAGGGACCAGGTTATAGATAAGATTTCATTTGTGACATATATTTAAAAAAAAAAAAAAAACGGCTAAACCCTGAGAAAGAGAGACTTGAAGTTCCCATTCATTACATAAAAACAAACCAATAATTTTCATATATGGAGTTTTTTCATGGAACCAGTGATTGTGATATATGGAGGTGCTACTGTATTTCATTGTGATAAAATAGAAAATTTAAATGGGTTAAAAAAAAAAAAATGCATAGAACAACACATAAGGGTTGATGCACAAATTATACATATTCCTTAGACCAAATGATTTCATACGAACACAGTGTTTATCATACACAATGATCATTTTCTTCTAGTAGTGATAATTCACTCCTTGCATATATTCCTATAATCATTATTTACACGCAAGTCGCCATAAATAGCATAAAACCATTACAGGAGGAACGAAACGCCAAGTAAACTCCATTCGAAACATTAAATAAAAAATTTCAACAAATATGACTTACATAATCAACAAAATACTTTATACTTTACAAACAGAACATGTAATTTTTTAAACAGGTGGAATAAAAAACAAAGGTTAAAATGAAAAAATGTAGTAAATAAATAAAAATGAAATCTAACGGTATAATATGAGAAATCAAATACAAAACATGTATAATTTTTGACGATTTTGCTTATTTTGGTATTTGCATGAACCTAAATTTATGATAATGGCTATTTATCCTTTGTCTACATTTGAAACTCTCATGAACTGAATTTTTGAAGTACCATCGCTATCGTGAACTAAACTTTCAAAGATTCATTGCTTGAATAAATCAAACTTGCAAAGCTTTTTTGATATCACAAATCCAGCTTCATTATGTATCTTGTCAGAACCATATTTTAAATATTGGCAGAGTTAAGCCACCTTCGAATTGTATCTAAAATTTCCTTGGAAAAAATGTTTCACCCAATTTCGTATTTTCATCTGTACTCACTCTAAATTGTGAAATGATGTAAGAACAACATTACATATATTTTACACTCATTTCAAAGGAAATAGTTTTAGAATTGTGGACTACAATGCCAGTAGTTTTTTTAATGTGGTTTGGGATTAATTTGATAAAAATGATATAATACAGATCAGACAGACAGGGCCTAACAGGGGGGAGGCAGGAGGGGCTGCTGCTGCTGCCAGCTTCAGCTTGGTAACTCAATATATATTAGACGTATATTTGAAGGCGTATATTTGATCTAAAATATTAGTTGCCTCAGACAACCCATTTTCTCTGAAAGGTCCTGCGGATAGCAATTTTAGCCAATACTTAAATACAAGTATCAAACGGAATCAAAAATTACAAAATTTACTGGTGCAGTTAATTCATAAAATGTCGTAATAAAAACATTGCTTATAGCTATTTCAATAGCACATAACTATCATTATCAGTGCGTGTGCCATATGATGATTTCTATGATGATAATGATAACCACATGTTATCAAAATAGTTATGAGCATGGCCTCCACATCCTGAAGTGGGGGCCCCCTATCTACAACTGAGATTCGAGGCAGCACAATGTTCTGACTATAATGTTCTCAAACAAATGTTCTCACACAATATTTACAATGTTCTCAAACTAAGAAACCCATTTCCTTGACTTTTTCATGGCCTTTTCTTGACTATTTTTGTACATTCCTTGACTTTATAAAAGTTTCTCCACCTTTTTTATGATTAATAAAATGACTATTTAAAAAATGGCTGAAAATCCTTAACTATTACCAAAGCATAATAAAAAATATATGAAAATCACTAAAAATTGTCAAGTAATGCCAAAAAAACTGAATATAACTAAATTAGTAACAAATCGTTAAAATATAGTACGGAAATTAGAATTCAATGCATGCGTAAAATTGAAAAAGTCTGGCGTAAGCTTAACCCACAACATTGATTTATTGACCTTTTCTATGACTTCTGGAGACCTACAACATCAATTTAGTGACCTTTCCCTGACTTCAATGACCTTTTCCCTATTTCTTGACATTCATGATCTGGTAGACACCCTGGTAAATGTTGATGAAAAAGCAATATTTATAAAAAATAAAACTACGTAAATTTGCATATAAAAACTTACAATAATATTTAATATTATCATGTTAAATTGTTATTTTAATTAACAATATAATCGTTATAATAATTATACAATAAAATAATATAATTGTTAAATTATATCGTTTTACATAATATCTATTTGCACCAATAAATTTTGTGTAATTTTTGTTACCATTTGATTAGTACAGTATGTCGTCAATAAACCGATTAAGTATAAAATATTGAGAAATGGAAAGAATCATCACTGCGATTTATTTATACTCTGTTGGAACTTAAGAATATACCATTGCTGCTATTGATAGCCAAATTACGACAAGTAACCCTCTATCACAATGGAAATAGTTCTATGATTACACATTTTGTCTTGAAACTTGCTAGCCTCGGAAAACTAGCATTTAAAGTAAACCTCGTTGCTACGGGAAGTCTTGCATCGTGCAATTTTGGCGACCCTTCGCAATTTTGTAATGATTTTTGGGATCGTTAAAACCAAGAGACATTTAGTTATTCACGGGCTCTTGACGCAATTTGGAATTACCGTATATATTTGGATAGAACATTTTTAGCATGTATGTTTTTTCGGTGCTGTGGCCCTTCCAATAGAGCGAATAGTCTTTTCTTAAGTTGTAATAGAGTATAATTATGGCAAGGACTTTGTTCCCAATTTCACGATATTTTCTCTTTGCAACGTGTCCAATTTTGCATATACCTATTCGTTTCTTTTTTCCTTGAGGGTAAATTAATTTGTGAGAATTTTATGGTGCAAGGATCATTAGGGTTGTCCAAAAAAATACAAGTACCAAAAACTTATGCCTACTGGATGGTTTCCCATTCTACTGAATTCAGAAACGACTTTTATTTGAAAATTGGATGTCATCCTGAGGTTGCTCACAGCCCTCGAACTTACGTTCCCCGAAAACCCAGCAAAACAACGTAATTTTTGGTCTAAAAACTCCATAATTTCCACAACCATACAGATACAGAACTCAGAGTAGATTTTTTATGTAGGTATTAACAGTATCTACAACTCTTGTATGCAACACAACTTGATGTAAATGCATTGTGTGATGTTTAAAGTCAGAAAACTAAAAGAAAACTGTTCCAACACTTATTTATGCTCCGGGTAGATAATTTATTTAGTTGAAATGCGGCATACTTACTTATCATTGCTACAGTCCCCATCTATTAATTTATCAGTTATCCAGTATTGTTTTCTCGAAATCTGGATACTTCGACAATGATTTTCAATACCCTGTAACAGAGCCTGCTGCTGAGAAGGATCGGTAGTGATAATTGTCACGAAGTCGGATATCAGTTTCACTCCACGTTCTGCTGTAATATTCGTGAGCTTCACAAAATGCACATAACTATCCGCAATATGAAATTCCAGATATGATGACCAATCTTCAACTGGCTTAGAAAGCCATTCTGTGCTGATGTTCAAGTTCTGAAATAGCATATGCGATCCTGGGTCAATCAAGTCTACAAGCCTCGTATCAGTGTGGATTTTCTTAAAAACGGGCTTGCCTAAATGAAGACGTTCCGATACTGGAGTTGCTAGTATCTTTGATGTAATTTCCTGCTTCAAATTGCCTGTCATAACAAGCAGTTTGCTGAATATGGCAAAGAGAACAATCTCCTCCATGAGATACTAACGGTGCTTCTCCATTTTATGGAGGACCACCTCTGAAACTTTGCAATCTACATCGCGATAGGCAATCATATCCTTGAAAAGCTGGAGGTCATTTATGGGGATGTCGGCCCTAATGCTGGCTTTCACCCATATTGATGCGAACAATAAGCTTAAAAACATATTCATTCTCTTCAGTTTTTTAACCATCTGGGCATCATATGCCATGTGATCTTGAAACATGAACATTTTGCCTGCATAAATATTGCACGCCATCCATCGAGCCTGGTGAATGGCTCCAGGCTTCATGAAATGTACCCAACAAGGAGGGATTTTACCTAGAATAGTAAGAGATTCACATTCACGATAGTCATCACGAGGGATTGTGTTAGCATCGGTGCATGTCAGTATACTTGTCAGATCTTGAACTACACGCATCTTAACTTCTGACAGCCAAAAGTAATCTGTGATGACAGTATCGATTGGCATCTGTTTGTCCAAACTATTCCATGCAGATTTGAATTCAGCGAACAACTTATTGTTTGGTCCAAGTGTTTTGCAGAATAGGATCTTCCACACGGCTTTAATTACTATATCAAGGACGTGATGCCGACAAGCGAGATAAAAGAGTTTTCCCAGTCGCTGTTCAAGCAAAATAGCTGCACCTTTACGTATACTACTACTATTAATTGCAGTTATATAGAAAACCAGTACAGCAATATTGTCAGTCATTTCCCATGCTTCTAGAAGGTCATAGGAGGCATCGGCTTGTGACTTTCCTGTAGAGTCTAGCAAACTTGGCTCACCTAAAAGTTTTCCTTCTGTATACTCAGGCTCACCGAAGATTAGAACTGCAAGCCGCTCTTGAGATTTGTCTAGAAAATCACTGAGAAGTTTGCCGTCCCAATACAACGCACCAAACTGAGGAGGATTTTGTCGTACAGCATCGATGATGTCTTCCGCTATATTTTGTCTGTTAACCATTCGGCTCCTACAACTAGTAGATCGAGATATATCAAAATTATCCAGATTACCATGGCTTGCTTTTACTATGGCTGAAATTATCATAATGATTTGTGTGTCAGATAATTTGAGGCGCTTAGCAGCGGAAGTTATCTCTTCACACTGCATTATCTTCATTGGAAGACTGAGAGTAACAAAATCAGATCGTGTGTAGCTTTCATGAGACTGTAAATCAACATCACTAACATCGACATCTGATTCGTACTCCATTGTATCCATATTATTAGACGAAGAGAGTTCCAGGATAGAATCCGTTGACCATTAGTAACACACCTGATGCGCAGTAATAATTGTAATACAAATGATGTACCAGGAGCATGAATAAGAGTTGGAATGGTAATTTTTTTTTTTTAGTCTTTTGGCTTTAAACACCACACAATGCATTTAAATCAAGTTGCGTTGCATACAAGAGTTACAGATACGATTAATACCTACATAAAAAATCTACTCTGAGTTCTGAACTTTATGTTTGTGAAAGTTATGGAGCTTTTAGATAAAAAAAAATTATGTCGTTTTGCCAGGTTTTTGGGGAACGTTCGTCGGGAACGAAGTTCGGGGGCTTTGAACGAATTCAGGATGACATCCAATTTTCAAATAAAAGGTGTTTCTGAATTCAGCGATAATAGTAGAATGGGAAACAGTCTAGTAAGCACAAGTTTTTGGTACTTATATTTTTTTGGACAACTCTAAAGAGTCATGTTGTCATTACCATAGGCGTATGCAGAAAGTTTATAAAGTGGGGTTATATGTTCAATGTGGGTGGGATTACAGAGCTACAACTCCATATATTTATATGTATATATACAAAATTTCATCACAATCGGGGGTTACAACCCCCATCAACACCCCCTGCGTACGCCAGTGATCACTACATTTGACAGAGCCTTTTAAGTAGTGGAAGCTTTTTTTAGATCATTTTTGTGTCCTGTTTCGCATTTCACTGGTTCTTTTGTATATTGATAAATTTTAATAGCTACATGCTTTCAATGTGAAAACCAGAATGTAAAAATGTAGTTTGATGAATATATATGTAAAAAGTATTCTTGTAGTTAGTTTAGTCATACAAAAGTTATCTCTGATAAAACTATTCCAGCAATCTATCTCAATAATGTCGTTTTAATTAACGATCATTTCTGCTTGACAATGGTACTTTGCGGTTCTAGCAAATGCTTCATAGAATTACACAAATTCCAATTAACATCGTTTTCCCATTCCTTACAAGTCGTTCACGAGAGAAGGATCACTGGATATAGCTGAAACAATTGTGTAGGCATGTAAATTTGTAAAAGTATCTGAATTTGGCTAGAAAACTCAATGGAAAATTTAATTATTGTAGTTATAAGTTATTCCAGTTGTGAATTGGAAAAACGGGAGATAGCAAAAGAGAAAAGATGGAATAACTGAAATGGACATAAACTTTCACAAATGTATTTTACAGACTGAATCACAAGTTGACACTGTTAATTAGTTCACCATCCGTTCATTTTTAATAGAACGAAAAGCATTTGCAGGATTATCTGCGTGCAAATGAATAAGTTCGTCCAAGGCTTCGTGAATAGCCATGACTTTCTCGTGAGGAGACGACAATTTCCCAGCTAAGTCATCAATTGCCGTGTGGATTGTTTGTAGTTTGGATTCGACATTTTCGGTTGGAAAAGGATTTGGCGGAACTGTCAACATGCCGTTATCGGCATAAAAACCTGGGGGTCTCGGCAAAAAACTGGCAACAGAAACAGGTCCAAACCCTGAATGACCTAAGCTTGCTTGAAGGGGTAGTGTGCATGGATTAAAAGGTTTATGTTCACCGGGATTGCCCACATTTAACTGAGGACTACACAGCGATAACTGCGAGGCTGTTGGAAAAGAATTTGATACTGACACCAAACCATTGGCCTGAACTTGCTGAAAATTATTCGGAACGGGAATGACATTATTCACAGATGAGACCACCGCGACACTATACTCGGCAGAACGATGAGGGTCCTGAGTATTAAGCGAACCTTTACTAATTTCCTGTTCACTGTTTGGGGTTTCGCATTTGACTCTTTTAGGAGGATTCTTTCGCCGTTTATTTACTTGAGGTAGATCAGAGCCTTGATTGCAGTTTTGTGACATGTCCTCTTCACTCATCCTCGATCCTGTTGGTGAACCAACAGCATCTGCAGGGTCTAGTGCGAGAATGAAACTCTCACTCGATAAGTTAGGAGCTGGGTCTGGATTTGATGGGATATCTGTATCAGTCACACCATGTTTTTCTTTCAGATGCCGTTGCATGTTACCTTTCAGAGTAAACGAACTGTTACACAAGTGACATTTGAATGGCTTGTTGTTGCGATGAATAGCCATGTGAGCTCGTAAATTATGTGCACGTGAGAGTCCTTTCCCACATATGTTACACGCGAATGGCTTGACATCAGAATGGGAGATCATGTGCATCTTAAGAGTTTGCGGTTGGGAGAACTTTTTTCCACACTGCTCGCATGTGAAACGTCGTTCAGAGTTATGAATGAATGTATGCCTTTCCATATTCGCTTTCAATGTGAAGCTACGACCACAGATTGGGCAAGCAAAAGGTTTGACGGAACTGTGGGTGGCTTGATGAGCTTTAAGGTGGTGTTCCTTCATGAACTTCATCCCACATACTTGGCAAACGAATCTACGCACACGAGTATGAATTAACATATGATCGCGCAACTGACTGGGATACTGAAACACACGCTCGCATATTTCGCATCTAAGTTGGGACTGCACTGCCGGCCGTGACCAATGTGTGACAGCAACACCTAAACGCTGCTCAAAATTCTGGAAATTATGAGAATCGGGATGTTCAACATTTATGCAAAATTCCCCTTGCTGGAAGCATTGGTTGGTGTTGTCACAAAGGCTGCGATTCCATTTCCGTTTTTTACCCATCGGAGCATGCAAAAGTGAGAATACATCGGATCATATGTAGTTCAGAACCATTAAAAAATTGTTCTGTTACTTTGTATTCCTTTTGTCCATGTAAGCATCACTTGAAATGGGATGTAGAGCTCAACATGACCTTTGAATTCACTATTGAGGATGACAACAATCTGAATTCTGTTCAGCAAGTTCAAAGGTCATAGTTGCAGCCAGTCGCTGAACTATTAAAACAAGATCATTACCAACTCTCCAAATTTTTGTTTAGTTCTTTCTCCACCAATTGCATGGCTTCATACTTCAAATGCAGAATTCATAGTTCAATGCTTTCGCTGGCAAAACCTGAAAGGTATTAAACACATTAAGAGAACAGCTGAATATAAGGAAGTTGAAAAAGCTTATAGAAAAACCAAACAGATAACATACATATATAAGCAGGATAACAACACGAAAACATGCTATCTTAAAATTCTACATTAAATAGATACTGAAATTTCAAATTCATGATAATATTATGGCACAAATGTACAGGATCTAGAGCCTCACATTGATAACATGTTTGACTACCTCTAAACAGCTTGGGTTTGCTTGAAGCAGGAACCTACCGTTTGAACAGTTTATTTTCTGCAGATCCGCAGATTGTATCTTAAGGTAATGAAAGACTGAATTCCACAGGAAACTGTATGTTCTGGAAGAGCATGATCTTAACTGTCCTTATACCATAGAGAACAAACAAAACAAGAAGTCAGACTCGAATCCTTATACATGGTGTCTGGTTAAATTCACTTTCAAAACTCCTAACTTTTCTGGATAAAATTTTAATTGATTTGCAGTCGCTAATTATAACAAACAATACATTAAAATTTATAAAATCAAAGTAAGTTTTAAGACCATAAAATCCACTAACACAAACCAAAGTTGCTTGTATAGGTCTAATTCAAATTATAGTGAATTTACAAATACAAATGTAGTATTTTTTAAAAATTAACTTCTTTACATTAAAAACCAATAATGCAAAACCATAATACATGGGGGAAGGCAATGAGGATAATAATCATAGGTGTAATCTGTCGGTGGGCAAGAAGGGGCACTTGCATGACATTTTCTATAGAAAAGTGGCAAAATCATTCGTTTTCCTATACAATTTCGAGATTTTGGTATTTTTACGCCCCCCCCCCCAGTTTACACTATATGTAACTCCAAGGTTATGCTTATGGCCATAACAACTCATTAAATATATATGGCATAATTGTATATCAACCCCATCCCATTGTTGCCAAAGGTGCCAACTTCCTTCCTGGATGCCCCAAATTCCATTCTGGATGCTGCCATTTTTGATTCACATTATTCATATCATTCACAATATTGCCAAATTTACCCATTCAACTTGTTGTAGCACCTTCCTTACATGTTTTCATAGGAATGGGGGCACTTGCCTTTTACTAACTCAGGAAAATTACTAGAAACATACTAAAAATATCTGAAAACGGGATTCCAACATTGGAGATGTTCATTTTGCCAATTTCCAATGGACAAGTAATAGCTAGAAGTGGTGCACAAATGGGCCAAGGAGAAAATTTTCGGATTCATTTTAAGAGTATGAGTTTTGGCAATGACCTTGGCAGGGTGAAATTGTTATGCAGTTTTACCAATATATATTACATATGAGCTATAATTTTATACATATATGCAAGGCCTGATAAATCTGGTTGTGACTGGAGAGGGTTTTCTTAAATACTATAGTGAATCTCTGTGATAAACAAAAACTAACGTAGTTTAATTCAATTGTGTTAGTTTGCGGGATTCTTTCTGGCTTAGATTTTTCCAGTTAAAAAGTCAGAAGTTTATTCTTACCAAGTTCCTTATACTGGAAGTCAAGTGCTATTTTAATTTGGAGAGTAGGGCTCCATGTAATTTGTCGAGTTCTCCATATAAAAAAATTGTAACTTGTATAACCCTCCCTTCCCTAAACATTTTCTGCGCACTTCAGTATGATGGCAAAAGGAAATACATAAATTTCATTATATATCTACTACTGTCTTTTTGGCCACAGTAAAAAAAGGTAAATATTTCGTATACAGGCCACCACCAAAATCTTTGCCAAGTTGCTGATGTTTACGTAATTACAGTTTCCTAAACCTTTTTCATGGTACAAGCTTCCTCAATACTATTGCCAGATTTTTTCAACTTTTTGGGAACTGTTTCTAGTGTTTTTGAAGTTGCCACAGTGCTTTTCCTGTAACAGTGGATGAATAGTGGGGGGGGCTCCCTCCACTGGCATTAAAAGTAAGCATACTTAACCTTTAGAATCAGTAATTCTTGGATCGGTACCTTCGTGAATCAGTATTGTTTGATTTGTGAAGGTTTTTTTATTTATTTTTTGTGCTAGAAATAATGCAAAATAAGCATTTCGAAGCATTCACAAACCTTCGCAAAAATTCTTTCATTAAAGGAATTCTAGAAATTTTTCACAGTTGGAGTTTTGTTTTGACATTAATACCTAGTGCATTTGGGGAGAGGAATATTCCATGCTCTGATAGGTTGCTTTCAACCTGATTTATGAAAGTGTGGCCTATACATAAGCATTTTTTACATGGTTCATATCTACTTTTTACAAAATACACACCTGAAAACAAATTACTCTTACCTGAATCAGAGAACGGTTAGTGAGGGGAGATCACAACACCCCCACCTCCCACTTCGGGATAAACCCCTCGCTGTCCATTTGGATAGACTCTGAGTTATGCCTAAATAGTTGGAATGTTGAATCAATATAAACCTGTAAATCTTAACATTGCTCTACGCCACACACTCATCGATTAGGTTGAAAGCAACCAATCAGAGCATGGAATATTCCTCTCCTCTAACGCAATCTTTGTGGCCATTTAACATAAATACAACTGCTCCATGTATTCTTTGGTAACTTCTCCAGCATCCATTAAACTCTGGTTTTTGTTTTTCCTGCAGGAAAATCTGTTGTGAAGTGTTACAATGATTGCTTTTAAAAATGCGAGTACTGTTTTTCCTAGAAAAAATCTATAATTTATATGTTAAAAATTGATAATTTGCTGCAGAAAAAAACAAAATGGCGTCCATTTACCAAAAGCGACGCTAATTATGATTGTTAGGGTTGCTCTTTGGTGACAGCTGTTTGGCATTTGGTAAAAATTTTTGGCAATGTGGACCGTATATGCAATATTAGCCTAATGAAAATATGGGATTAGTTCTTTATTTGTGTAAAGTAATAATAGAAATGAAATGCATAAAATCCCAAACATTCCTTTTTCATATATTTAAGCAAGATCTCCAATCAGGAAGTGCTGAACAGATCCAACACAAAAAAAGAAAAACTATCATCACTTCAATTCTGAGAATAAAATTAGCATATTGGGGCCACATAGTGAGCGGAGCAAAATACAAACTATCCCAACTGGCACTAGAGGGAAACATCATGAGGAAAAGACTTAAGAGCAGAAAAAGAACAGGATTGATGTCTAAAGGATTGAACACAGCTAAGCAATGAAGACATTATCCATGCCAGCAGAGACAGGAAAATGTGATCCATTTTGGTAGCCAACCTCCGAATTGGAGAAGGCACTTGATGATGAAGTAATAAGATAGGTTACGCCCTTCAGATTTGTCTAAAGATCGGTAAGATGGGATGTTTAACTTAATTAGATTTCATACACCACCAAACTCTTTTAAACCATAAACTAAACTAAGCATTTCAATATTAGTTTGTTCTAATTCCCGTGATCCATTAAACTGCATCTTCAAATATTGTTCCAATATGGCTTGGTCTACAAAGTGACCGACTTCTTAGAAGATGAGCAGATATTAGAGGGATAATTTATTAATTGAACAGAAGCTTAAAGAACAGACATTCAAAACTGAAAAAACATTTCATCATTGCTGTAACTAGCCTCAAGTTCTAGGTGCGGGGGACTATAGCTTCTGAACTAATGTTCTGCGGATAGAATTAATTTGCAATTTTTGTTTTCCTGAATGCAATACATTTTTTCTATAAGGGCCAAACATTCCGTCCCCCAAGTTACACCAATGTGTTCAACAGATAAAAAAAATCTAATTATTTAATTAAAACGTGTAAGTCAATGCACAAGACATAAATAGTTTTAAATAAGTTACCTGCAACACAGAAATATCACTAATATTCATTTAAAAGGACAAGAGTAACAAGATATATAATATATAACGAAAGTTTAAAAATATAAACAGAAAACAACTTTGACGACTTTGGAAGGAAATAACGGTGTTCTATAATTTCTAGACGATAACCTATCTTATGCTTTTTTTACAATTTCTATATGATTTGTTAATGTATATTTAGAGACGTTTTGAAGAGAAATAAAAAAACTGAGACATAGCAATAAACAATTTTGTTGACGAACAACCGCGGCCATGGTTTTTATTTTTATTATTTTCTCTTCTTCTTTATGCAAAGAACATATGAATTATTAAGAAGTGAAGTGTTAGACGAAATAAAAACCAAACAAATCAATAAAAATGGCGGCTGTATTTTTGATAATGAAAGTTTAACGATGATATAACGATAGCCCATAGGTGTACGCAGAAAGTTCATAAGGGTATGGAAGCACAATAGAGGGTTACAGAGCTACAACCATCGATATACAAAGATTAGATATCACAACATACATATTCATATGTTAAATGTATAAAATTTTATTGAAATGGGGAGGGTTACAACTCTCATCTGTGTACGCCAGTGCAATAGCCCACACGCTGATAGTAGACAGCTCTCCATGACCCCTTCCAAATATTTTGAAAATGCATCGCAGAGGAGAACGGATTAAAAAAGGCCATTTCTAAAATCTCTTTATTATCTCTCTCTCTCTCTTTATGAGATCTCTGAGTAAGCGTTCTTTTTGCACTGTTCGGAGTCGAACACGGATTAGCGGCGAGAGAGAATGAAGGCCATATATAATGGTGAAATGAACTCGTTAAGGAAATCTGGAAGGCCACTTTCAAAGGAAACGTCCGCTTCTCAAGACGAAATTATCCAGATGAAATAGGAAGTTGCGCTGATTTTTATAGAGAAAAAAATACTCTGGCTGAGGAAAGTGGAGATAATAAAGACGTGGTTGCTGTAGAGACGTCCATAAAGTGGGCAGTTAATAAAATGTTGCAGAGTCTCACCTACTTCATTGCTCAAATGCCTAATATATGCCATATAATGGGTAAAAATAATACAAATTTCATAGCGGACACGTTGGAACTTTATTGTTTGTTGTTTGTTTGTTTGGATTTTTTATGGCGCAAGAGCATCTGGGCTATACTGCGCCAATGGAACTTTAGAAGCTGTTCATTATTCGTGACGGTAAGCAAGATTGGAATTTCCATAGCAGTTTTCGCATTAGGACCGATTTATGCAATGTGATTGGCTGAGAAGGTGATCTCGGTCGGGTTCCGAGATAGAAATACCTGGCTGGGATTACAGCGCCGCCTCCGGCGGCCACCCTTCCCAATGAAACCCTTGCACAATTCCTCCTCCTTCAAGATCGAAATAATTTCAGTGAAAAAGAATTTTTACTTTTTTTTTTGGCGAAATCAGGGTTGTATGTTAGCCAAAAGAACCGTTAATAATTACAAAAGAACGTCATGTGACATCAATACAAATTTCTAGATAGCGGACACGTTGGAACTTTAGAAGCTGTTCATTATTCGTGACGGTAAGCAAGATTGGAATTTCCATAGCAATTTTCGCATTAGGACCGATTTATGCAATGTGATTGGTTGAGAAGGTGATCTCGGTTGGGTTCCAAGATAGAAATACCTGGCTGGGATTACAGCGCCGCCTCCGGCGGCCACCCTTCCCAATGAAACCCTTGCACAATTCCTCCTCCTTCAAGATCGAAATAATTTCAGTGAAAAAGAATTTTTACTTTTTTTTTTGGCGAAATCAGGGTTGTATGTTAGCCAAAAGAACCGTTAATAATTACAAAAGAACGTGATGTGACATCAAAAGAACGTTACATCACGTTCACGACATCACTGTTGTCGTTGTCAAAACCTACTGCTTCCTGCAGATGCTCGGATATAAGAAATGCACTTGAGCAAACGTCTTTAAAAGTAATGTATTTTCCAGCTATTCAAATCATTTAATGAGTTATTAAATAATACATGCATATAGACGAAACTTTGGTGCAATCTAAACAGGGTTAGCAAATACCCGGGATTGGATTTCTTTCCATGGTTTTTGTAAAAAAGATAACATTAATATTTATTATACCAATTAAGAATTTGAATTATGTTAAAAAGAAACATGAATTTTTAAATAGGGATGACGTTCAACAATTTTTGTATGTCAAAAGAAAAATAAAATTAGATGATATGAAAACGTATTAAAAACGAGAAAATTTCAAGATCCATTGTGAAAATTGCCGAATATGCATTTTCCATAAATACAAAACAACTCGGAAATAATTTTCAATTACATACAGAAAAACCTCTCTTAAATGACCATCTCTATTCTGAGACCACCCCCTTAACGATCACATGTTCTGGAAATGGAATTCCTCCCTCCTCATAGACCTAAAACTAAATTTAGCTCCATTCAGAGACCACTTCTCTGAGCGACCTCTTTTTCATGGAACCTACGATGGCCGCCTTAGGGAGGTTTTACTCTATTATAAAAATAGTAATTTTCAATTTCAATCAAGGAAAGCAATTCCAGGAATCAAGGGAGATACTTTTTTATTTTTAAATACGAGGTTACTACTTGACACACTCGATAAGATCCATTTGTCCTTTTTTTTTTTTAAATTCAGCAACCATCTTATCAAAAATTGAGGCAGAACATGTTTTTTTTATAAAAATATAAGCTACCAGCACAATATTTCAAAAATGTTGCTTTGTTTTAAAGATTTCTAACCATTTATTACATTTTAAGTTTAAATTAAAGAAAAAAATCAACTCATGGTAATATTAAAAATAAATTGGGAGTATTATTGAAGAGTGTCGTTCTAAAATTCCCCCGCGATTAAATCTCATTTACGAAAACAATGAGTGTGCACTCCAAACTGGTGTAGATGTCATCTTTTGGCGTATGCTACATTGGCGACCAAAATTGCGTAGCAAACCTATAAGTGATGTCATCGTTAGCCAATCAGATTGCTTAAATCGGTCCTAATGCTAAAACTGTTATGGAAATTCAAATCTCGCCGACGGCAAAGGGACAACAATTATTGGGACTAAGAATTTGAAAAGTGGCAATTAAATAGAGGTGTCCTCTATTCGAGAGTCTCCATTAAGTGCATTTTTTAATTTTTTTTTTTTACTTGTATCATAAAACACAATCCATTGTTTACAAATATATTTTTCTTCTTTGCTTTCTCTTGTTTGGCAATAACATTCAAGGTTTGTTTTCGTGGATGGCTTATAGTCTATTTTCGGCATTTAAAAAATTACCGTTGCTATTGATCTTAATTCTCTAGTTTCACGTTGTCCGCCGTTAATTTGGAGATAATTAATCAGAAATTAGTGTTAATTAATGAGGAATCATTGTTGATCATCGTGAAAAGATTTTTCAACGCTTGATATTAGCGATTATTGATTTTCTTGATTTTTTTATAGTAAACACGAGTAGTTGGAGATTGATCGCCTGATTAAACATATCCTTACCTGTACTCAATATCCAGGTGCTCCTCGCTTCTACAAAGACACATATCCGATTATTCGTAAGATTGCAATGTCTTATTTATATTTTATTTATAATGACTTAATTATTATTTTAAGTGGCATAGAAGATTAAGTATGTGGATAGTGTTCCGGCATGTGGTAACGGGGAGACACGAATACATACATAATGGTTAATTGCTTGCAATAAACTACTCATAACTGTCATAATTCATTTCTAAGTGGTTTATTTTGTATACTTTATTTAGCTGTGCAACTGTGTGTGTCAGAGATTGAGCCACCTTAAAACTCTCAATTTTTTTTTATATTTGTTAATAACATTATTTGTTTTTTTCCTATTTCTGTAACACACTATTTTTATGTACAGTAGGACCCACTTATAACGATCCCACGTTTAGAGAATTTCCTGATTTAGCAGGAAATATGTATTTTGTTTGTTATATTTGAAGGGAATGCGATTTTATTTTCCTGATTTAATAAGTAAAGAAGGGGGGATTTCTTAAACGACACATAGAAAATTAAATTAAAAAAATATATATATATATATATATATATAAACATGATGAAACAAACTTTTTAGCATTTGAAACCAGAAAAATTTTGAGAACTTGTATCTCTTTCCCAATATGCAATAGATGATTCATAATAAATTGTTTTTCGATGCAGGGGTTTACATTGATGACTGTGTATTTAATGCATTAAATGCTTTACAACAAAAACTTAATGAACATAGATACAGTAAAATGTAGCAAATAATTATTAATCCCTTTTCAGCATCTCTAAATAAAGTTTATTTTGGTAATGACTGCCAGTGGCAGTTCCTTTGCATTATTTTGGTTTTTTTTTTAGATAATTACACTGAAATTCAAATGGTGTAATATATAATTTGTTGTTTAATAAATTTTATGCAAATTCAATGCTGAATATTGTGTATACATGCCAGGGGTGAGCACACATGAGGTGAATGAGAGCTGCATTACAATTTATTATATATTATAAAGAGCCACACCATAGTATTAAATACACAAATTTAATTAATATGGTTACATATTGTACCAAAGTCTTAAGTGCTATATAAAATATACATATAAGAAAATATAATTATAATTAATAAATATAATTAACTTAATATAAATTAATATAATTACACATAAGAAAATATAATTAATTTTCTAATTAATAATTAGAAAATATAAATATACATATAGGAAAACATAATTAAAATACAAGATAATTATTTTAAAATTTAATAATAACTCTTAGAAAGACCTATTGAGGCAACCGAAGATCAACTTTCGAAGCATTTACGTATGACTTCTGAGCTGTGCTTAACGAAGAGCTGCATTTGCCTACCCCTAATATTTCCAATGTTCATTCTAGAATCAGAAATATAGGGCAGGGCACTCTGGATTGAAAAAGAAGGAGCACTTTATAATTTTTAGGACACTTTATCAAAAAACCTTTACATGTTTTAATTCCAATTAGCACTAACTGATTAGATTACTAATTAAAACTTTTTTGTAACAAGCCATTTTATTTATTTTTTCTCAATGGGAAATGAGACTTAATTAACCACTGCATTTAACACGGTAAACGCCACGCCGGTTTTACGTGCCGTTCCGTTCACGCCACAGTTAGCCGTCCAGTGGGCCCTTCCGGGCTGCTCGCCGAGCCAGAGTATAAACAGATGTCAGGTAACGTAGCCCGGCTTGAGGACTGGGGCTTGTCTTTGTATGTTTTCCTCTCCACTTGCAGATGAGTTGCATTTGAGGGCCTGACGTTTTCCAATCGCAATAAATACTGTTTATCGCAACAAATGTTACTGTTTAAATACTGTTTATCGCAACAAATGTTACTGTTTAAATACTGTTTATCGCAATAAATACTGACTTGCGCACGGTGATAACAAGAACGAAAAGTCTGCCGCCAGTCTGTATGGACTGGTGAGGCCTGAACGGAAAGTCTAGCGACTCCTAGGGACTGGCGTGGCGTTTAACGTGTTAAACTATAGTCAAACTCTGAAGACCAGACTTTTGGTTTGCTATATCTGATGACATTATAAGTATAGGAAATTGGACGGGGCCAAAAAAATCGTTCGTTATAAGCAGGCGAGACACATAGAACCAAAAATATATTTTGGTAGTGTTTTTCTGGAAAAGGGTAAATTTCCAGTAGGGTGCAAAGGTTAATTATGAGGTGCATGTTGGTGTGCAGATTTGTTTACGAAGGCAGGCGGGGCAGGGCACCACATATTTTCATAAAAGGGCAGGCAGAATGCTCCGCCCTGCGACATAAGCCTGGAAAGAACACTGATATATTCCATGTATATGTGGTACCCATGCAGACTTAATTTTCAATATTTGAAATTTTAAATTTCAATCAGATTTAGTGAGCTAATGGATGTAGTAAGAGCTGTATGTAGTCTCTAATAATGTTTTGCCACCTGTAGGCTGACATATTTTGCTGCCTGATCTTACCAAACGTAGCTGAAGGAGTAACAGATTTTGCTGCTTTCGTTAAATTCTTGAGTTGACACCCTTGGCAGTTATTTCATATTTGCAAGTATTCATGAATTTTTCACTTTTTGAGCTTCTCTGAAGACAGTGCCCGTTTCAACTCTCTTTTTGCCAGTGCCTGATTATGACTGTGAACATGACAATTCAAAGTTAATAATTCAGTTAGTCACCAAAACATTCAGCTTTGCTTTCTCAAACTTTTCGGCTGTAATCTTTTCGTTATAAATATGCCATCATAGGCTTGTCACGTAATTGAACATCATGTCATCCTTACGTATCCTAAGTTACTATTTTATATACCTCATGATATCATGACTGTTATTTGTTAGTTTTAATATTGTATTATGTGTTCGTTTAGAACGTTCATTACTAAATAGTGATCTCTCATATGTTCTCTATCATTAAGCTTCGTAGTAGTAGTAATAGAACATTATAGTAGTAAGAAAACATTACAGACTTCAGCTTACTTAACTTGTTGGTAAATTTGCCACTACAGGAAGGTACTTTGCCAATATATAAATGCCAATAAAGAAACTGAGGGCTGAAAACATTTAAAATATACCTCTTAGTTATTCACAATCTTCATTTTGTTTTTAAAACTAATTAATTTCCTTTCTCGCTGCTGTCTTGTTGGATGTTTTTAAGCAGTGTTTCTGACTTAACAGTGGCTTGGGAGCATAGACTTTGGATTATCGAAGTGAAGCGACGTTAAATTATAAATACATTTCTACCATTTATTTTTTGTAGTAGTCTCCTATTACTGTTACGTGCTCATTATAGCAGTCTAGAAGCTTACCAATTCTAATAGGGAAAAAAGTTTTTGGCAGGTTATTTATCCAATTATGCATTGTCTTTTTGTCGTCCTCATCACCATTGAATCTTCGATCATGTAGAGCTTCTTTTAGTGGCCTGAGAAAGTTATTACATTGATGGTAACGCAGTTCAGATTTAGGTGGATGGGGGAAGGCTTTTAAATTCGATCTTTTCAAGGGTTTATAAAGTTCTGGTAGCTGTGTATTGATGCACATTCTCATGAAGCAATAATACCTATTCGTAGCTTGTGTTCCTCTATATTTAGGGTGAGTTACAGGTGTTGGCTTCTCTTCAGAGCACCATAGGTAGCATTATGAACAGATCATCTCTGTTCATTAAAATGTATAGTAATAGGACTTTTCATGTCTCAGAAAACAGTTGACATGATTTTCTTTTTTTTAGAAGGGGAGCTCTTATAATTTTTTTGGTATAATCGTAGAGCGCATACCATTTGGCAATTTATCCAATCTTTCATCATGGCAGCTGTACATGAATGATGCAAGTCTGCCACGATGATGAAAGACGTTTTCCTAAAAATGAGAAAACCAGAAGTTTGAAACTGTGAGATAAGTATAAAATTCTTGTTTATCCGTCGATGGGCCACTTACATATTGGCATTGAAAGGATGATACTGTCAACTCTTGAGTCAGTCTTGTTTGAAAAAAAAAAGGGTTAAGGTGGTAGTGGTTGCCTGAAAATGAGAAAACCGTAAGTTTGAAATTATGGGAAAAGTACTAAAATGACATTTTTTAGCTGATAGGCTGCTTATATGCTGGAAAAGAATGGCATTGCAAACTTCTGAATTAGTATAGTTTGAAAAAAAAGTTAGGAGATTGAATTGCAATTGCTTGTAAAGAATGACCTGTAGGACAGCATCGACAAAGGTTGGAAAAACCCACTTAGTCACCAAAACTCAGAAAACACAGACTGGTATATTCTCTGTAGTAGTCACATTTTTTTTTTTTTGAGCTAGGATGTTTCTATTACATGGTTTGTTTCGTTCTTTCGGTGGTCATAATGGCATGCACACTTGTCATTACCAGTGACTATCCTCTCCAAAGCAATGGTATCTTTTTTATGCTGCTATTAAAATTGATTAGCAATGTTTATTTGCTTCTGTTTGTGCTCCTCGATAAGTTGTTTGGGTACTCACCTTGTACATACCTTCCAATACCCAAGGCTATTATGCAGTATTTTGTGGGCAGATTCATTGTTGACATTAAAACAGTGAGCAATTCTAACTACAGAAATATTTCAGTTTTCTTCTTTGATCATTGTATCAACACTGTGTTCCTGGCATACAAGCTTTGTGGTCAGCCACTTCCAGCTACATAAATCACGTTCTTTCTTCTACATTTAAACTATTCTATTCATTCATAATTTTATTTTTTTTTATGATACACATATGGAGTGGTATATGCAGCTGTTTCCATGGTGCGCTAATATTCTTCAATGAATTTCGGCAGGTTTGATACTCTCCGCTCACTAAAATCCGATCCACAGAGCTCTTCCTAAATCATGTGATCAATGAATGGAGGAGCATCCCTCTTTACAATTGCATTGCTGTGAATAACTCATGATTAGATTTATCTGATAGCTCGTCATCTATCACCTTTGTTACCACATTATAAAATTTCCCAAAAACCATATATTACTTTAAAATGTAAGTTGTGTGTATTCTGATATGGGGGTAATTTTTTATACATCCTTAAAAAAACAAACAAATTATTAAATCTTCTAATTTCTTTTTTAAATAATTTGGTGTATATGAGTTGTTCTTATCATTTTTTATAGTTCAGTTTTGTGTGACCCGATAGCAAGATACAATAAGCATTTTTCAAGTTAATTTTATGGGGTTAAAATTTTTAGTGATTTTCAGATATCCCAGATCACTATTTTTAATATAAGTACCTATGAATGATACTATGTGGTAATATATTTTATTGTCCATCTCAGGTGTGGGAAGCAGGCAAATGGTGAATGCATCGTAACTTTGAGTTATTGGCATGTTTAGTTCCAAACTTAAAGTTTGAAATATTATACAAGTATTATCTCTCAGGATACAGGTATAAGCAATGAAAAGTAATATTTATTATTTTTGTATTTCAGAGAGAAGTTTGATTTCTTAATATTGATGCGAAGTTCTTGCAATCGAAGTTGATTTTTTTGGCATAAGTTTGGACTGGGGATAAGGAGTGAGCTCTAGACATCACATCATCTAAGTGAAGACAGAGGTAAAGAACATTGTCACAATATCGCACAAAATCATGTGTTCGTTTTACAGCTAGAAGTGAAATATGATGAACGATTTTGCAGTGTGTGAAATGAAATGGCGAAACTTTGATTTTATGTCATCATGACAACTATATTAGTAAGTTGCCAAATCCAGGGAAAATATTAAATAGGAGAAAAATAAATAAATAAATAAATAGTACAGGACAACAAACTATAAATTTATCAATTGAATTCTGAGGTGAAAACATAAAATCAAAGTTTCATTGTATAATGCTTTTTTATAAAATTGTTTTGGGGACTTTACGATACTTTGCTTCATTCTTGGTTTACAACTATCAAAAGAATTTGTGTCCAATAACTGTTGCTTTCGAGCTCACAGAGTTAAGTTCAATTCAGTGCATATTAATAATCCCTTCAACCCCCCCATAAGGTGGGGGGGGGATAGGAAAAAGGGGTTCCCCTTTGTCTTCATTTATTTTCCATAAAATTTGTAAGTAAAAAAATAATATTTTTTAGTTAATAAGGATATTTTTCTTAATCTCAATGTAAAATATAAAATAAAATGAACGCTTTCCAATTGTGGCAAACTCATTACATGTATTTACTTTAGCTGTTTTCATTGCCTTTAAAACTGAACTCAACATCTGAAAACTATAAAATCTAGACGAGTTTTGAAATTATATGCTTTGTGTTAGAACCCTGTTTTATGAAACAGTGACTAATAGACATGTGTTCTGTTTAAAATATTGGAGTGTTTCTAATTTTTCTTCTCACTTGGTATTTCGCGGTGAGGTTTGTTATTTTTTGTGCCTTTAGATAATTAACCTTTGTCATTGTATAAAAAAAATTTAGAAGTGCATTGGAGTTTTTAAAAACTTTATCGAATAATGTTTTTAAGGAAATATATCCCAACCACACACACATGGATTACATTTTTTTATATTCAAATTTTTAGTTTCTATCAATTAATTAGATTAACTAGATTTTGAATTGCAATCAATAGTCACGGAAATTGAAAAGAGAAGTTTTTGCAGTTTGCAGATTCTCAGACTTACGAGTTGATTTTTCTTGAGTATGAATGAAGTGAAAAAAAAATGTGGATTGGTTGTAATAAGAAAAAAAATAATAATAAGCATTTATATAATACAGTTGGATTGACGAATAATGCTTCGTAACCTGCAGTGAGACTGCATGCATGGCTGTACGTGCAGTGGGGTAGAACACCTGTCCATCGTGCAGAAAATCTGCGTTTGAATAGGGTTGGTACTTCACATTTGCTATTTCTTCTGCCGCTCTGTATCCCAGGTTTAGTTCTTTAGTGTGACTGAGATCTCAGTACTTTTGGAAACTGTGGGTCATGGTGCGATATGCTGGCAATGCACAAGCTTGATGCTTTTTGCACAAGGGAGAGGGGGTGGGGGATGAACGTGGAATTTATTAATGTTCTGATTCGGTTTATTAATATATTTAATACTAAGTATTCAAATAAACCAAAGTATAAGCGATGTTCTGAATGAATCTGAATTGTTCGTACCTTTTCTTTCTCTCTTTCCTCCCTATTCTGATGCTCTGAGTGTGATGTGTGAGTGAATTCTGAGCTCTGCATGTTCTAACAATCTAACAAAATAAATCACTTTCAACCGGATCTCCTTGTTACATATTTAATATGCCCGTTTAATGATCTGTAATTACATGCATGCAAAGCCATGTATAAATTACATGCATACAAAGCTACATAAAAATTATGCATATTCAGTTGCATGTAAATTATGTGCATGCAGCAACGCAGGGGTGTTGATGGGGGTTGTAACCCCCCATTGCAATGAAATTTTGTATATTTAACATAGGAATATGTGAGTTGTAGCTCTGTAACCCCTCCCCCCACTACTATTAACTTTCTGCATACGCCTATGATGCAAAGTCTCATACAGATTATGTGCAATCAAAATTGCGTACATATTATTCACAAATTTGGCGCTATGGTGGCACAGTGTGATAACACATTTGCTTAGTGTTCTGTTAATCCGGGTTTGACTCCCAATGGTGCAAAGAACGCTTATTCAGAGATCTCATAAAGATCACACTGCTCACTGGGTTTGGTTCCCTAGGCCTTAAGAGGTTCAGATTCCTCGGAAAATCATAGGTCCAGATGTTCAAATTCCTCGGAAAACAGTTGGTCCCGGCGCAGCATGACCATTGTAGTCTTTGAGCCGTAAAACCACGAAGTCACATGTACATTATGCTCAAAGTCGTGTACACATAATGCATAATTAGAGTCTTGTGTGCATTCCATGCAATCAAAACTACATACAAATTATGCGGTGATGGATCGAACGGGGGAGGGGGGCATAATTAGAGAAATTCCCCACCCACCAAATCCATGAAAATGCAGTGGAAATCGGATGTGATGAATGCCGATTATAACAACCAACCACATATAAGGACAGAAGTTTTACAAAATGTTTGATTTACTATTTTATTTTTGTTTAATTGCTTGTGAAATATGGGGTCTAAGAAGGACTTATTTGCTAAAATTTGTTAAATTGTATTTTGCATTATACCAAATATAATTCATATTTTCCTTGCTATATCCAGAAACTCATTAAATCCATGCTCGTTATAAGTAGATCCTATTGCATTTTACATTTCCCCCTTAAAACCCCTCTCTGGATTCACCTCTGAATGTGCACACAGAACTCAGATTGAAAAGGACATTCCATGCTTACATTCATGCTCTTTGTATTCACTCAAACTACTTTTAAGGTCTTGTTTCCACTGGGAGTGGGGTGTTGTGAGCTTTTCACTTCACATCTTAATGGCAACAGCTTATAAAGATGGTCTGGCAACACAACTTTTACAATTGCAGTTTTTCCAATTGGCAACGACACAAATTTTCTTTTCGTGTTTTTGCAATTATATATTTGGAAATAATTTATGTAATTGCGTTACGAATTCTAAAATAATGTTCAGTCTTCAATTTACTGACAACATGTGCACACGTATCATCAATATTTTATCTGTTGATGTTTTAATTATTTCAAACATTTAATGCTTTGGTAGAATGTCATTTTAAGCTGGATGTAACTTGCTTGGATTTATTAACAACTTGTGCCACATTGGAGCCATTATTGGCAATTGCTAAAATATAGAAGAAAACAATTTGTACTGTTGCCAATTTTGGAAAACGTAATTATTAAGCTTGCATTTCTTGGTATCCCATGTGGCAACAATAAAAGAAACCAGTTAAACGAACAAGTAACATTTTTACTGTGGAATTAAAACTTTTGTGTCCAAAAGTGGAATTCGGATTGATGAGCAATTGGACGCTTGAACTGAAGAGAAAAATCAGCAGTGTTTAATTCAAGTCATTACTTATAGCTTGCCTGAGGAGTTGGGAATGGCGTGTTCTCATGTTATTAATAAACCGTGATGCACAACATACAGATGTGGTTGCCAGCAGTTTGAAACACTTCTAACTTCCAAGTAATACATAAGACGAAGGAAATGTTAGAGCAAAAACTTGTTTATTTTTCCCATTTGAAATCCTAACATGGTCCCCACCTCGCCCAGGGGGAGGGGCAGGAAACGGCTTCATTTTAGCATAGATTTCGTAAAACCATTGAATTTCGGTAGATGTTAAATTACTCGTAAAGAAAAGAATGCTTTTTTGGCGTCTGGGGCGGTACCGAACCCACGACCTCCTGATTGCCGGTCAGGTGCTCTACCTACTAAACTAATGGTGTCAATCATTTCCCCATCATATTTAATAACACTAAACTTCGGTTCTGAGCACACCTTTCTCCGATGCATATTTTCCAAGAAAATCAGAGGGTCCGTTGTTTTTCGATCACCCTGTATATACGCATACACACTTTTTTGTGCTTTCCATCCTTTATTATTATGGCCTCTTAATAATAATAAGTTTAGCGAATTTGAAAACATTGAGGGCGTTTATTTTAATATGTAAATTTAAAGCAACGCATTGTGTCTATGGATTAGATCGAATTGTTGTTGGGAGATTGAAGGTCGATCCGGCTTTAAGGGATTTAAAAGTCTGAAAATATTTGCATAAAACTAACTCGAAGAATCGGTTGAAAGTCTTCTCAAATTTTCTAAATACTTTTATCCTTTAATCTTTGCAGGAAGTATTTTGTCGGAAAGCTTGTTTTGTCTTTAAATTGCCGTGAATCTTTAAACGGATATCTTTCACACAGGTATTGGTATTTTAGAAGCAGGACTGGGAAGGGGGCTAGTGAGTGTGTGTGTGTGTGTGGGGGGGGGTGTCTGGCGCGACCTTTTTTTTAAAATATACTAACCACCCAGGGTGTCTACCAGGTCATAAAGGTCAAGGAAAAGTTAAGAAATGAGAAAAAGGGTCACAGAAATCAAGAGAAGGTCACTAGATCGATGTCGTAGGTTAGTTAACGCCCGTTTTCTCAATTTTACGCGTGCGTTGAATTGTAATTTTCGTATGATATTTCAACGATGTTTTTACTGGTTTAGCTCTTTTTTTACAGCTATTTTTTGTCTCATAACGTGGCAATTTTTAGTGATTATAAGCTTATTTCCCCTATCATATTTTGGCAACATTTAGGATTTTCAGCTATTTTGTATATAACTATTTTATCAATCGTAAGGAAACAAAATGGTGGAGAGATTTTTTTAAAGGTCAAGGAATGTATAAAAATAGTCCAAAAAAAGGGCAAGGAAAAGTCAAGGAATTGGGGTTTCCTATTTTTAATAGACACTCTGAAAACTCTTCGTCAGCGTACACCCACTGGACAGAAAAATGTGTCTGTCTTGCCGGGAAATTATCTGTCAGTTAAAATGGGGTGACCGCGTCTGAAGGGTGTCTCTTAAGAAGGATTTTACCGTATTTTGAGCATAGTCATATATTTAAAAAATCGCGAGCTTGACAATCCGTAACTTCTATCTTTTGAAAAAATGATTGAGGAAAGGGAATAGGTATAGGTGTGGCGATCTGCTGAACTGACTGGCGGTGGCCATCCTTCCCAATTCCCCCTTTGCCCACTACTACTGAACAGCCTAGGGTTCCGCAAATCTTCTCCTCGGTCCTGTGTAGGGCGACGTAAGGAGTATTTGTATTGTGAAGTCTTAGGTGCGATAATTTACGCACATGTAATGTAAATGGCGTAGGGCTTCTAAAATTTTGTTTAATTTGCAGTGCCGGATTATGGTTTTCATGGACTCTAGGCTGGAAGGATGAAATGGGTCCCTCAAAATGTGACCTTCGCGATATTTAGTCAATATCTCGCGTTTTTTGTTCATTATATTTGCGTTACCCAGCTGTATCAATAATGGCAAGTTTTGGACAGAGCCGACGAGAGGTCCATGATGAAGTCCATGAGCCCTCGCTGGCAAGGACATATGCTGTGGGGGGCCCGGCCCAAAAAATGGTCACGGGGCCGGTCATAGTGAGCCGGGGGGGGGGGCCGCGTTGGCTCTCGGCGCCCTTGGTTCTCAGACATTACTAAATATACAAGACGAATGTGACGCTTAAACTTGAATAACACCAGGTCTATTTAAGACCTCTATGGGGTGGGGATTGCGAAGCCCTAGGACCGACGCTACTTCGCTTATACGTAATTTCGGCATTGGTTTGTTTGTTTTGTGGTTTTACGGCTCAAAGACTACAATGGTCATGCTGCGCCGGGACCTACTGTTTTCCGAGGAATCCGAACCTCTTATGGCCTAGGGAACCAAACCCCGGACTACAGTGAGCAGTGCGATCTTTTTATGAGATCTCTGAGTAAGCGTTCTTTGTACACTGTTGGGAGTCGAACCCGGATTAACGGCGCACTAGGCGAACGCGTTACCACACTGCGCCACCGCATGGCCGTTCGGCACTGGTGATTTGCCATCTGTGAATGCACTGGCGTACGTAAAATGGGTGGGGTTGATGGGGATTGTAATCCCCCAATTGCGATGAAATTTTGTATAAATACATATGAATATATAGAGTTGCAGTTTTGTGACCCCCCACACATCGTAAGCTTGTAACCCCCCTTATGAACTTTCTGCCTACGCCTAGGTGTAAATGGCATAAAAATGTGATGCGAACGTTTTATTCAGTAGTCATATCCAGGCCCGGACAATCGCAAAAACAAGGCAAATGTCTAGGCTCCCGCTTTTCTTTGAAGGGGCCCGGCCCGGCGAAGACTCAACGCTACTTCAAAATCATTGCTAATCGGACCTCATCATCAGGGCACTATTTTTTATCGCGGCGCGAATTTCCGCGACGTTTTTGGGAACCTTAGAATTTTTTTTGTATGTACGTTGTATGCGAATATGTTACTTCTACCGACTTTATTTTTCAAGTTTAAAATTTAAATTCCAGAACGGATTTAGCGATCGATCGTGTTTAGCGAGCATTTTCGTTGGTCACAAGATCTTCGTTATATACGGATCCTACTGTGATCACGCAGGCTTAATTTATAGTACAAGGGGCACGGGAACAAATTTGTCTCGGGGCCCCATGAAGCCTTAATCCGGCCCTGGTCATCTCTCTCAATCGTTATAATTAGCGACTTTTTCCGTTTAACGACGATATTTTGCGGTTCCACCAAATACATTGAAACCTTCTAAAGTGACCACCTTGGTAAATCGACCACCTGAATAAAACGACCACTTTTTACACGAGGGAACTGGTATTGTGTGTTCGCGCTCAGTTGGCGCGTGATACCGTTAGCAGACGGGTTAGTCCATTGCAGTTTAAGAAAGGGCGTCTTGCCGAAACTGCTTTTTTTGCGCCAGAAAAACCAGTTCCTCCAAGACGGCCTTCCCTAAACTGCAATGGACTAACAAGTCTGCTAACGGTATCACGCGCCAACTGAGCGCTAATGCACAGTAGAGACTTAGTTATGTCTATACTACAGTCTGTCGTGCATAGTGACCACCTGTCTGTGGTGACCATTACTGTCCAGTCCCGAATGTGGTCATTTTAGGTAGTTTCTATTGCACTTCATGGAATCGCACCCGTTCCGATTAACGTCCTTTTCTATTTAACGACGTTTCTTCTCGGCCCTCTTTGTCTTTAATGGGAGATCACTACAATTTGTGCACGTGTACCCCTATCACGTTGTTAGTGGTTGAATCCATAGTCATACTATTTACTGGAGCAGTGGTTTCCAAACTTCTTTACAGAACCCTTTCATAACCACGTGCCCTGCTATGGAACCCTCCGTTTTATAAGTATTATTTAAGGAAAGCGTAAAGAGTTATTCTTTATCAATGCCCGAACGCGCTGGTTTCGTAGAGGGGGTGTTGATGTAACCCCCCCATGCAATGAAATTTTGTATATTTAGCGTACGAACGCACGGAGTTGTAGCTGTGTAACCCCCCCTCCCCCTCTTATGAACTTTCTGCGTACGCCAATGCTTGAATGTTTAGTACATTTTAATATTTGGTACACTTGAACATTTAGTACACTTGAATGTTGCAACAGTAAAAATAAACAATAAATCAGTATTGATTGATTGTTTGGCTTTTTTATGGCGCAAGAGCATCTGGGCTATACTGCGCCAAGATATAAATTAGTGTAAGCTTCTAATAAATCAGTATAAGAAGCTAGGTAGTACTTTTCTGTCGTTGCGAGTTATTAGTTATTTTTAGTTAACACTAAGGGGTTGTCATGGGGGTGATACAGAATTAACAGATTTTCTTGAAAATTCCGACGTGTTACAAGTTGCTTGTGGAACCAACGGGTTCCATAGAACACGCTTTGAGAAATATTGTACTTAGAGAATCAGCATCAAAACTAGCGGGCGTTAGGAGTGTAGTCGGGGCCTAGCGGCGCTTCTTTTGGAGGCATAGCGGCGCTAAGGAAAATTTTAGGAAATCATACATTTTACGTAAAAAATTCTGTTCAAGTTGTAAATAAAAAATATGTAGCTCTACAATTCTGTAAAGAAATTTTTTTTAGAGCAATGACCTTAAAACTTTGAATAAATCAACTAAGAATCGTGGGAATTTAAACGAAACTATAGCTTGGAACACGTATCACAAACTGTGTTCCGAAAATATAAAAAACCACAATGCTGTTTGACACAATGAAGGCGACAAGGGCGAAAAGGAGGACTTTTGGCTATTTTTTCAATTGTTTTCTTTATTTTATTAGCTCACTTCAGAGGTCATTCCTGGTTTAGTTCGGCTTGGGCTCATGCTTTGTCTCACATTATTGTATTTTACGCTTATATGCCCTGAAGCTATATGCTATAGGCAGCGTGGCATTTGGGGGTCTTGCAATGCCAGCTCAACAACATATACATAATGATAATTTCTGTCCCTATCAGATTAATGGGCTATTGACTGGTTAGGGGGTTCCATGATCCACCCCCCTGATTTAGAAGAGCTCTAGGCTATTTAATTTTTGAGGACTACACCACTGGTGGCATGTTGGCTATGTTTATGGCCTTTATGCACACAAGTCCAGGTTGGATTCCTAATAAGCGTAGTTGTGCTTCGGAGGTCCCTATTTTGAGCTATCGATCCCATCGTCCTAGTAAACCCCATGTTTGTTTGGATTTTTATGGCGCAAGAGCGTCTGGGCTATACTGCGCCAACTACCCGATGTACATTCGTGTAACTAAAAAAGAAGCGATTGTTCTGGAGCAACCATTTTCAAGCAGTTCGAATTCACGGTTCCTTCGACCCTAAATAAATTCTCACAGCGCTCGTATATGGGGAGAGCCAGTTTTACGATAACAGTGATAGTTTATTTTTTGTGCACATGAAATTAAAAAAAAATAAAAAAAGTATGCAAATGTCTTTTTGTACAAATTTATAAATGCAAGAAGTGTGAGTATGTTGGCAAAGAACATAGTTATATGTATATTCTTTGTGCTGTTGGAGGGCGCACTGCCCTGATGTGTTAACATGGGCGAAATTCAAACCTTAACAACCTTCACGATGTACAAATTTTGTTGAATTGGTTTTGAATGTGTTAAGATTCGGAGGTAATATTTAATTGGAGGTGTGACCGCCATGGGTGACCCGAATCGTGGTCTTAGGTCACCCATTAAACGGCCGTTGGACCAAACATTTAGATTGTGTGTTTTGTTGCCCAAGAACAATTGTGATCATGTTGCTTTAATCAACATTTAAAGCGATTAGCCATGCATAAGAGCGTGTAGTAAGAGCCCCCCCCACAGGGATTTCAATATCACATTTTTTTTTCTAAAGGGTAAAAAATCGAATGTCGCATATGTGTTGGGGGAAGGGTAATGACTTCGTGTTTTAATAACGAAACATTCCATTTTGAATAATGAATTTGGCTGCGAGAAATCGTGGGATTGAAGGGTAGGGGGAGCTGCATTCAAATTAGGAACTTATTAGAATTTGAAGTCCAGAAAATTATCCTGTGAAAAATGAATCTTGTTTAGGGTTTTCATTTCCCCACACATGGTGTGGTGCATGACATAGAATTTTCTCTTATTACAATAGCTTACCACGTGCCTCGTTATTCAGAAATGGGATAAGAAATTCTTCGGGGTGTAGGTGCAGTTCTATCTCAGAATAGAGATTACCTGGCGATGTAGGCATGCGCAGAAAGTTTATAAGAGGGGGTTACAGGTTTATAATGGGGGTCCACAGAAATACAACTCCATATATTCCTAATGTATATATACAAAATTTCCTCGTAATGAGGAGTTAAACCCCACTTCTGCGTACCCCAGTTCCTGGCGAAGAAGCAGCAGAAAACTCGCAGACTGGCTAATAATAGACAATCGAAATTTTTAAACATATCTTTGGCCCCCCCTCTCCTTACAACGTTAAAAGGGTCGCATTATTTTGCCGCGGGAAGCGTTTCTTAAATTGTTTATTTCTACGTTGTTGAATGGGATTATCGTTTATGGCACAGGAAGAAGGGCTAGTTGTGTGCTATGCACGGGACCAAATCTAGTTAGCACAAAAAAGTCTTTAAGGACCTCACGTTTTATCGGCGCATCTCGGTTTTTCATATGGAACGTATTTATAAAGACCCTCTTTTTTCCCCTCCTCATGGGGATCTAAATGATTATGTTTGTCACTCTTACGGCCTTCCTAGACGCTACTGTTTTGTTTGCGACCACCTACCTCGCGTGTCCTGAAAAGCAGTTTATGGGGCTCTGCATCTCCGGGCGAGGCTTTGGGCGGTCGTTGTTTGCGGGTGGTCGTTTGCCCCCTCCCCCCACTAACGGAGACAAGACCCGTTATCGCGAGCAAAGGGTGTTCACGCTGCTTCCCATCTTCCGGCCGCATCGACACAGATCATCAGCCACCCTTTTCTCTGCTCTTGTTCCTCTCTCTCTCTCTCTCTCTTTCTGATGGATGGTTTTAACGTTGCCGACAACGACAGCTTGTTCCTTGTCCACGCCAATTTAGGTTCAAAGAAGGAAAAATAAAAAACCACAGTAGGATACAATTTTTTTTTTTTTTTTTAACATCCGCTTGGGAGAATGCGTGTTTCAAGTTGATTTTGATGCAAAAATGTTGTTTTTTTCCTCTGTCTGAGATAGGGGAAACATTTCGTTCTTTGTCATTTTGTGTTTTTTTTTTTTTTAATGAATGTGAGGAGGAGTGGTGGATGCTTAGTTTTTGTATGTTTTGTATTGTTCCTTTGCATTTCCATTTAAGGAAAATGAGTATTATAGTTTCATTTGATGGGAAACGTCCTTGATGGATATGGACGCTGTGTTATTTGGCGACAATTATTTATGCTATATCCCAGCGGTACAAAGAACGCTTACCCAGGAATCTCATAAAGATCGTACTGCTCCTTGTCGTCCAGGGTTTGGTTCTCTAGGCCTTAAGGGGTTCAGATTCTTCGGAAAACAGTAGGTCCTGGTCCAGCATGGTCATTGTAGTTCATGAGCCGTAAAACCACAAATAAACTATTAATTGTCAAGCAGTATAAAATTTTTTTTGTAGCGTTTTGGTATCTTGTACAGTCACTGGAATTCTCGGCAGCTTTGAGAAGGAGGTAATAATTTTTCTCAGCCCCCCCAGAAGTATTCTTTGTTTTTTTAGCCCCCTCACCCACTCTAGAAGTACTTGTATGGGTGCCCATACTAGGTACTTGCCATACTCTGACCCTCCCGAAGAGCGAACAGATGAATGTTCAAGCCATCAAGTGACATGCGCTTCAGAGATTTACTATATCATAATATTAGTATTATACAAAAGAGAAGTAAGCGATCACTTTGGCCACCGTTGTGACTTTTACAGTCACATTTTAAAATAAGGTACTTTTTAGCTCATTACTATTTTTCAAGCAGTATCAATTATTTTTGTAGCGTTTTGGTATCTTGTACATTCACTCAAATTCTCGATAGCTTTGAGAAGGAGGTAATAATTTTTCTCAGCGCCCTCCTAGAGGTACTCGTATGTGTGCCCATGTAAACCACCCCTAGTTATGCACGCCTATGATCATAAATGGAATGATAAAATCAATGACCCTAAACAATGCACCTTTCTTTCATAAATTTCTTTTAGTAATGCCGGGTGACCTACATTTCGTCCCCTATTCATCTTACCGTACCTGGAGAGCGTATTAAATGACGTACGCATTTAACGATTTTATGCTATTTTCCTTACGTATCGCTCTACATGAAAACCAAGGTAAATTGTCTGTGTAATTAATTGTTAGAACAGAAAAAGTGTGATGTAAAAAAAAAAAAAAAAATGCGCTTTCGGCAAAAGGTTATGACGATTTTTTTACATTTCAGTTTTTCTAAATTTTCAACTTTGTTCATATTCTTCATAAAAGGGAACCTCATAGCCGAACGTGGCGAATTAATACAAAATGTTCTACTTACAGAAAATTAAATACACAAATCTAGCAAAAATCAAATAGAACAACATTGAGTTTACTTGAAAAAAAAATTAATAACCTTAAGAATTTAGCCTTCCAAGCAAGGACCACAAATAAATTTCACTCTTCGATACCAGAGCATGTTTCATAAAACCACGTGAAACATTTTGTGCAGCGAATACATTTTTCACCATGGCTATCTTCGGAATATTCTTTTCCCACCATCGTCTTCAATGTAAGACCATAAAAGTTACTTTCCATTTCCAAACAATATTCAAACAGCTCATTCTCCAAACGCAGTGACAGAACAGCCTATTCTCTTTTCAACTAACTGTTTGCTCTCCACTCAAACCTTCTCTCTTTTTGACACAATCTTTCGAAGTTGCTCTATTATACATTATAGAGTTTGCTGGCTGCGTTATATCCAAACTCTTTATTGCATACTACATCAATCGCCTTTTTCATTAACTCTTTATCCCATTGTTTCTTTAGTGCCATCTGTAAAAAGAAAAAAAAGCGAAAAATATGAGTTCCTACTTTCGTCCAGGGGACGAATGTAGGAACATGACAGGGGAAGACATTAGGAACAACCGTCAGACTAATATGGACGCTCGTACCTTCTGAACAAATGAACCTGATGGCCCAGCAGCCGTTCTAGACAAAAAAAAAAATTGGGGGTTACAAATTCTGCCGGTGTACACTGGGCGGCGGCACCCTTCGGTAGGCAACATAATAAAATGTGGATGTTTCTGGCAGTGTGAGTTTGCTGCTTACCTGTTTGACGATATCTTAGCTAGGTGGCAGAGATTCGTTTTCCTCAGAAAGTGTAGGTCTCGAGGTGGCGACCTTAGCGGTCCCGCGCCGTAAAATTTAAAACAAGGATGTGCAGCTCAATGGTGGAGTTAAATAACTCAAACGGCAATACGCGCCCAGCAGTAAATAAACAGTTACTGACACTGGCGTAAGGTTTAAAAACACGACGTTTCGGGAGCCAACTGCTCCCTTTGTCAAGTGAAGGCAGAATGAAGAGTTCGTGAAAGTCCTAAGCTTATATACCCGCATGTTGGGAATCCCCATCTGACGTCATCTGGTGCGGAGCAGTTCCAGCTGGGGAAACCCCAACCGGAGAAACTCGCCGCACCCGCCGTTGGATGACGTCAGATGAACACCCCCAACTCGAGGGGGTTGGCAAAATCCCGTGAGGTTCTGGGTAAAGGTTTTGCGATGCTTGGCCACGACTCCTCAAACCGTAGGTTTCCCATGATTCCAGAAAAAGTCTACTCCCCAGATTCGTCACATTCTGATGTAATACATTCATCGAATGCCAATCTGGTTCGTGACCCTCCCTGAAGACATGTTCAGCCAACTGGCTTGAATCGTCTCCCCTAGCTACCGCACGCATATGCTCCTTCCCTCGTAGACGTATCGATCTTCCCGTCTGTCCAACATACACCTTGTCACAGTCTCCACACGGTATTTGGTAAATAGCACCAGATTTTTCCTCCTCAGGGCAGTGTTTCCCGACCACCTCCGAGTCGTGACCTCCTTTTATGGTAGCCAAGTAATCCGTGACCCCATTTTTTAGTAACCAAATGGTCGGCAACCTTCATCTGTCCACCGCCACCACATTTGCATAATAAAACAATTTTTAACAGAGTAAAGAAAACACATTAAATATAAAATTGTAATATACGTGTTATGTATAAGGGTTGCCCAAATGAAAGTGAGTTTTTAAATGGCCAGGGGGCTTCAGCCCCCCCCGTCCCCCATATGCGCGCCCATGATTGCCGGTGAAATGCTTCACCCATTGAGAGCTCTACCCACGCGAAATCTTTTTCTCTGTGAGTGATTTATTAAATACCACTGCTATACCATTGGCCTAGCAGATGGAAATTATTTCCATTCAAAAAACATATAAAGTTAACAATCATTAGTAGCGAATGTTGGCATAGTAGCCATGTTGAAATATAAAAGCGTTGGAAACATTTGATATGAAATTCTTTATAAAAATAATTGCGGCGGCCCCCACTTTGGGAACCACTGGTCTATAGTTTCCTCCTCTTCCCGTTTTTTTTTCTTTTCTGTAATTTTCCATCTGACCCTGTTGAGGAGTCAGTTACTCGAAAGTGCTAACTCCCAAGAGTGAGTCAGTGAGTCAAATCCCAAAAGAACCAATACTGCGCATCTATAACAAAACCTTCAAACGTGGGGAAACACTAATTGTGATTAGTGTGAAATTTGTAGCACTTATTAGAGGGAGGTGTTGTTCTTTGAAATGAATTACTTGCAACAAGATGTTAATTGGAAATCGATTTAGATGAGATACTTGCTTCAAAAGAGGCTTTGAAAGCCCTTTTATCAAATCGTGAATATTTTGATATTTTGGCGATAGATGGCACCACGTAACAAATAAGAATTCATAAACTTGTGTTTATCGGGTATGTTTCGGTTATCACATTTTTGGTGTACAGTTTGCAAGTTTTGGTTTGATATTCGTATATATATATATGCAATGCTTTTATTGAAAGAGTTCCAAATTACTTATGCATTGTTGCTACTGCTAGTTGAATTTTTTGCTTTTTTTTTTTTCGACAATTAAAAATATGATGCAATTTTTACGTATCTTTGCGTCTTTGAAGAGGTTTATCGCTCACCTTCTTTCGCCGTAGATTGCAGTGCAACAGCACCTTAGATTGCAGAACGAGGAAGGCTGCATCGAGATCGTGCAAGAATCGTAACCAGGTAATAGAAACAAATTTAATTCCTTTGTGATGCTCTTATGAAACCAATTCAAGGACGTGTTGTGTATGGTACAACATATGAAAGTACATTGGAGTTTAGGATTATGCGTTTATAGTTGTGTTTTTCTGTAAGGGAGTGCTACTTATCATGGGCGCCCATATGGGAGTGGGGTTCGAGTTCCCCATATCTGTTCAAAAATTTGATTTTTCCGGACACGAGATTAGGTAGGTGTACCAGTTTTTCGGGCACTTCAGTGTACTTTTTTACACACGGTAAACCAACATTCGCTTCAGTTGAGTTTACGCAATTGTAGATTTTCTGATAATTGTTGATTTTCTAACCGAAACTCTATTTGCAACTAACAGGCTAATTTCGAAACCTAAAACCTTATTGTTAAATTGAGGAAAGCCAACGTTAAATCGAGTTTTATATAACACTGGACACAATGTTATTTAATCCGGACCAATGAAGGCATTCGTTAAATCGAAGAAATTGTTAAATTGGTATTGATATATTGAAGTTAGCGTGCATATAAGGAATCCCTGTACGGCCGGTGATTATAAAAAATTTAATGTATTGAATAAGTTGAAAGAAAAAAAATCAATTTAAATAGAAATACTGCTGTTTAACTTTAAATGATTTCATTTCGCGATGTTAGAAAATGAATTAGTTTGACTTTTCGGCGGCTCTTTAATTTGCTATGTATTAATAAAATGACTCGAGAGAATTGATGAAAAAATAAATTTTTCAATTAAATTTAACATGTTTTTAAGTATTAATATTACACGAAATTGTTTAATTACTACGCGTTTCATAAGTTTTTTTACTAGAAAATTAAAAGCGAGACGAATCTTTTAAATTTTTTTATTCCATAAATCTGGTCAGTTTAATATCAAACTTTAAATTGCTGGGCTGGGATCATTGGCGTATGCAGGCGCGGAAGTCCGGTGATGGGGAGTTTGTAACCCTCCATTGCAATGAAATGTTGCATGTTAGCATAGGAATATGAGAGTTCAGCTCTGTAACCCCCTCATGGAATATAAGCTCCCCACCACGAACCATACATACACGCCTAAGAGGGTGGGAGAGACCACCAACCAGTGGTAAACGTGAGAAGTTTACAGCTCGGTAAATAGCCTTATGTTTTGGAGTCCCTTGGTTAGAACTTCTATTTTGGACTCCCATATGGGGGGCAGAGCGGGCTCAAGCCCCTCCTCCCGATATAAAATTTTATTTACCCGAACCTGCTATGCATTTACTTTCAAAAGTTTTACAGTCACATTTTAAAATAAGGTACTTTTTAGCTCATTACTAATTGTCAATCAGTATCAATTATTTTTGTAGCGTTTTGGTACAAAACATTCATAATGGTGCATATGGTGCATACATAATGGTGCAAACATACATAATGGTGTACATTCACAAAAATTCTCGACAGCTTTGAGAAGGAGGTAATGATTTTCTCCACCTCGAAATGTCTAGAAGTACTCGTTAATTTTTCTCAGCTCCCCCCCTAGAAGTACTCCCATGGGCGCCCATTGTTCCCAGGGTTGTGCGCATTTATATATCGTTATTTCGAGGACACCCAAAGTGTTTAACGATCACCTTCAAGTCTCGACCGTCCTTGCCCCATAATTACTACAGATGAACTTTGGGGTCGCATACAAGCAATTAGGAATGCTCTTCCTCAGGCACACATTCAACATCTGTTTGATTCCATGCCACGTCGTATAGCATCACTTATTGCAGCGCGTGGTGGCTTCACCAAATACTGATTTTCGACATGCAATATTATTTTTTTGCTTTGTAATTTTAATCGTTTATTTGTATCAACACAGGTCGTTTGTACATTAAATTTCATTCAATTCGGACGAGTCCTTCATGGTGTTGCAATTTTTATAAACATGAGTATAAAAATGGAAAAAAAAAAAAAAAAATTCCTATGTTTGCTCATAAACATTTTTTCCCTTTCATTCGAAGAGCCGCTTCATTTCAAAGAACGAAACTTCCTTCTTTATTTGTATGACATTTGGTACTGTATTTGGTACTTTTTTTTACATTTGTATGAACTTCCTTATAAAGTTATTGTAACTTAAAATAGTTGCGACGACCTCCAGGAAATCCGTTCTCAATCCCCTCCAGTTTAGGAATCGCCGCTTTAAGCAGTCGGTCGCATTCCACAGAACTTTTCAAGACCAGAGGCGGATTTCGATTTTGCCGTCTGAAGGCTCTGACAAATCTTGCCGCTTGGTTGTACCAAACGTTCCTATAGGTATAACAGATTTTTGTCGTTTTGGTCAGATTCTTAATTTGACGCTCCGGGCGGTTATTCAATTTCGTCCTTTTTTTTGGCAAGTATTTGAGAATTTGGTCTCAGTTTTGAGTTTCTCTCAAGGCGACGCCTATGGCGGCTCCCCCATTATCAATGCCTCGTTACGCCTATGAAATTTGCAGTTAAAAATTAATAATTCAATTGGCTATCATAAAAGTCAGCTCCGCCTTTGCAAACTTCTCGGTGTGCAAACCTTTCGTCGAAAATTTCCCGTCATAGGCTTTAGCCCACTTAGCCTATTGGTAAATCGGCCATTATTCAAGGCAATCCACGTAGGGTTTGTTGCCAATAGTTGACCATTGATTCAGTGGTATAGTCCTAAAAAAAAAAGCCCAGCGCTCTTCTAAATCAGGGGTAGATCCACGGGGGGTGGAAATCAGGGAACCCCCTAACTGGTGAGTAGCCATTAATCTGATAGGGGCAGAAATTATTATTATGTATGGGTTGCTGAGCTGGCATTGCAAGTCCGTCCCCCCCAAATGGCCCTGTGTTTCCGACACTGCCTACAGTATATAGCTTCGGGGTATATAAGCGTGAAATAATAATACCGTGATACAAACGCATGCGTCGAAGCCTAATTAAACCAGGAATGACCTCTGAAGTGAGCTAATAAAATAAAGAAAAAAATTGAACAAGATAGCCAAAATTCCACCTTTTCGCCCTTGTCGCCTCCGTTATGTTAACCAACACATTGTGGCTTTTATTATTCGGAACGCAGTTTATGACACGTGTTCCAAGCTGTAATTTCGTTTAAATTCCCACAATTCTTAGTTGATTTATTCAAAATTTTAGGGTCATTGCTCTAAAACACAATTTTCTTAATAAAATTGTCGAATCCACATATTTTTTATTTACAACTTGAACAGGATTTTGTTTATAAAATGTAGGATTATCTACAATTTTGTCATAACGCCTCTAGGCGTCCAAAAGAAGTGCCCTAACGCCTCTAGGCTGCGTTAGGCCTCAACTACACCCCTGCGTTGATTCTTATGACTATACAATCAATGCCATTTGCTTTCAAAATTACCGTTGCCAAATGAGACTAGAAACTTAGGATTGTCTAGAAAAGGAATTTTTTTTTTTTTTTTCCCCTCATACGCATAATTTATTTGCGTTCTGGAAAAAACTGTATTTGATGTATGCAATAGTCCCCACCTCCTTCGCCGTTTGTATTTTTGAAACGGCGGAACGACGTTCGACGTTTTTAATTTAAATCGGAACTTAATAAAACGTTTTAAACAACTTTTAACAAACGTTTTTGAAATAGCAAACTTATTTTTCGACAGTCTGTCTACTGTATTAAAAAAAGTGCTGTGCTGAATAATTGCTACTGAAAATTTTATCTCTTTTGGTTAACCCTCTAACTGCTTATCCCGCGATTTCCACGGGCAACATGAAAGTAACAAAATTTGCTCAATCCCTCGACTTTCGCGGGTATAAAATTTTTCCATCTTTCATCTCTCATCATCTTTGGTTACAAAAATGTGCTACATATTTTAACTCTCAATTACATGTAGATTTGAAATATTGAATAAAAAGAAATATGCAGTTTTTGAAGCGATTTTGATTAAAAAAAAAAAAAAATCGAGCGATCAGAGGGTTAATATTCAAATTATACGTGAAAATTCCGACTTCACGTTTATTAACTCTTACTAAAGCTTTTGTTTTAGGAGAAAAAGAGACGCCGTCCTCATCCTGGATTCGAACTCTGCTCCCTTCGTTGAGCCGGGAGTGTCTTGTCCGCTAGACAAACGAGGACAGGAACTTTACCTGTCCTCATTCGTCTAGCGGTCCAAGACACTCCGGGCTAAACGGAGGGACCCTGGTTCGAATCCAGGATGTGGACGGCGTCTCCTTTTCTCTTAAAACAAAAGCTGTACTATGAGCTAATGAACGTGGGTGTCGGGATTTTCACTTATAATAATTCTCCACGGGGCAAAAAAAAACAAACAAACCCAACAACAACTCGCCCCGGAGGCTTTTCTGTGTTGACCATTATTTGGCAATTGTGTTATCCCTGTGAAGGGTAATAATATCTTACAATATTCAAGTTGAGGCGGAAAATTTTTGGCGATATCTTTGTCTTGGCGATCAAATATAATATCTGATAAATAACGATCGATTCGATTTTTTTTTTCCAAATGACATACTACGTCTAGAGATTGTGTTGGTATGCCCTTGAATTTTATCGAACCTTGAAATTGATTTTCTCAATGCGATTTGATATCATCGATATTCGATGTTAAATTGTGGCGATAATGATGCAAATCTCTGTTGTATGCCTCATTTTCTGGCGTTTCTTTTGGCTGGTGCAGAATTGTGGCGCGTTCGTCTGGAATGCATATTTTCTTTTCATTACCGTTTCCAGTTCTTTTTTAAAATTAGTTTTTAGTTTTTCCTGTGTTGATTTTTTCCGTCATTACCTTTCACACGCTGAATGGAACTAATATGCAAATCTAATATCTTAGAAAATTAAATTATTTCCGTGAATACTGAAAAGTTTTCTACGTCGTCTGCGCTGGCCCTTCTCCTCCTCCCCCCAAGTTTTCCCTTTCAGATAGCGCTTTTTTCCCCCTTTTAAACTCGCACTTCATTAAAAATGCGATTTTAATGGGATTTTTTTAAAAAAAATCTTCCGTTTGATGGTTTGCATTTTTTTAATTCTTTTGGGCTTTCAGAAATTTTGCAATTAATACCGGGAATTATTTCAGGGGAAAAAAGTCCCTCTTCTTGGAAACCCATCTGAAAACGCAGGGAAAAAATATACATGTAAGCCCGAATATTTATTGGTGGAAGTCCCTGTCGAAAGTACCATCTGCAAGAAATTACTCTTTAATCGATTGAAAAACTCAAGTGAACAACAACAGTTGGGGGGGGGACGGATCCTGGTTTTCAACGAGATCCTCGTGCGGACGAACATTCCTCGATTTAAAAATCCCTTTTAATGAGTCGCGGAATTTCCTGTTTTCCCCCACGAGTCTCTATACCGCGCGCTTTTTTCCCGCAATTTCTTCTTCTTTCGGCGTGGGCCTTTTTCTCTTAACATTCTGTTCGTTGTTTTAGTGATGGGCCTATGGATAACGACAGCCATTGTAAGGCTGAGTAAGCCTCCTTTCTTTCTCAATTTAAGTCTTGTGATGAGCTCGTTGAACGCTGCTGACTGGTTTTATTTAGTAAGTGTTTATTTGCTATGTAGAGAAAGTCTTCGTTGTTGTTTCATGGCGCAAGGATAGTCAAGATTGTGCTGCGTCATGGCCTGCCATTTCCTGAGAAATCTTAACTTCGTTCGACGAGGGAATTAACCCCCGGTTGTGGTTTTGTTAAGTGCTCGTTAGAATTGAACCCGGGTTACTGGTGTAGGAGCTAAACTCGTTACTACTACGCTACTACGGGGCTTAAAGAGAAGGGGGGGGGGAGATAAATACTTGTATACGGTTCTTTTCAGAGCTTGATTATTGGGGATTATCAGACATCTTCCTCCCAATTATTCACTTCATAATTCCGGCACAACATGGCTGTTGTCGCCCTTGCATTGTGAAAACGCAAACAAAACGCTTTATAAGTGAGTGGGGAATTACCTGTATAGAATTATGTACTAGAAATGAGTTCGGGTTTATTTTTCGAGGCCCGAAGAGTTGCAATTTGAGCCTTAGCCCGAATCCTCAAATATAACTTTAACCCCTTGATGTACGATTTAAATTTTTTAAAAAATTACTAAACTACACTGTTTAATTTCCTTTGAATTTTTATATGCACGCATATTTCCACAATTCTCGAAAATGAATCACGTAGTTGAATTCCTTGAAGAATTTCGATATTGAAAAGTTAATTTTCAACTTCAATTGTATCCGTCTGATGAGCCCGTTTCGGGCCTGGGCTTGGGGCTCGGAATGAGCCCGTCTCATTTCTATTATATATATCCAACATTGGGTATATAAGGGTATAATTCTTATAAACCGTAATAAAAATACCCACAAAAAACTCGCCCTGGTGGCTTTGTGTGTTGACCATTATTTGGCAATTGTGTTATCCCTGAGAAGGGTAATAATATCTTACATGCTGTCCTGTCCTCGTTGAACTAGCGGTTACGGCACTCCAGGAGGACGATGACGAAGGACGTGGACGATGTATCTTTTTCTCCTATACCAAAAAAACCTCTAATATGAGCTTAAACGTGGGTATCAAACTTACTAACTGCAACTGGGTATATAATTATTTGTATAGAATTACATACCCAATGTTGTAGGGCTTGCACGATATTACATACACTATATGCCCAAAAGTATCCAGACACTTTGGATTTTTTATTTTTTTTCAAATTTCCACAAAACTACACGGCCACTAACTTTGGAGATATATAGAACATGCTTGAATGTATACTGTCCAATAAAGTTTCGGTGACTTGTGCATTTAGGGGACCACCCACATATTGGCAACGTGAAAAAATATATTTGATCACCCTGTATCATAAAAAGCTGAAAATTATTTGTAACTTTCAGAAAATATTTAACCAGCTATGCTTAATGCCTGTGTGCATTTTTGTAAAATAGACATGTATATTCATGAAGATAGAAACGTTTCTTTAAGAAAACCCAAATTTTGTCACATATTTTTTGCTTATAATATCCACAATTTTCAGTCAAATTTCACGAAACTTACAGAACATTTGTCAACGTACAAGAAAAATATTATACTTAAATTAGAAATTAATATATTGAATACACGATGAGATATGAGCATTTGAAGAAAATAATTTTTTACTGCGCATGCGCGAAAATATGAATAACTTTCTTTCATAATTTTGTAGTCAATAGTATGGGGCAACTTCAAAATATATACCAGTGGGATATCTTGAAAATTCAGAAAGTTATCGACGATATAGTGAGCCGTATTTCTCTAATTCTCTGAAAGTAGCTAGATGATAAGGGTTTTTTCCACAAATTGTCATATTCCAAATTACCAAACACCCCTGTTCTGAAAATGAAATATTCCAGATTTATGCAAATAAGGATCAAAAGTATCTGGACACCTGCATGTTTTGCTTCTCCTTTACAGAAGTCAAAAACCTTGCTTGGTGCAGAATGACCATTGTTGTCCTTGCGCCATAAAAATACAACAAACCAACAAGAAGTCAAAAATTAGTATGAAGTGGGACCACCTTTTGTTGCAGTGATGACTGCCACTCTATCGGGGAGGCTATCTACTAGTTTCTGGAATTTTTCAGTGGGAATTGCAAGCCATTCTTGCAAAAGAATATTAGTCAGCTCTTCTACCGAAGTGGGGCAGAAGAGCTGACTAATATTCTGCCGAAGTGAGGCGTTTTGGCCTAGCTCGTAGTCAACGTTCTAATTCATCCAATAGGTGTTCTATGGGATTTAGGTCTGGGCTCTGAGCAGGTCAGTCCAATTCCTCAACATCCATGTCAGCAAACCAGCTCTATACAGCCCTTTCTGTGTGGATAGGAGCACGATCTTGTTGAAACAAGAATGAACCCACTCCAAACTGTTGTCACAATGTAGACAACATGGAACTGCCTAAAATGTCGAGATAGCCTTCCATCTTCAGAGTTCCCTTCAAAGGAATTAAAGTGCCAAGCTCGAACCATGAGAAACCACCCCAAACCATTATGCTTCCACCATCAAACTTAACTTGCGGCACAATACAGTCAAGTAAAAAGCGTTTACCCAGCATTCTCCACACCCAGACTCTACCATCTGATTGCCAAATAGTGTACCGTGATTCATTGCTCCATAACACTTCACGCCACTGCTGCAGGCTCCATGTTTTGCACACTTTGAATCATTGTAAGCGACGCTTGACATTGGTTGCAGTAATGCTTGGTTTATATGCAGCTGCTCGGCCATGAAAACCAAGACTTTGCAGTTCCTGACGAACTGTTTTTGTGCTGACGTTGCATCCAGAGGCTTTTTGAAAATCCGCACAATCGGATTTTCCGTCGATTTCATGCGGTTCGCTTTCACAACTCTTTTCATCACTCTGCGTTCCCTGTCTACTAGACGAAGTGGTCGACCAGGTCGTGGATGCACCGTTGTAGTCCCCGTATGTTCCCACTTTACGATAACATCATTAACGGTGGAACGGGGCACTCGTAACATCACAGAAATCTCACGAACAGATTTTCCACAGCGGTGACAACCAATGACTTCACCACGTTCAAAATCATTTAGCTCGCCCTTTCCTCCCATTTTACTTTTCTAGCTTTGAAATTATAATTGTTAACTCGTCAGACTTCTTTTATACTTGTCTGAGAGCTAGAAATTTGACGTCACTAACAGAATCCACCACGTAGAGGGGTGTCCGAATACTTTTGATCCTTATTTGCATAAATCTGGAATATTTCATTTTCAGAATAGGAGTGTTTCGTAATTTGGAACATGACAATTTGTGGAAAAACTGCTTATCTTCTAGTACTTGCAGAGAATTAGAGAAATACGGCTTACTATATCATCGATAACTTTCTGAATTTTCAAGATATCCCACTGGTATTTTTTTTAAGTTGCCCTATACTATTGACTACAAAATTATGAAAGGAAGTTTTTCGTATCTTTCGCGCATGAGAAGTAAAAATTATTTTCTTCAAATGCTCATATCTCATCGTGCATTCAATATATTAATTTCTAATTTAAGTATAATATTTTTCTTGTACGTTGACAAACATTCTGTAAGTTTCTTGAAATTTGACTGAAAATTGTGGATATTATAAGCAAAATTTGGGTTTTCTTAAAAGAACTTTTCTATCTTCATGAATATACATGTTTCTTTTACGGAAATGTACACAGGCATTAAGCATAGCTGGTAAAATATTTTCTAAAAGTTACAAATAATTTCCAGCTTTTTATGATACAGGGTGATCAAATATATTTTTTCACTTTGTCAATATGTGGGTGGTCCCCTAAATGCACAAGTCACCTAAACTTTATTGTAAAGTGTGCATTCAAACATATTCTATATAACTCCACAGTTAGAGAACAATTGGTCATGTAGTTTTTTAGAAATTCGAAAAAAAAAACAAAAAATCCAAAGTGTCCGGATACTTTTGGGCATATAGTGCATGCCTTACAGGCGAGGTAGAGATGTACGCAAAAAGTTTGTAATGGGGTTACAGAATTACAATTCCGTATGTATGTATGCAACATTTCATCTCAGTGTGTGTGTGGGGGGAACACCCCTCTGCTTATATGCCTGCGAAGGCTTAAAATTTGTTACTTATTGCTTTAATGGTTGTTTGGCGCAGTATAGCCCAGATGCTCTTGCGCCATAAAAAAGCCAAACAAACAAACAAACAGCTTTAATGGTTGCATGCTTTGGCATTATGCTTCTGTGGTTTTATAAAGGATATGTTATTTTTTATTTATTTTTATAATTCGGACAGTTCTTTATTGCCTTCTTCAAAGTTGCGTTTTACGGTTAATGGATTTGAAATTCATAGGCGTTTTCAATTAACACTCTGTCGCAAAGCTTCATATTTTTAATTAGAAAAATGTACCCCCACACCCACCCCACCCCACCCACTACTGGTATTGCGATACGAAGTAAGCTCGGAGTGCATTGTGGGTCATTCCACGTCAAACCATCCAAAATTTTGATGATTCACAACCCGACCTCTTTAGATTTCCCTGAAAGTTTGCCGAATTGATGACCCAATGGATGATTGAAATATCCCAAATTTTAACTTTATCCGTCAAATAGATCAAATATGGTTAAGGGTAAAAGTTACTGAAATGGACCTGTTTTGGATTATCATGCTTTACAAAATTGACAATTTTTTTCGTTTTTAATCTACAAAGATAAAGGAGGTCACATTTGAATGAATTTTTAAAGATCTTTCTAATTACGTAATATAAGTAAGTATTATAAGTAGAAATTTTTTAAATAAAATGAACAGAATGGTTTAGACTTGAATTTTTCAAAATGGGGTCATTTTATCTCTTTCAAAAAATTATATAGTATATAGCATGATATTCTACACCTTTTCGCAAAATTTCGTGATGGGATCTCTATGGGTTCAAGAGATATTAAAAAAATTCGACTCCACGATAAAGCTTTATTCTTATGCATTTGACCTCTCATATTCCAGACTTGTCTACTATTGCATGTTGTTGCCTTTGTTTTCATTACCATATCTGTCATTAAATAATATACTAATCCTTGTTCAGCTGAAAATTTTCAGAATTACAATATTTATAATTTTGTTAATTATACAAAATAAATTTTGTAATTATACAAAAATAGCAGAAACTTATTACTAGCAATTTCTAGCATATTTTTTCAGCCGTAGGGGCGCTAGTAAAGTACTAGTGCTTCCTATGAATTTTAAAAAACAGCTGTAGAGCAGCTGTTTTTCAAAATTCATTGTGAGCGAGAACTAGTACTTTACTAACGCCCCTGCACTTAATAAAATAAATGTGTAGTTATTTTATTCGGTGACGTAACGTAAAGTCTCGGGGCCTCCCGCAATAATTTTTTGGGCCCTCTTTTACGAAAATTTATTTGTATATGTATGTATGAAAAAAAAAATTGTTTTAATATATATGTAAATAGTGTTGTGTCTTCTATAAGAAATTAACCGGCGACGCATTCCAATATTTTAAACAGAACACATGTTTATTAGTCACCGTTTCACGAAGTAAGGTTCTGATGCAAAGCGTATACTATAGCTTCAAAACTCGTCCAGACTTCATAATTTTCGGATGTTGAGTTCAATTTTAAAGGCAATAAAAACAGCTAAAGTAAATACGCGTAATGAGTTTGCCACAGTTGGAAACCGTTTATTTTACTTTATATTTTACCTAAAGATTAAAAAAAATCCTTATTAACTAAAAAAAATGTTTTTTTTATGTATAAATTTTATGGAAAATAAACAAAATGGGAGCCCCACCTTGCAGGGGTTATCAGTACGCTACTGATTTTATTGCTAGTAATCATTTTCTCCTATTTTTATATAATTATAAATATTGTAATTCTGCAAATTTTCAGTTGAACAAGGATTAATATATATTACTAAATAATATATAAGCATGTTGCTGCTTTTTTACATTACGTCTTTCATTAAATTTTAATGAAAGACATAATAATGAAAAAAAAAAGGTAACATGCAATAATACATGTAGACGAGTCTGGAATATGAGAGGTCACAATGCGTAAGAATAAAGTCTTACCTTTGAGTTGAATTTTTTTAATATCTCTTGAACTCATAGCGGTCACATCATGAAATTTTGAGAAAAGGTGTATAATATCATATTATATAATATATAATTTTTTGGAAAAAATAAAATGAAAACGTTTTGAAAAACTCAAAGTCAAACTTTTCATTCTATTTAAAACAATTCCGCTTATAATACTTAGTTTTATTATATATTTAGAAAAATCTTTAAAAAAAAAAACCTTTCAAATCAGACCTCTTTTACCTTTGTAGGTTAAAAAGGGGGAAAAAAAAAAAAGCTACAGTTAATTTTGTAAAGAACAATAATCCAGAACCAGCCCGTTTCAGTGACCTTTGACCTTGGCCATAATTGATCTATTTGACAGATGAAGTTAAAACTTGGGATATTTTCAAGCAGCCACTGGGTCATTAATTCTGCGAAGTTTGAGGGAAATCTAAAGGGGTCGGGTCAGTAATGTTCGGTGGTTTGACAATATAGATAGATAGATTGATTTAGAATAAAATATATGTTATGTATTATATATCAGTGTACATAGATTTAGGATAAAATAACCGATTAGTTAGATCGCACCAGATTACAAAATGGTAGATTTTTGATGAAACAGAAAATGGAGTGATACCCCCCCCCTCTCATAAAGAATTTGGTTTTAAAGTCAATAATATTGTTCAGATGGTGGGGTGACCTCCCATCTTTTGCGCAGCCTTGACCTGAGGTAATATCTGGAACTGGAGTGAGCCTGTAGTTTGAAATTGTTTGACTCTGCGTCAAAAGTTTTTGACGGTTTGTTTGAGAATGGCGACACAAGTTTTAAGCTTAAAAAAAATGTTTCTCTTGTAGGCGACCTGGAAAAGCGTTCGCTAAATAGGTGCTTCGGTTTTTCGTTCGGTCTTTTTTACGCGAAGACTTCTAAAATGTAAAATACAACTATCGCAGCGAATGTTGTCACCGTTACGTGTGAAAATGTTCTTGTTTTCTCTAGCATGCGCCTTGTTTTGGCAGGTTTTTGTTGGGGGGGGGTGCTATTTTTTTGTTAGCTAGGCATTTTTTTTTAAACGACACTTTTATCGCCAAATCCTTAATACATGTCTTATTGACATTACGAATCGCAAACACGCGGATTTTCTTTCGTTTTCGCCGTTATTCCCTCTAGACATAAAAACAGGCGCTCGCCTTGTTTGGTTTTCTTTGGGAAGAAAGGCTTGCTTTGCCTTCCGTTCAAAAAAGAAAGGGTTTCGGCCCGTTAGGCGATAGGGAAGTTTGTTAGCAGAAGAAGAATGGACGCCTGGTCGGAAAAAAAAAAGCTTTTGTTAAAATATTTCTTTTTCATACAGCTGTTACTTTGCGTCTACATCCCCATTTTTTTTTTAAAAAGGAGGTGGTGTGGGGGATGGATCCGCCACTGAGAAGATTCGCTTTTGTGCCCGTCCTTTCTACCGTACGTCGCCTCTTAATAAACTGGTACCTGCGGCGTTCGGGAAAAAAAGGGACTTCCCATTTCCCCCTTCTTCTTGGGAGCCTCGTAATTATGTGAGATGTTTCCTCTCGCACCTCTAAGGAAAGATGTAAATTTTCGATATTTGGGAAAGTTTTTTTTCCCCCCCTCTTTCGAAAACGAAACATTTTCTACCCACCCCACCTCCACGAGTTTCTAAGTATTGTCGTCTGCATTTGTGTGTACGGTTTTTTTTCAATTATTTTTCCAATTTCCGGGTTTTGAATTGTTCGGTGTCATTCCTATCCATCAGTCAGATTTTGTCCTCAGGTGAGGTTTGTATCGTTTTGACGTTGGCTCATTTTCCTAAAGACGTTCCTGAATATTTCGAACGCAATTCAAATTACGGCGTCGTTTCGTTGAACCCGAAGGTATTCAATTATATCAGTGCTTTTCTCTATTTTAGGGTTGTCCAACATATGGCCCGCGGGCTACAATCTGGCCCGCCAGCAGTGTTAATCGCGCCCGCCGACAACTCTTTGGACTAAAAGAAAAAAAAAGAATTCCAAAACAAAAATTTTGGATTCTTCTTTAGAAAAAGGGAAAAC
>QLNU02014802.1:148820814-148831219 GCA_006491805.2 Dysdera silvatica
AATTCATTCACGGGTGATTTTGTTCCGTAATTTCCAGGAATTTCAACTTTCTTCTTCCGGAATTTCTTTTAAAAAATTACAAAAACTTCGTTTTGTTTCGTATAATTTTTTTTACTTTCCTTTGGAAATCAGTGTCCGCACCAAAAATATTATGTAACTTTTCAGGGAATTTTTTGGTATGTTCAGAGAATCTGGTTTAGACTTACAATCACCCCTGTGAATTATTTTGTAAAAGATTGGAAAAGTTTAAAGGCGGACTCAGAAATTTTTTCGTGGGGGGGGGGGGGGCAGAACTTGAAAACTCATTTAACCCTATTCCGTGAAATTTGTTGTTGGGTTTGTTGTTTGGATGTTTTATGGCGCAAGAGCATCTGGGCTATACTGCGCCAAGTTGGGTTTCGAGTGTCAGAATAATAAGTGAAAATCTGTCACCTCCGACAAGTGTCGTCCACACGTATAATACATCTATACAGGGTTTTGCGATGTATGATGTATGTCAGATACACCGTTTTAAATATGGTTATATATCATAGGTTGTCGATAACGTTGTCGCAATAATAGTGAATTAAATATTTAAACATGGTTGAAGAGAACGTGTACAGGGTGGCGACGGAACCGGGAAATCAGGGAATTGCGTAGGAATATTACCGTTTATGGAAAAATCGTGGGGAATTTTAGGGAATTCCACTAAAATTGCTCCATAATCAGGGGAATTTCAGCTCACGTGTTTCTCGTAATTCCCATGTGACATATCGCTGTCGCTTTTATTTTAAGTTCGGGCATGGCCTTGTTTGGCGCAGAATCACCCTTGCTGTCCTTGCACCACAGGAATTCAACCAGCCAATCCAAGACCAGGAAGTTCGAAGTTACCTATCCCTTCTTTTTGCTACCTTTTGGATTACAAGAAGCTGCCAACTAAACCAATAGAAAAACTATGATTGTGTTGTTCGAGCATAAAGCACCAATAAAAACTGGGATGGTGATGTGTGAATTGGAAATGTTCAGATCAAAATTATCCTATTGGTCTGTAAATGCTTATTTAAAAGTGGGCATATGGGTTTAATATTTAGTACTACCCGCGTTCAGTGTGTACCGTAGCGTAAACGTTTAGTATCGTGTTTGTACAAGAGAACAGAACTTGGTTGCTTGGATTTTTAGAGTGTAAGGACAGAAAGGGATATTCTGCGACAAATGAGGTGAATTTGTATACACGGTTTTCACAAGAGGGAAAGGAACTTGGTAATGTTCCTTTGGGGCTAATATACATCAGAGATACCGTAAAACAAAAAATCTTATTGCATCCATTATAAATGATAGTATTTTTATAATTGATGTGAGTTTTTAAATGACGGAATATAATTCAAAACGAAATTTTTTAATATTTCTACATCCAGATCGATTCGAAAACGACGGCTTCCGATTATGTATCGTTTCAAAAATCGGCATTTTTTTCGGAGTTCGGAAGCTTTAAATTTCCTTCAGTTATTGTCTAGGGAGCGAAACAATTTTTTTTGGATTTGTTTGATTCAAAAAAAAGATTTTTTTCTTTGGAATCAGCAGTCCTTGATTGCGTTTACTCTAAGCTCGTCGATTGCGTCCATTGAGACTTTACATAGCACAATGTCCCTTTGTTCCTCCATTTGATCAATGATATTTTTTAGTCTTTATCCATTTTCCTCGTCTCTTTCGGTGTGCACAGATCACGTGGCCTTACGTCCACAAATTTTGCGCAAACATTTAATTACGGACTATATACTCCAGACGAAAAAGGGCAACCTTCGCCTTCGGAAGTACCCCCTGTTCTTTTATTTCTCGACGTTGTTTTGTAGTTGTTTTTCCTTTTTTCTCCTGTTAACGAAAGCCGTGACCGTGTTCCTCGTTTTCTTTCACCGAGATCGAGGCGTTGAAATTAATTTCGTGACGTTTTTTCGAGGGTGGGGGGTGGGGGCGTCTTCCACCCTCTCTGCCTTCGAACTAAATTAACTTGTTTTCGTCATACGTAGTTCTTTCCTTCTTTCTTTTTTCGCTTGCTTCCACTGTTCTGTTCGCGTGTTGACGGACACTGTTGCCATTGTTGAGCGTCGAGAAGGGTTGGGTATAGGTGGTGGTAGGGGTGTTGTACCGCTCCAGAAATTGCTCTGGTCTTTTCGCTGACTCGCTCTGTGAAGATGACTCGCGCGCTTTTGTTTTTGCTCTTATTTTTTCTCACGTTTTTGTCATTTTTGTTATGTTTTCGTTCAGCCATTCTTCTTCAGAAAACTCATAGGCACGAGACTTTTTTTTCCTTTTCTTTCTTTTTTTTTCTTTTTTGTCAATGGATTTTTTTTTTGTCTATTTCTTATTAGTGTATAAAATAAAATCATAGTAGTTTTATTTCTCGGGTATTATAGATTTATTTTATTTTTATTTTTTTTTTGAGAATTCTGTACAAAAATATTGGAGAATTTACCTTGCTTTGGATTTTAGGCTAACCATTGGTCTTGTGGTTCAATGGCTGTAACCCTGTCCTTTGAACTTATTGAGTTTGGGTGCGAGTGAACTTAGGTGTACAGCTTTGTGCTCACGTTAAATTTCTGTCCCGTCTTAGGTGGGTCGGGTTCGATTCCAGGTAAGCCTGGCCGTGTACGAATGTATCGTACTTCGGAAATCACGTTTCACATGATATAGTATACTTCACGTAAGTGGATATATGACAGGGCTCAATTTCTAACAGAAAAAAACAAAACAGTAGTCTTAACATTATGATAAATCGATTAAAAAATGTAATGGCTGCAAAAGAATCGATATATCATATTAATTGTTTATGTTCATTTTTATGGACAACAAAATGCTTGACCTTAATCTCAAATTTATTACTTTTTCATGACAGCGTCTATCTAGGGGCTCCGTTGGGCTCCCGCCCAATTTAAACCCTGGTCATATGCAATCGTAGTATATATAAATTATTATAGTATAATTCACAATAGCAAATGCACTAGAGTTTTGACTGATAATATAGATAGCCCTTAGAGGCGTGAAACACGAGGAAAACGAAGTAACCCTGTCCCACGAGCGAGCGTTTTAATATTTATATAAGAATCTTTATTCCTTGTCGCCTCCATTTAATCCGTAGATTAAAGCAATTAATGAAAAAAGGGAATCTCCTCGTATTAAACGCCCTTTCGGGTTGCTTACTAGAGGTTGTGTGTGTGTGTTTACCAACCGAATTTGTTCTTAACCTGGATAATGGAATTGTCGTCTCCAGGACTTACTGCCGGCTTAAAGGGGGTCTTTATAAAGTCCCGGAGTGGCGTACCTAATTGCGTTCCGGTTTCGAAACGAGTTACGGAAATTCGACGATGATGTAATTCCTTCGCTGATTAAGGTTTGCCTCGGCTGTGTCCTAGGTGTGTGCCGAGCCCGGCGCGGGAACAGCGAGCTTGGGATTATCCGAACGCTGTCGTCCGTTAATGGAGAGAATTACTCTTGGATCACTCCTTCTCCCAGCCCACCTCATTTCTGAAAATCACTATTATCACATCGGAGGTGATCTAAGAGTGTTAAAATCATACTTGTCCACCACTTGAATCGCCTCTAAACTCCCATTGTGATTTTCGCTAGCCTGAACGCAACATTGTTGTAGTGATGGAAATTGTTAAGCTCATTTCTAATGTTAATGTCCGGGTGACAGTAGATCGACCTGATTGTAATTGGTTTGAGTTTTGCATTAATCGACAGTCCAGTGGCGATGATGGCTTCGAATTTAATCGCGAAGTTCCTTAGCTTACGACAACTCATACCGGTTTTAAGGTTCGGCTGGAATATCAGACTTTTAATAAGAAACCAAATCATGGTTGTGTTGTAGATCCTGGTGTGGACGTCCCTCATGTTGGATCTCTTAGAATCTATCGCCATCAAGAGTTTAACTTCCCATCTTCATAATCATTTTTAAGATTCTCTGCAAGTTAAGCAAAGAAATGTAAGATTTTGTCGCTATTCCGTCTGGAATTTTGCCTACCCTGCAAAATATTTACAGTTTGAACATGCTTATTCTCTGTTTACCATGATTCTTTGCGAAGTCGTTTACGTAAAATCGAAAATGATCCATATGTTCTTTGTTCTCTGTATAGCAGTACAATCCTGTTTGTCTTCCGATTTGCTTCATATGTACCTTATGCACAGAAACGACATTCCTACTCGGTACAAATCTTTTCCTTGCCTGAGTTCATGTAAGGAAAAAGAAGCATTTTTTACACCTTCCTCTGTGGAAAAGGGTCTCCCTATTCCCTTGCTGGATTCTTCGAGATTCCGCTGTGGATTTAAAAAAAAAAACAACACTTCACTGATCGTGGTGGGATGCAATTTTTATATGGATGTTTTCTTCGAGATCTAAAAATCGTTTCTTGCGTTCTTTCGGGCTAGAAGGGTGCATGTTTGTCTAAGGGACTGACTTACTGCTGTATAAGATTAAATATAAAATTTATTTTAAGCCATTTTATCTCGTGTAGCGCGGAACGACCCTTGCTTCCTTGCACCATAAAAAAAACCAAAACAAAACCGAGTCGATCGATCCATCAAACAATCGGGGGTATTTGTGCTAGTGTGGGTTTTCTTGAGGAGGTAGGGGCATTGCTTCTAAAACACCACATTTTATTTTTCATAGAAATCAACCTTAAAAAAAATTGAAACTATTATAAAGCGTTACAAGAGGTAGGGCTCCCCCCCACATACACACACTGTCTATCTAAAGGCGCCCATGTGACTAGGGCCAGCAAAAGGTTCAACGTTTTTTTTATTATCGACATACCTGATTCCATGTGTATGATCACACTGTACCCTTAACAGCCTTTACTTAAGAGATTAACCTTCTGTTGCTGGTGAACCTGTGCAACAGTTCATAAGCGCTGTCTTTCCAAATCTCATCTCTAAGAGTGATTGGTGTTTGTCAGCTTTGGCCTATTAGGAGTTGCGTGTCAGGGCTGTGAACGGTTGGGCGTCAACGCGAGGACGGCCTCGAAATCGACGTAATAATCCTCTTGCTGACAGTGCCTTTTGAGCATAACACTCACTCTCTTTGATTGCTGCAGAGTGTACGTACGCCCTTTGTTTATCTCACAAGGGCATGTCATACACATGCACTAGAGACGTAGTGAATATGTGCCCCTGTTTGGCTTAATATCTATTAAAGGCAACTACTCTCTTGAAATGTGTTTTTGGGGAAGGAGGAGTGTAGTATGTAATAATTGTATAAGTGCTTGTATTTTTATTTAGTTTTGTAAATTTTTTAGGGAAATTTTCAGCTGGTAAAGATTTAGAGTTGTGAGTGTACCCTTGTTCGATAATTTACCTACCAGCTTTCATTGAGTCGGTGTAAAGAACGCCTTGTTTTAAAAGGACTGTCTTACCTGCTAGGAGTTTTCTCTTCATTGCGTCTCAATGACTAGAGCCATTTGCGGTTGAGCTCTGTGCATACTTCCTGTGGCGCAAAATTATTCGTGCGCTGTAAAATATCAGCCAATCGAGCCCAATGGTGCATTCGACCCTTGCGAACACGATTATGTAAAAACGTATTGTGCGTCAAAGGTCATGCTGTCAACGTCATCCGAAAAACAAACGTCCATGAAGCGTTGAGATGTGAAAATACGAAGATATATAAATGGAAACATGAAGATATATAGAAATAAAATACAGGGTACCAGGGAGGAAATTACATAAAAAGGTTAAACACTGGTAAAATAGCAATGAAAAAGATCACTCAAGCTTTCGGACGCATCAGCAGCAGTCCTTCATCAGGAGTAATGACGATGTTATGTTTCTGTCTCTTTTTTATACTTGAAATTTCTGGAAAACCCTTCATCAGAGTAGTCCCGCAGAATGGGAAAACCCAATGAGAACCAATGGGAGGCCTCCAATAGAATCATGGAAGAACCCCAATGGGAACCAATGAGAAACCCACACTGCGGGTTACCTAATGTTGGGGAAGTCCCATACATTTCAGAGTAAGAGTTGTTTATAAGTTTCTGGAAGTGGTTGTGATGTATTAATGGCTTTCCCGTGTAGTTTGTAAGTTTCCCAAGATTCTAAGAAGAGTCTACTATTCTTGTTTGTGATGTGACGGTGTAGTATTTTTGTTGAGTCCCAGTCGGGTTCGTGTCCGTGTTGTAAAGCGTGTTCTGCCAGACGTGAGGCTATGTCTCCTTTCGCGAGTGCTTGTTTGTGTTCTTTTTTTCTTGTTTTGATCATTCTTTTTGTTTGTCCTATGTAATGTTTGTTGCAGTCTTTGCATGGTATTTGGTATATGGCGCCTGTGAGATCTTCTGGTGGAACTGGGTCTTTAACTTTTGTAAGTTGTTTGCGAAGTGTTGTGACAGGGGAATAGAATGTTTTGATATTTGCCTCTTTAAGGATGCGAGAGATTGTTTCGGAAATGCCGTGAATATATGGAATAGATATGCGGGTGTGAGATGTATTGTTTAAAGATGTACTATTGGGTCTACAGTTTCTGAGAATGAATCGTTTAGGGTATCCATTATTTTTAAGTGCCGTGTGTATGTGTCTTTATTATGTGTTTATTTTATTATGTGTGTATATGTTTGGTTTCTGTGTTTGAAAGTTCTTCATTACTGCAGTGAGAATTCGCTCTAAGACTTAGAGCAAATTCTAACGTACGTTCTAGCAAACTATTTTTTTCCCCCAATACCGTTACTACTTTTTTTATACCGTTACTTTTACTATTACTTTATATTTCCTTTGCTTTTTTTTTCAAAGGCCAGTGCATGTTCAATATTGTACGGAGGTTGCTTACGGAAACCTGAATTTGCTTTGTTAGATATAGTTAATATGTTTTGAACACATCTTGCTTTATATTGTTTCTGGCCTTTTAGTCAAGTGACGAGGAAGCTAACTGGACACGTTTCTCCTTGTTTGTCGTTTGGAACTATCGACGTGGCTCTAACATGTCCGGAATTCCAATAAGTTTCCATCGTGCGAGTGTGTTCGTGACTCCAAGAGTTCCTCCTTAAACTCTTTACCCAAAAGTGCAACCCCAGACTCTACATTGTTTGGAGTTTATTCTGCACGCGCGGCCGAGGAAATGAAAAAGATTCGCACTCTAAAATTAAAGTTTTTGTTTTTCTCCGTTAGTGGATGCTTGTTAAGGTTGCCAACTTTTCTAACTCGTAAAGTGCGTTTCGGCCGTGGATTGCTTTCTACTGCTTCCGTGGGCTTGTCTTCGCGTTTACCAGATGAAAATCGTGAGTTACATCAACTTTTCACGCAAATGACTCTATGTTCCCCCGGCATTTTATTGCTGCCTTTTAACACTTCGGCAGCTGTAATGTTACAACTAGAGCCCGGATTATATGCACTAAGAAACCAGCAAAATATGCATGCAAGTATGCGCTAAAGAACCTCAAAATATGCGTAGTAGTATTGGGTTTCCTTGCACCCCGTTTTCAAAATGGCCGCCGTGTCTCTCCCTCGTAGAGTACAAACATGTTTTTTCGGTTATTTAATTCCTGATTTTTTAATGAGTCCTTCGCTTAGACTCGGCCCAATTTTTATTAATTATTCCTATTTTATTATTTTTTAATTTCTACAGCAGTTTATTAAATCTTTATTATTTTGATCTAGTTGCTTATATATTAATACCTATTTTTTCTTCGAAGTTTTTTTAATTATCAGATTGTTAAAATTCGGGAATTACCGTATATTTTCGGTTTTAATTTGTATTTCCTGATTAATAGTAATTAGTATGGTTGTCATGGATGGATTTATTTTTCTCATTTGTATCGGAGTTTTCATCGAACTAATTTTCATTATTTTTAATTTTTCCTATTTATTTAATTATTTTTATTCCAAGAAGAGTCCGCTACTTTATTAAATCTTTATTTTGATCGAGCTAATTTTATAGGAATATTAATTTTCCTCTAAGTTAATTTGTAAATATTAAATTGTTAAATTTTCTTTATTTTTCACATATTGTTTACAAACAACCTAAGTTCTGTGCATGGGGGAGATATCCCCCCCCCCTCCTCTTCTTGGACACAGATTTCATGTACCTTTTGGGATATGTGTTTCTTCTCCCTTTCGGGGGGGCTTATTCATTGGGGGGGATCAAGAGTTCACCTCATTATCGTATTGGTATAAGGAGTTTTGTATTTGTCCCCAAGTTATACATTATATGTTTTTTGCTTTGCACTGATGTCAACCAATTCCTCATTTTCATGTTTTCGACGAGTGAAGTTTTACAGTGTCTGGCATTTTAGATGTTTTTTAACTAAAACCTAGCTCATACCTTTAGCTCTCTCTTCACTTCTTCTTTATTAAAACTAAAGACATGCACTTTCGGTCTTAGAGAGAGATGAATTCTCTATTTAATTCTCCATTAATTTCATCTTTTCTTCTGATGTTTATTTTTTTATATTTCTGCAAAGGATATGATCTGATGGATATTTATATATACTCGTATACAAAAGCGATCGCAATCCATGGCATAACTTTATACCAGTCGATTTTACTTTTATAAAAGAAACTATCTATATCCGTATGCAGAATTCGCACATCAACTTTATTCACATCGTGGTTTCATTATGTCATAATAAAAAATACACAATAATGTTTTTAAGATATCCAGGATGGATATTCCAGCATATATAGATTTTATTGAAAGTCTATTTCGGCATATCCATGTGAACTTGTACTAAAAACTTATCATCTGCATCATTCTTAAAATTCGTTCGATCCTTTTTTTCAAAAAATTTCAAAATTTTTTCTCTCATCAGCCGCCAGACTAAATTTTTTCTATTTCTCATGCTTTCTATTGTTTTCCCGAATACTGACTTATACATAAGCTTATAAAAATCTCTTTGCGAAACCAGTCTTTGCTTCTTTCCTCTTTTCAGTGTTTTACTGAATATGGGATTTCAATTAGTCTTTGCAGGAAGCTTATCCCTCCATTTTATTTTTTTTTATCTGAAGCCCAGCTGACAACACTTGTTTAAAAAACAAATGATGAGCATCTTATCTATGCTTATCGTTTAATGTGATATCTTCATTATGCATTTGAGGGGGATAATTAATAACATCTAAAATATAGCCTTCCTCACTCTCATTTTCAATATTTAATGCTTAATTTTCTTGAACGGATGTCCACTCAAAGTTCTTGCATATGAGTATCATCGTATACTTTAATAGCGATAAAAAATTAAAATTACATATTGAAAGAAATGTACTATTGTACTATCGGTTTTCCAGATGCTTCAAATTATTTTTTTCGGAGTTCTGTATTTCTTATCATCTCTTGGCTATTTTACATTCTAATTTTTTTATTAGCATTGATTGGTGTTTTTATTTATCTTTCATTTAAGTTTGATTTGATCTTAAAATTAAGAACAAAGAACTAAAATAAGACAATGTGATTTGACATAGCCCTGGGGAAGTTTTCATTTTCGTATACACTAGGAAATACATGAAAATAATTACCTTCTAAAGCTATTTTTTTTCCCACAGGTTTTTTTTTATAAGATCACTTGTTTTTTAAAATTAAGTTAATTTAAATGTAATATACTTCTGTGTATGGTTTTCCTTTAATCCTAAGCAACGATTTCAAGATTATAAATTATTTACCTGTGTTTAGAAGTTTTGTCTTGAAGCAATGTGACTTTCGAATATTGTCTTGATGTAATACTTTTTATTTTTTCTTCAAAACAATCATTGATAAAAAAAATTCTGCTGTTACCAGTGTTCCCTATTTAAGATTTGTTCTAGTGCAAAAAATTTGGATATATTAAAACTCCCTATGTGTTTTTGATATTATCTCACTTAAATTTCCAAGAAATGTTTTCCACTATTTAAGATGATTACTTAGTTAAGACGTTTCCTAAAGATTAAGAAAATATTTTATCTTATGGTGATTTTACTGTACAAAAAACACCAAATGTTATGCTGCGTCGGAAACTACATTCTTGGAAGGAATTCGAAACTGTACGCATCTATTTTTTCCCCCTTAGTTATACCATTTTCCGGAGGAATCCGAAAATTATTTTTTTTTTTACTTAGTTACAAAAGTGTAAAAACAAAATTTTTCGAAAGTTTAAGATGTTTCATGATTTTACGCTACAAATGGCATCTTGTGTCAGAACATACACTTTCGCGAGCATTCCGAATCTATATCCATCTAATTTTCCCCTTAATTTGAAAAAATACAAGTTCACAAAAGCTTTTTTTATCTTTACCAAAATATAAAATGCTTCGAAGTAAAAATATTTCATCGAACAAATAGTATTAATATTATTCTGTGTGAAACGAAACACGGCCCTCAAAAAAATTGTTTCATTCAAGTACATTAGAAAATCTTCTGCAATTTATTCCTTGACTAAAAAAAATTCTAATAATTTTTTATCATTAAGTAGAATATATATATATT
>QLNU02014802.1:148831319-148855533 GCA_006491805.2 Dysdera silvatica
TTTTTTACAGATGTAGAAAAAAAAAAGTTGTAATTAATTCTTATTAACTGATATTAATACATCTTAGCTAAAGAAAAAAAATAATTCAATTGTAATCAATCCTGATTAATTGATATTAATACATCTTCGCTATTGTTTTTCTTTTTCTCCATTTTCCTTTTTATGCATTATCATCTCTATCTCGTCGATGACTATTTTCCTTGTTCGTGGGTGTGAAAATTTCTCTCTACCTTATTTTCTAAAAATGTCAATATTCTCCGGAAAACACACGGTTCATCTTTATACTTGGATTTCTTATACGTGGTTTTGAAAATTTCGCCAAGTTTCAACATGGAAGCTATCTTACCATGAACGATTTCAAACGATGGTAAATCTTTTGTTTGGACTGCGATGGGGAATGGAAACCCATTAGAGCGGAGCATTCTTAAAAGAAATTATTTTTTTAGGGAAATTTAAATCGCTTTTCTCAGACCAAACTTGCTTATTTGTAAACAAGAAATGACGGATCTATAAGAAAAATTAATGCCCCTCGACTGAAATAAACTTCACGCTCTGGACAGTTAAAAAGAAAACACAGATAGCGGCAGGTGGAAAGAACGTTCGATGCTACCCCAACTTCCAGAAAAGCGTCGATGTAAAATATGCTGACCTGCCATAGAGGGACATTCGAGAAGAATTTATCTTTTTAGGGGAAATTTTAGCAGCTAGGTAGGAACACTTGAATACTTTTTATAATTGACAGCACACTGTTATAGGAAATAGCTCTGCGGCAAAAGAATATTTTTTTTGGGACTATATAAGCCACCGGGGTCAAAGGGCAGGAAGCAAAACGTCGGATTTATAAAAAAGAGGCGCACGTATAAACAGAATTGTAGGATTGCTGAAACTTTTTCTGATTGGACTCTAAGAATAAGAAAAAAAGAGAGGGGGATAACTACTGAAGAACGCTCTTCGTCTCCATTCAGCATCCAAAACTAACGGAGTACGCTTCGTAGTCCGCCCGAGATAAATACTTCCATTGCAGTAAAAATAATAAGTGAGTAAATAATCCCCCGAATTTTAATTATCTGATAATTAAAAAAAAAACTTGTAAAGGAAAATTGATATTCATATAAAATTAACTCACTCAAAATAAGGATTTAATAAAGCAGAGGATTCGTGTCGGAATAAAAATAGAAAAAACTTCCATTGCAGTAATAAGTACGACCAGCGAGTAGAAAACGGTAATCCCCGAATTTTATCGATTTGATAATTACAAATAAACTTGGAGGGAAAATTATATTCCTATAAAATTAATCCGATCAAAATAAAGATTTAATAAAACAGAGGACTCTTGTTGGAATAAAAATAATTAATAAAATAGATAGGAAAAGTTATACAGAATGAAAATTAGGTCGAGGAAAATTCCGATACGAATGATAAAAATAAACCTATCCATGACAACCATACTAATCAATATCAATCAGAAAATACAAATTAAAACCGGAAATATACGGTAATTCCCGAATTATAACAATCTGATAATTAAAAAAACTCCGAGGAAAAAATAGGTATTAATATAAAAACAACTAGATCAAAATAATAAGGAGTTAATAAACTCTCGTAGAAATTTAAAAAAATAAAAATAGGAATAATTAATAAAAATTAGGCCGAGTCTAAGCGGAGGACACTCATTAAAAAATCAGGAATTAAAAAACTGAAAAAACATGTTCGTACTCTGGGAGGAAGAGACACGGCAATCATTTTGGAGGCCGGGGACATAGCCAGCCATGGCGGCCATCTTGGAAACGGCAGCCATTTTGAAAACGGGGTGCAAGGAGCCCTATACTAATATGCATGCGTATGCACGAAAAAAAAGAACAAAACACGCGTGCATATGCATTAAAAGCCTTAAAATATGCATGTACATGCATTAAAAGACTTAAAATACGCATGTATATGTACTAAAACCCTTAAAATGCGCGTGTGCATGCGCTAAAAAGCCTTAAAATGTCCATACATGTGCACAAAAATGAATAATCTGGCGCCTAAAATGAATAACAGTGCACAAATATTTTTTTTTTAACTCGTTTAAAAAGCATATGTCCTGCGTTTTAGAAGAAATAGGTCTAACATTAACTGCTGAGTATACATGAAATACATGCTGAGTATACATGAGTATATATGAGATTCGATATACGCAAAATGATATGCTTTATATACAGCATAATTTTATTACAGCGTATCACCATGTCTCCCGATATTCTGAATAATTAAAGCTTCGTCGTCTGTCATTCAATAACACTTTCATGTCCAAAAACGTCCTTACCAAAAAACTATAGAGATTATTGGACAGCATTTATAAAATTTTTGTGGATGGTTATACGGATAGTTTATCTGATAAAGACGTCTGTTGTTGATAAATAACGATGTGGAATGTTAGCGTATGTAAATGTTCGTTTTAATCAGATTTTGTTATCTGCCAGTCGAGCAGAATGAAACCAAATCTTCTGTTTCTCTGATAGGGATAGTGTTTTCAGCTTTGGCTATATTTTTGGCGCTCGAGGAAATAATTCATAGTGTACATCTACAATTTCCTTTGCTCTTCTGCTTAAATTAGGAATGGGGGCGGGGAAGTTTAGCTTTTACGGTGTCGCGAAACTTTTCCGATAAAGGAATAATAAAGTGTTTAAAATTACCATTCCTTAAAATATGCCTTCAGGGAATTTATCCTTTTTATGCATTTATATGCACTAATACTAAAATATACAATTGCGTAGTAATGCATGTATGCATTTGTATATAATCCGGGTTATAGTTCGTTCGCGGAAAGTTGACCGATGGTACTGTTAGAATTCACGGGAGCTGACGTCACAAACGGGCTAGTTTATTACAGCAGAGGGGAGGACGTCATTTCAGAACTGATTTTTGGCGCAGACAAACGTTCGGTAAGAATCAGTTCTGAAATGACGTCCTCCCCTCTGCTGTAATGAACTAGCCCGTTTGTGACTTCAGCTCCTTTGAATTCTAACGGTCAACTTTCCGCGAACGAACTATATAACATACTATCATCATAGGTGATGACGATGATGCTTTTTAGGTCATTTTGCTTTTCTAAATAGACTTCTCAGGTATAAATTACGTGAGCAGCATGCAATTTATATTAAATAATATTCTTGAAATTGAACACTAATTAATATACATAGTCATTGTTGTGTTTATTAATATAATTAATACGACAACGATATTAATATATTAATTATATCATATATTAACAATATAGTGTATATTACTATAGCAGAACTGAAACGCGGTTTATAATTATCTATCATAATAATCGTATCTATAGAGTTATAAATTATAGATATCGTAAGTTATATCCTGTACGCACACGTGTATCTATACTTATATATGCAATTGATACTCATAATAATCACCATAATTTTATCATGTGGCTCACATGATATCTTAGTCATAGGCTTAGAGTTATATGGGCCCGTGGGGTCCGAGCCCCCCCCATAATTTGAAATAAATTGCAATTTTACATATACTGTAATGTAGAAATCTACAAAGTATATGCTTTGGACCCCCAATAATTTTGAAAACTCTACCTTTGTGCTTATAGTTACAAATCTGATGGACTAAGTATATATCGCTTGTTTATAGAGCTACACTTGCCCATTATTAATAAGCACTTCATTTTAACATGAAGCACGGCTGAAATACGCAGACTGATTTTATTTACGAGTTTTATGGCGCAAGGTCATGCTGCTCCTGGCCTTGCTATAGTTGTCCGAGGGATCCTAACCCCTCCGAGCCAGGGAATCACACACCGAACTACAGTGAGAAGCTGTCTGGTAAGCGTTTTTTTCCCCACCATTGGGAGTCGAACCCGGAATAACGGCGCGTTAAGCGAATGCGTTACCACTGCAGCACAAACCAGGGCTGAAATACGCCGACCGAACTACTAACTAATGCGCGAAGCGAATGTGATTCACGCAGCGTAGTAAGTAAAATTAGCGTGAATTGTATGATTCATGTGACGGTCGATTTGTTCACCTGATTATTACCAAAAAAAATTTATCTGTGCTTATTGCGTAAACGTTAACCCTTTTCAGTACATATGGGAACTCTCTTTCTTCAATTATGTTTTTTTTTTTTTTTGTGTGTGTAAATAAATGCCCCTGGTCATACGTCCACTTTACGCATGTAAACATCTTTGTTCAATACAAGTGAACACAGGATTCCTGTGTTTACTTAGGGTTCTCTACAAGTGAGTTCATAACGAATGATATCGGTGTCTGTTTGAAATGCGGGCTTCTTGGTGGCGCAGTGATAACGCGGTTGCTCAGCGTGCGGTTGTCCCAGGTTCGACTCCCCATTGCGCAAAAATAAAAGAACACTTATCGAATAACTGCTCGTTGTAGCCCGGGGGTTGGTTCCCGAGCCCTTAAGAGGTTCAGATTCCTCGGGAAACTGCAGCTCCCAGCCCAGTATGACCGTTGCTGCCCCTGGCGCCATAAAACCCGTACAAACTGCTTGAAATGCGTCAGTATGCAGCCTCTTCTCAACGTCAGAAACTGAATTTCACGATTTTTTTTATCACTGTTTAATGAATGGATAAAAAAAACAACAACTTAGTGATGTGCCAATGAATTGTAATTCAGATGCTACGTTAAGTTGCCGGTTTTGTCTCTAGCGCCCCCTGGTGTAGTCTGTAGTTGGGACATATAAAGCTGAGTTGTTAACACATTGTAGGAATATTTGCGTTCACGTGATGTCAATGTATTTTAAATACATTCAAGATGTTTAATTTCGTTCCAGATGGTTGTTTAATGGATTTTACTGGCGCAGAATGACCATTGCTGTCCTTGCGCCATAAAACTACAACCAACCACTGAATTTTAATAAATAAAATGAAAACACAAATTAACGCAGTTTAATTTTAAAAATATTGACAGCTGTTTCAATAGCACGTGGCTATTTTCATCAGTGTTTCTGATGAAAATAGCCACGTACTATTGAAACAACTATCAATGTTTTTAAAATTGAAATGCGATATTTTATATATTTATTTTATTTATTAGATTCGCGCAGTGTATCACTATTTGACAATGAATTTTTGCTATCTTTCAGAAACGTATTTATTTTATGCTGATATTTTCAGTTCGTAGCTTGTTTCCATTTCTTTTTTCTGCATATGTGTTTAGCATAAGCAGTACATTCATTTTCTTGTGCGGTTTCTATTTTCAGGTTGGGAAGGAATGAAAATCTGAGAAGAACGAACTTGACTAATTGATTGCCCACCTTGCGTGTAGAAACGAATCGGCAAGAAAGAATAAAGATTAATTTTACCGGAATTCTCAGTCGTTCGTTGGCCAGAGACACAGTTTCGTTAAACCAAGCAGCTGGGTAGCTATGGGAGATGGTATCCATGCCTCAACCGCGGTTGAGATAACGATTAGCAAGAAAAGTGAAAGTGAAAAAGCTAAAGGTGACTTGCAAGACGATGAACACCTGGTGACTGAGTTTGAGGACAAACTAGATGACGTTGTCGATGACACTGATGACGACGAGAAGTTTTCTGAATTCTGCGACCGTACCAGATGGGATGGATTTGAGCTGTTGCACACTTTAGAGTGCCACTCTTCTCATGGTTGTGATGAAGAAGTTGAAGGAAATAACTGTAATGGTGTCGAAGAAGTTGCCGTGGTTTCAAGTGCAGGCAAAAGAAATCGGCAGGATTCCAGTAACTCCTGCAATTCCGGTTCCAACGACGTCACTCGTAAGGTGAACAAGAAGTCGAGAAAGAAGCATTCGAAGAAGCAGGAATTGGACGATGAAATTGAAAAAATCATGGCTGATATAGAAATGAAAAAGGAAGATGTTTTAAGCAAGCTGAAGTCCGACACCTCGTTAGCAGAAAAGGCAGAGTCGGTCTCGAATCTTTCAAACGAAAAGGTTCTCAAAAAGAAAAAGAAGAAAAACAACAAGAGCCGAAGTTTACTGTCGGCAAGTGCAGTTTCTGTAGCCAGCACCAAAATTCAGAATGGCGATGCCGATAAACTTGTTTCCAAGCCGAATGACAAAAGTAAAACTAATGAGAGTGAAACATCCAAAATTAAACCGATTTCCCAGGAGGAAGGGTCTGAAGAATTATTTGCTGATGGGCTAGCGGCAGATGAGAAGGGAGATGACTTTAAGAAAGATCGGAAAGGACCAGGGAAGAAACAGCTGGCTTTGATCCAAGCTGCACTTAAAAAAGCCAAAGAAGAGGAAGAAAAGCAGAGGCAAGAAACCTTAGCGAAGCAGAAACGAGCAGAAGAAGCAGAGAGATTGAGATTAGAGCAGCTGAAGCTTGAAGAAGAGCGGAAATTAAAAAAGAAGCAGAAGGAAAAGGAAAAAAGGGAGAGGCTGAAAGCCCAGGGTAAAATCTTAACTAAGGCTCAAAAGCTTGCCAGAATTCGCACAGAAGCCTCCATATCGTTTTGGCGAGAGCAAGCTGGTAATGTTCCTAGGAACGGTGAAAAGAAACTATTCCCGGACGGTAAGAAGAAACACGATGGTCGGTCGTGTAACTCGGAAGACGATCTATTAAGCCCGCATGATAGTGCTTTGCCAAACCTGGAAATTATTGAAAGTTCTGTGGACGTCCCACCGGACAGTGAGTGGAAGAAAAAGTCACAACATTCCTTAGAACTGAGGTCCATGAGCGAAAGTTGCAGCAGTGAAGTTAGTGGTAGCTCAAATACAGAACTCAATAGGCGTTTTCAATCGGATGTGTCTTTACATACTTCGGACCCTAATGCTGCTAGAAATGGCTTACTAACAAAAAGTCAATCCCTTCATCACATCACGGACACTTCAAAATCTCGAGGCCAAAAATTTATGAATGGAAATCATACGAAGCCCTATTCTAGTAAATTTCGCTCACCTGTAGTTTGCGTGCTGGGGCACGTTGATACTGGAAAAACAAAGCTTCTCGACAATATTCGGAAAAGTCACGTTCAAGCAAGTGAAGCGGGAGGAATAACCCAGCAGATTGGAGCCACCATGGTTCCGCAGGGTACCCTTAAAGACAAATGTAACATGGTGACACATTTTTCCGATTTTGATCTTCAGCTGCCTGGTTTACTCATCATCGACACACCCGGACACGAATCTTTTCGTAATTTGAGGTCACGCGGTTCGACTCTCTGTGATATTGCGATTCTTGTCGTGGATATTATGCATGGTGTGGAACCCCAAACCATTGAATCGATTAACCTTTTGAAGGACAGAAAGACACCTTTTGTCGTTGCTCTCAATAAAGTCGATCGAATCTATGGTTGGCAACCATCAAGTGAGGAGGACATCAGGGATGTTATAAAGAAACAGTCTGTGTCTGCGAGAATGGAGTTTGATAAAAGGTTCAAAGAAATCATTTTACAATTCACAAATGAAAGTATGAATGTTGCACTTTTTTACGACAATCCAGACCCGAGGACATATGTGTCTGTCGTACCGGTATCTGCCATATCTGGGGATGGTATGGGTAACATGTTGGCTCTTGTGTGCCAGCTGACACAGAACATGATGTCAAAAAGACTACTGTTCTCCGAGGAGTTGGAAGCCATTGTGTTAGAAGTGAAAATGACTGCTGGTTTAGGGACTACGTTAGATGTTATCTTAGTCAACGGTCGCTTGAAAGAGGGTGACACAATTGTTCTTGCTGGACAAGATGGACCAGTTGTATCCCAGATACGATCTCTCCTGATGCCACAACCGCTCAAAGAGTTGAGGGTGAAAAACCCTTATGTAGAGTACAAAGAAGTTAAAGGTGCACAAGGCGTTAAGGTTTCAGGGCGAGACTTGGATAAAGTGATCGCAGGTTTACCATTGTATGTTGCCAAATGTCCCGACCAAGTTGTCTCTCTAAAGAAGAACGTAACGTCTTTGTTCCGCTGTGCCATGAATTCTTTGCGATTATCAGAGCGGGGAGTGTATGTTCAAGCCTCGACCCTGGGTTCTCTGGAAGCTCTGCTGGAATTTCTAAAGACATCCGAGATTCCGTATGCAGGCGTGAAAGTTGGACCTGTCGTGAAAAAGGACGTCATAAAAGCCTCTGTGATGTTGGAGCACGATGTTTTGTATGCCGTTATTCTCGCGTTCGACGTCAAGATTGAAAAAGATGCCCAGGAATATGCAGAGCATTTGGGCATCAAAATCTTCCAAGCAGACATTATATATCACCTCTTTGATAATTTCATGGACTACAGGGAGAAACTGCTGGAGAAAAAGAAAAACGAGGCCAAGAAATTAGCAGTCTTCCCTTGTAAACTTCGAGTATTGCCAGATTACGTGTTCAGCATTCGCGATCCGATAGTTCTTGGCATTCGCGTGGAAGCAGGTGTGTTGAAAGTTGGTACCCCAATATGCGTGCCTTCAAGGAATAGTGTGTTTTTGGGTTGCGTGGCCAGCATTGAAATTCAGCATCAAGAGGTTCAGAGTGCCAAAAACGGCGATGAAGCGTGTGTCAGAATAGAGCCAGTTGGTGACGAATGCCCCAAGGTTTATGGTAAACACTTTGATCACGAAGATATATTGGTGAGCAGAATCAGCCGCCAAACTATCGATGTCTGTAAGGAGTTTTACCGTAAGGACCTGGCCAAATCTGATTGGCAGCTGATGGTGGAACTGAAGCATTTGCTATGTATCGCGTGAAAACGTATCATAATGCAGAGTACTGCCTTTGTTCGATGCGTGGTTTCTCATCCCTTTCTTTTGTGAAAGATACACATATTTATTTACATGCAAAAAAGAAATTGCTGTAAATGCCTTTTTATTTTTTTATGACGAATGTTATTAAAATTTTTGAGCGTGTTGATTTTATTGAACTCGTTAATTTCACAGCTTATTGCGAGCTTGTGGTTCAACCATAAGCTGTAATCAAAGTGAATTCAATCAAATCAAAGTTACAGTATTAAATCGTTTGATGAAAATAAACTAAAAAAAAAAAGTTTCTACCAATTGCAAAATTATACCTTACTATAAAAATATTTCTTTTGATAGATATAAAAATGCGTATCTGCATTTGTATTTTTAGAAAAACAATGGGCGTACTTGCTTATAAATTCATTTTAAAGGTAGTTTTAAATGAACAAGAAGTTATTTTTTTCCCTTTTAAATTTCTTTTTTTTTTAGATAATTTTTGGTTGGGCTTCAAGTATCCTAGTGTTATATTTTATACTATTATATCGTACAATATAAATTTTAATAAAAATGTATCTAAAATGTGTGTGGGGAGGGATAAAACAAGTAAAAAGGAAGTTTTCATTTTTCAAGGCTTTATTTTAATTAATAATTCATAAAAATTTCCTACTTTCCATTTTTGGATTTAGTACGAGTTGTTCGTTTGGGATATAGAAGTTGCCTCAGTTATTGCAATACCGATGATGGGCTTTATTGGTAATTAACAATTTTATTGATTTGATATACATTACATGATTACATTGCAAGATAAAACGGTTATAAAATGAAAATGATTATACATTATAAAATGTGAAAATGATTATACCTGTATTATAAAATGAAAATGATTACATTATAAAAAAATGAAAATGATTACATTAAAAAATGAAAATGATTGCATTATAAAATGAAAATGATTGCATTATAAAAAAATGAAAATGATTACATTAAAAAATGAAAATGATTGCATTATAAAATGAAACTGATCACATTATAAAAGCTAGCAAGTATGTAAAATACATGTGAAAAACCATCAGAAATAAGATATTTTAACGTAGTAGTCAAACGTGTCAGTGGGGTCAAGGACGTGTGTGGAAGGCACCGGAAAAGCGCCTATTAATAGGTAGATAACTATTAACTTGCGGCATCTGAGTTGAAAAGTAGAAAGTGACTCGGTTCAGGGTGGTTGGTTGCTTTTTGGTTTTACGGCTCAAAGACTACAGTGGTCATGCTGCGCCGGGACCTACTGTTTTCCGAGGAATCCGAACCTCTTAAGGCCTAGGGAACCAAACCCCGGACTACAGTGAGCAGTGCGATCTTTATGAGATCTCTGAGTAAGCGTTCTTTGCACTGTTGGGAGTCGAACCCGGTTTAACGGCGCACTCGGTTCAGGAATTGAGTAATAATAGAGCACCGTGTTATTTCAATGGAGGTTAAATTTTTTTTTTTAATAAACGAAATCTGCTGTGTTATAAACCTTTACGTAAGACATAAGTATAAATATTGTGATGGAATTGTTTAATTTTGTTGGATTTAGTATTGGGTACATTCAAACCTCGTTAACGCGAACTACTGTACTTCCAACTTGAACTGCTTCCTAAATCCCTGTCAAATTGTATAGGGATTCTTGTGCTTTTAGCTCTTTGAACATGAAATATAACTTAACTTGCGAACTGATAATCGGTGGTCCTTTAAATATTCCCTCCGCTGAACACGAATAAAATCCGCTTTTCCAAATGTCTCGGTGAATTCCCCCTCCCCCCCCGAGTTCCATTCTTCAAAATGGTGAAGGGGAGGGGTTCAAATAGCGGAGCTCAAAACCAATCATTAATCGAATCGGTGTGACGATTTTGCCTGTTTTTTAAAGATTGGCAGAATCTTTGATTTGGATAACGAACGATTTAGCACGCCTCTAGTTCCAAAGAAGGCCAAAATAACCTTTTAAAGGGGGGACAACTTTTTTCATGATGACTCTAAAGCAGCGGTTCCCAACCGGTGGTCCGTGAGACGGGTCATAATTTAACAAGTATATTGAAAAAAACAAAAACAAAAAAAATGTTAAATATTAAAATTAAGTTGAAACTTATGGTACATTTATAGTATTTTGCCCCCCCTCCCAAAAGAAAAGCTGGCTGCCTCTTACACGTAGGGACTTTCCATTGCTGCCACTAGGGATTTCACCTTGACAGCACTGCTTTGTTTGGCTTCACTGTTGGCAACACTGCTTTGTTTACTTCTATACATTTACATCTTTCCCACAAAAAGACGCTGCTCATTTTTTCATTAAGATCTTGCAGTCAACTCTTGCAAAGACGAAGAGGTGGGGGCGATTAATGACTTGATTTTTGAAAATGATACCTCATTGGACCTTTACCTTGTATCTTTTCAATGTTAAATTTTCATTCAATGGCGCAGTATAGTCCAGATGCTCTTGCGCCATAAAAAATCCAAACAATCAATCAATGGGGACTACCGCCACCCCTGCCCTCCTATATCCGCCCCTGAACGCATGAGAATTTTCGAATGGTCTGCGGGTAAAACTGAAGTAAAAAAGTGGCCCACGGTTCCAATTGAGTTGGGTACCACTGCTCTAAAGGATTGGGATGACCAGGTAGCTTTGACTAAATACGATGGGAGGCATTTATATCCGGCGCTGGTGATACTCGATGTCCTGTTGCACGTCAAAACGTACTTACCCCGTAACACCTTCGCATATTAATGAATGATACGCGACGTTGGTTTGTACGCACCCTATCAACAGGGCCGTAGCCAGGGAATGTCGAGGAAGGTCCACGCCAGGATCTGTTCTATTGAAATAATTCGCAAGGGAAAATATATCAGTGACTAAGGCCGCAATCTGGACGGGTTTGCCAGGAGCACAGGATCATCTAGTTACGTTCCTGCCTTTCAAAATGCGCTTTTCAAAGTCTGGGCGCATTTATTTTTTCGAGTTCTATCTTCGAAATAAAGTTGCGAAAAAGGCTGAAATAACGTTATCTTTTAAAGAGGATGGCTTTTGTTCTGGTAGCTCTCGAACGTTGGAGCAAACAGAACCCTTCGATAACGTAGGATTATTTTTCATTTTCACCACCACCATCATAATTCGCATTATAAGACGGTCGGGGGATTTTTTTTTTCAGAACCGGGTTTTCTCTTAGTTCCTTCAACGTTTAAGTGTAACAATGGATGGCAAAGAGCAGAAATCGTTGAGTTTTGGGGGAAAAAAAAAGCTAGAAATTTTGTGATGTGGATTATGTGAAGTTAAATAACTTATAAATTGACTTTGAATTTGTGATTGCAAAGAGTGATATATGAATATCGATGATTTTAACATCGAATTGTATTACTTGTGAATTTTACGGTTCAAGGACAGCAAGGGCCATGCTGCACAGGGAGACGCAGTTTTTCGATAAACCCGCACCTGTTATATCTTTAGGGAACAAACCCCCGAACTATAGTGAGTAGTTAGTGGATAAGCCAGAAAATCGGACCTACTTTTGTTGCTTATTGGTTTGAGCCTGCTCGAAAAGAATGGAAATGGCTCTGATGAAGTGTATCGGAGGGATTTTTCGAGTGCAAAATTTTATATACTCACAAGTGAAATTTTATTATAAAAGGTCGTTTTTTTTAACGAAACAATTTTTTTAACGAAACAATACAGAGTTTCACCAGGAGATTCCATAACAAACAGTTATTTCGACACTGGCGTAAGGTTTAAAAACACGACGTTTCGGGAGCCAACTGCTCCCTTTGTCAATTGAAGGCAGAATTTATGCCTTCACTTGACAAAGGGAGCAGTTGGCTCCCGAAACGTCGTGATTTTAAATCTTACGCCAGAGTCGAAATAACTATTTTTTTTCCTTTGCTGATGCTACGAGTACTGATGACTGCAAATGCTTATCTGGATGATTACAATGATTCAAGGATAACCATGGGACAATTTGCGAAGAGGTTTGTGGTTAGGAAGCCATACGATGCAGACTTTAAATATACGTATATCATATAGAAAGCATAAGAAAAACAAATCTTCATTAAATATAAAATTTAATACTTTAACATTGAGGATGAGTTTGAAATTGATTTCGTATGTACTATTCACCCCATGACATTTAATGAAATATGACAAAATTACAATGAATAATACATCAACATATTGGTGACGCACATTTATTGAAAAACATAAGGAAAGAGGAAAACGCTAACAAGAATACTTCCAAATATATGTCCCTTGAGAACTGTATAAGAGTAAGTCGACTGGCCAAATAGAGGGAACAACTTACCAGAAGAGAAATGGTTATCGGACATGAACTCCTTAATATAGTCTGGAGGATGACTGAATAGGATGAGGGTTGGGGTACCGAAATTTAAGACAAACCCGATCAAGTGGGGGTTGTCAATTGACAGAGACATGAAGTGCCATTGTGGAGAAATTCGAAGTCCAGCACTCTTGCTGATCTGTCCACAGTTACTGAAACTACGTACGCATCATGGACGACATGCTTCAGGCCAATGACAAGGCCGTAATGGCGGCAAATTTTTGGAACTGTAAAGTTTGATCTGGACACGGAAAGAAGAATACGTCACTATGGTTATAGTGGATAGGACATTTGCTCCGAAAGCTAAAAAGAACTTGCTATGTCTCCTATACGTTTAATATTGACCTTCGTTGACATCTTAACCTGTAATGTCTGTCGCCAAGTATCTCTCTCTCTGTCTCTCCCTCCATTAATTAGACCAACAGACAATATTTCACTACCAGTCCGTATCTTGGGGTTCAGTGTCGTGTAGATCTTAGTTAACAAACAACAACTTTACAATACGCATTTCGTCCATTCATTTGGGAGTCCTTGTGATGGCGTGTTCACCCATTTTGCAATTGATCTGCGTTCGACTCTTAACAGTTCCAAGAAGTGAACGCTTACCGGCTTACTGCAGCCCTAGGTTGGTGGTTTCATAAGCCTAAGGGTTCAGATTCATCAGAAAAATGCAGTGCGACTGCCCTACGATTAACGGAGTGGGAATGCATTCGTTGATTACACCATTAATACGAGTTCCTCTTCTGCGTTCTGTACGGGTTCCGTGTATTGTAGAACGAGTGCTCATTTTCTGTCTACCGTAGTCAGGGGTATACTTCAGTGGAAACCTATGTCTCGTCATAGCATGACTCTTGTTGTCCTTGCGCCTTAAAAACAAGAATCATTTGTGTCCTACGGCTCCCCCCCCCCCACTTTCAGACGATAACTCGTTCCTTTCTCAGTCATTCGTCTTTTTTCTTCAAACCACATGAACCCTGTATTCTTGTTTTTTAACCCCTTAACGATCGCACAATTTTCAAGAAAACAGTAAAAAAAGTGCCTACTTCTTTGTTCAAGAAAATTGTATAAAAGTAAGTGTACGAAAAATATATGTATTCATTTTTAATTTTTGGAATTCTTTTTAGCTTGAAATCTAAAATACGTTATATATTTTCCGGGTATAAGAAATGGATTGTTTTTAATCTTTTTGGTGCGTTACTTTTGAATACTCCAGCCTGGAAATATCACGGGCACAAGAAAAAGAGGGCGAAACCTCACCCCGTAATTTTGACGGGAGCGAGAAGGAAGGGGTTGTCCTTTTCATTGATCAAAATTTTAATACAAGGTCTGAAATATCGAAGAGAAACTTAGAGGTATCCAAATAGTATTCCCATTTTTTTTCCTTCCCCGATCCTTTAGAGAAGATACCAATATTCCCACCGGGTTTAGTCACTTAACTCGAAATAAGTATCTATTGGTTTTCTTGATGGACGTAAGTCGGTTTCGAAGCTAGTTTTTTCAAAGAAAATTTTCTGCGCTAAACTTTTTAATTGATTTTGGAAATATCCACGAAAAGATCTTTTCCGTTCTTTGACCGCATTTATATTATCCTTATCTACAAAATTCAAATTTCCTTTGTATGCATCTGTATTCAAGAATATAATGCCTTTATTTATACGAAAAGGGTATCCCACCCTAGTTCTTTCAAAAATACCTATTTCTTAGGGTTCACCCTGATATTCTCAGGTACGTATAAAACATGCTTATTTCCTAAAGATACACCTAGATGCTCCCATCCTTGGACCTTCTCTTCAATTACAGGTCTGGGGAGCCCCAAAATATTTCAGATTATCTCCAAAACCATCTCATCGAAACTGTTTCATTTGTTTGAAAGGTACAATAGAACCAAAGACATCAAAATTAAAATTATTGGATGCTAGGTGGGATAAATGTTAGCTCAATGAACTATTCATTTCGCTTTTGTTCCATCTTGACTCGGAGGAGTGTGTTTTATGGTTTAGTCCAAATTAAAGCAAAAACTCATATGAGTTTATTCGAAGTTTATGTAGCGGAAGCAAACTAATAACAACTACAAAATCACGTCTCTAGGAAACAGTTATCAAATTATTTTTTTAGTCTGCTTTTAATACTCGATGACAATATATTTAAACACGGGGAGTTTTTTCCGCCGAGTGAAACCATGCAAATTCATCAAAAGGGGACCAACAATTTATGAAATTTTAATTATATTTTTTTTCACCCGGACATTTTCTAAATGAAATATGAAATTGAATTTTCTCCTTCCTTAATTAAAAAGAATCGAAAGACCTGCCACTAATTATTCCAGCAGCTGCCTTGTTTACTGTACTCAAAAATTGAGAATAAAGCGTTGGTCGTAACGCAATGAATTAAAACAAAATAGTTAAGAGCGTTCGCGCTGGGTTTTTTAATTTTAATTTACGAATATTTTTGTAAATTATAATTATTGCTTCGAGCGGAATCAAGAAAACACAACAGAAGAGTTTTATTGTTTTTTTTCTCAGAATTTTCTGGAACTAGAATTATTTGCTAGATAGGTTTTCTCTGCAAAGTCCCTCTTTTTTCTTAATCTCATTTCTTAGGTTTCTTATTTTGTAGACAAATGGCCTAGTGATATTATAATTTTGAAATTTCAACGAAGCTAAATCCACAGCAGGACCGGGTTCGAGTGCTGTTGAACTTCGACGTTTGAATTGTGCTTTCTTTTAACAGTTGTTGAGTTGCTTTGTGATATTGTTTCATGTACCACTGTGGGCTGTACATAGAGCTGGGCAAAATACTCAGAAATTTGTATTTTCGATACAAAATACTCAGAAATTTGTATTTTCGATATAAAATACTCAGAAATTTGTATTTTCGAGACAAAATACTCAGAAATTCGTATTTTCGATACAAAATACCCAGAAATTTATATTTTCGAGACAAAATACTCAGAAATTTGTATTTTCGATACAAAATACATAGAAATATGTATTTTCGATACAAAATAAAATACTTGGCGAAAATACAAATTACATTGGCCAAAGTTTTTTTTACCTGATTTCAGTGACCTTAATTAACCTAAATTAAGCTTATTAATTTCATTATTTTATTCATATCTTTATAATTTTATAGTGATAGGTGAGGCCCGGATTTTTATGCATAAAATTTATCCCAAATAATATGTAAACATGCTCATAATTATTAAAAAATGTTCACGAATTTTCGTGCACATTTTTTCGCATGCATATTTCTGCGGAAATATGCAAGTGCATAGAAATTTGGACCCTACTCATAAGCGATGTTTCGAAATGTATAAAATAACAATTTATTGAAACAGTGCAAATGTTCTTGAAATTATTGCATAATATGTACTGAAATGCATAAAAAATATCACTTTGTTACGTCCTTGAATATGATTATGCACAAAATCAATACAAAATACATACCAAAATGTATGTGATACGTACGGAGATACGTTTGAAAATATGGCATCATAGGCATTGGCTTGGGCCTTAGGACGATGGCAGGGTGAAATCTGGCGAGGGGAGGGGCAAAGGCTTTTGAAAATGGAAATTTTCTACCTTTTTTAATTTTACATTCTTTTTCAAAGAAAACCGAAATATGGGGGAAATAGCCCCCCCCCCTGCTTATACCTGCCGGCGCCCATGGCTTGGGGTGGAAAATATTACACTTGGTCTTGACTTGGAAAGTATTACGCATATTGCGAAACATCATCACAGAAATGTGAAGACTCATAAAATTATTTTTTTCTAACTTTAATATTATCTAATTATATCATTTACACTTGAAACATATTCTGTACCATTTTTTTTTTCCATTTTTATTTTAAACAAAATTTTTAAAAAGGGAAAGGCCTTTTAAAAAAATATCTAAATAATGAAATTGATTGAATTACAAGCGGATTAGAAAAATACACACTTTTGAAAATTTTATGAAATATTCAAAAATATGCGCACAAATGTGAAATATGCAGAAATATGCAAGTGCATAGAAATCCGGGCCCTAGTCAGTAAGCACATAATTCAATAATATGTCACCATCATTTCACATTATTTGTGAATTCACACTTAAAATTGTAAAAATAGTTGATAAGAAATGAAGTCGATTTCTTTCGTTCTTGCCGCCATAAGACCACCTATATGCGCTATATAGCGTATAACTAGTCGTATGACAAGGACCGTATTTACCATTAGGCCAGAGTGGGCGTCCGCCTGGGGCCGCAAAATTTTAGGGGCGGCAAAATGGCGTAAAAATTTTAATTTTAAATCAAACAAAGAAAAAACTGAGCAAATGAGGAGAAAAAATGAAAAAGAGGAAAAATTAAAACATATAATTGTTTTCAAAAGCATACGAAACAATTACTTAATAAATCTTTATTTTGACGAATGTAAAATTTTTTTATGTTTTATTGTTTAATTTTGCACACAAGTTTTTTTTCTATATCTAATACATTTAAGCCTTCTAGCTCTGATAATACAACGTTGTGTTTTGAAATATTACTCCTTTAATATTTCAGTTTTTAAAAATATAAATTGTTGAAATTAAACAATTATAACATGTAGCAATTGTTTTACTATTCACAATATTCTAATATTACAAAATAACTAATATAAGTTTAAAATATAAATATAATTAACGGGTTTAATGATTAAAAGTATAATAGAAAATTTACGTTGTTGAACCGCTGGATGTTGGTTGGGGCAGAGAGGGAGATACATGCGAAAGGGTGGCAGTAAAAGGGTGGGGGCGGCATTTTTCAGTCCTTGTCTAGGGCGGCAAAACACCTAGAAACGCCCTGGGTATGACATGTACCTGGCGACGAATCTAAGGTTATGAGCACTTTGAGAAGAGAGACATCAACAGCGGGGCGATTTTAGTTTTAGAGGGGAGGGGAAGGAAAGTAGAGAGATCTTGATCTAACAAGAATATAAAACCAAAATGGCTAAGTATTTGTCCTTGGTTATAATAAAAAAAAAATGATTATTTAAAAAAATGATTATTTAAAAATAAATTGAAAAATCCAGCAAAATATCGAATGAAGTGCAACGAATGTCAGAGGTAACATTTATGTCGAATTCAGCATTGTAATGGCTCAGAAAAATTCCTTATTGTACAAAAACATATTTAAAACAAGGTACAAAGCGATAAGGAAGTGAACATTTCATGCAAAATGTGTACCATATTTCAGAAAACATAATGTAAAAAATACGAATTTTAATTTATTTTTTCAACGTTTCATCAACAGCTTTTAAAACGTTGTTTTTTGTGTCTTATTTATATTGCGTATTGTTTCGTCGAATATTTCCACGTATTCTACTACGTTTTAATCCTGGGTTATATTTTATAAATACATATTAAGTTTGAAGATAACAGTAAGAGTCAAATTATCCCTACGGCGTACACATGAAAATCCAAGAAAAACGATTAAAGGATAACTCAAAGTATTCATTATGATTGTGACTAAAAAAAACTAGTCAGGGGAAATGTTATTGGCTTTCATTAAAACCAATTGTTCGAAACTGGTATCGGATAAAGCATTCCTTTTTGGAGTATTTACTATAGTGGCAATAGAAAACAATAGTTCCACTGGGGCACTTGACGGCAAATTTGTGTTGTAGGAGATGAACATTTCCTTCACTGTATGATATACGTTTCCAAATTTTTTAGGTAGGTCGTCTTAACGAAGAATCCAAAAATTGAAGAAAAATAATACAGTTATAAGGTCACATCTGCAAACCTGACAAAACTAATGTTATAAACAGGGTGACCTTATATGCGGAATTAGAGAGAATTCAACTTACGTCAGGTATTTTAACTGTATATATAAACCAATAGCACAAACATTATATAAAATTTAAATTAATAAATTCAGAACAATAAATAACTATTAAATTACGAAATTTTTAAAATTATTTTGGACTTCAAAAAATTTACGCAAAATAGTTTAAATATCGATGACAAAATTGTATTGTAAAGCGTCGTCTTTACTATTACATTGTGTTTTGCAAAAGGTGCTTTTAATTGGCTATATTTCTTAAAAGTATTGGTGATTTCTTGTTATCCGTAAATGATAAAGTTGTTCGTTTCATACGACATATTGCACACAAATGCGGTGAAGCAGATGAAATTCCCTTGCCCGTATGAGAAATTGCTTCTTTCTGATACATCCCGTGGTTCTTTTGTCTCTAACTCAATCTAGTCCCAAAAGATTGACTGGAGAAGGGAAGAACAGATTCTTCAGAAAAAACACCTTCCATTAAACCCTTTCCCCCTTTTTTATTTTGCTACGAAGACTCCCCCCACACACACACACCTCACAGAGTAGTGAGTGCTTGACAATATCGTATTATTGAATTCTCAGAACTTGAAGTAACCTTATAAACGGGTTTCCGTCTAGAGACTGGCTATATAAGCAGTAAAGTGTAATGCAGAATTCCTATTCGGTTAACCGGGACATTTGGAAAGTGACCATACATGCGGGGTGATCTTATATCGAGGTCCAATTCTAAATAAAATATATAGAGATTTCCATTTGAAATTTTATCCCCTTCTCCTTTGAAAAGGGCGGCTTGGTTGTTATAAAAAAAAAATACTAAATTTTTATTCTGAACAATTTTTGAATTGGATGCATATTTTCTGAGATATTTATATTTTTCGTTATAAATAGATCGTCCTATGTGCTGATCCCATTTACCAGCAAAGGCCTTACCTTTCTCATATTCTTATTGCAAATGAATTTAAGGACATCAAGGTATTCCAGTTCATTCCTGACTTTCATAATAAAATCAAATAAATAAGTAGAACTTGCCTTTAAGTAGTTTTGAAGTTTGTTGTTGCCACAAAGGTTGCGTAAGTTAATTGAAATTGTCTTCCTTTCTTTTCGTAATTGGCATTAAGCTTTTCTACCGTACCAGCAACTGAAGATATTGTGAAGTACTTGCCATCTAAAATGGCACATCTATTTTTGGATTCATCAAATTCTCCTATGCTACTGTTATTATAGCAGTGATAATTTAGCACTGTTGCCATTGCTATCATGATTCATCACAAAAATGTATTTAGCTACGAAGAAGACTTGAAACAGGGCAAGTTCAAAGCAACGAGTTGAAATTTATGAAACTGATTAATTTGCATCATTAAAAATTGCCTAAACGGTTGTAAAGCAAGTCGTCGACAGAAGTAAGGTAGCGAAGAAGCATGTGACCTCAGTTTCATATACGCGTGTGATCCGATGTCACCAGTATTAAAAGCTGTATGTCATTGGTTTTTGATTTTCGTGGGAAATTTTTCCAAGTTAAAAACATTTCGGTCCCCCCCCCGAAATATTTTTCACATAGCGATAGCGACACAGCCGACAGTTATACAAACTCATATATCTGGTCAAGATGGCAAATGTGTTTTGGCAAACAGTGGCGTAGCTAGATATTTTGACGCCCGGGTTCAGTGACTGTCATTGTCGCCCTCCCCCCTTGCCCCCCACCTTTGCTACGCTACTGTTGGCAAGGTAAAGCCAGGGTCAAAAAGTTTTATTGCCCTCGGAGCTGGTTCCTTTGAATATACAGATAGGATGTATTTGTGAACAATCATGGTACGAGGAAAAATACAATTTAGGAAGGGAACTGCTTATGTTTGTTTGGATTTTTTATGGCGCAAGAGCATCTGGGCTATACTGCGCCAGAACTGTTGAAGTACTGTCTACTTAAACAGGCCTGAAGTCGACCTTCCGTCATCATCATCTGTTTAGCCAAATGGCTAGAATTGTAAGGTAAAAATTCCAAACTAAATGTATATTTTCAAACTTGAAAATGTATTTTGAATACAAAATACCTAAAAATTTGTATTTTCGATACGAAATACAAAATACCTAGAAATTTGTATTTTCGATACAAAATACAAATGTATCGAAAATACGTATTTCAAATACATGTATTTTCGATACTGGCCAGCTCTGGTTGAAATCACAGTATTTTTCCCCAATAACATTGTTCTGATTAACAACGTACATTGGTTTAAGGCGAATGCTTCCCATAGAATTACCCGTACAGTGAAACCTGGTAAAGTGACCACCTTGTTACATTGACCTCCTCAATACAGTGACCACCCTTTTGGAAGAGAGAACTGGTTGGGACTTAGTCATGATTATACCGAAGTCTGTTGTGTATAGCGACCACCTGTCTATGATGACCATTGCAGTCCAGTCCCAAAGGTGGTCACTTTGGGCAGGTTTTGCTGTATTTGTGTTATAGACTTGGTGTAAACCTCATAATGTAACATGATTCCGCCTAAATAAATTTGTATTTTATTGATCAAAACAATAAAACGATTAATTAAAAGAATGAGGAATTGTTCAAAATGAAAATAAATTGATTAAAACAATAAGAAATCGATTAAAACCATAAGGTATTTAAAGAAATCTTTAATTTAAAAAAAAAATTCCATAAAACATCGTTCAAAATTACAATCAAGTGATTAAAGCAATAAAAAATAGATCACAAAAATAAAAAAATTCAAAACAATAGATAATGGTGAAATTGATGAGAAATTGATCAAAACGATAAGAAACTGTTCAGAATTATAGGAAAATGATTAATTAAAAGCAATAAGAAATTAACTGGTCGCACCGATAAGAAATTTACAACAATATGGATAATCATTCAAAATTTTAAGAAAATGTACACAAAATAGAAATATTTCAAAACGATAAAGAATTGTTTAAATTGATGAGAAATTGATCAAAACAATAAGGAATTGTTCAGAATTCTAAAAAATTTATTTAAGAAAAAAAAAAGAAGAAGAAGAAAAAAAAAGAAATGTTAAAGTAACGAAGAATCATTCAAATTGTTAAGAAATTTACTAAAATAATAATTAATTGCTCAGGACAATTAGAAATCGCTCATAACAATAAAGAATTCATCAAATCATAAATCGTTTATTTAAAAAGAATTTGTAAGCTTATAAACCCGATACGATGAAACTGATGATTCTGAACGATGATTCTGCCTAGATCCATCCACTCACTACAAAAGGAAATTGTAACAGCTTTCATTCATCAAGTTTAGAGGCCGATTTGCTCTACGTAATTGGGCATGAATGAATAAGGCCCCTTCCACATTCGCCCCATCTCTTCCTTCACAACGTCGTCGCCTTAACTTCCGCCCTGCTATCGCTGCCACGCACACAGTGTATATTTACTTAACGTCCTTTCGAGGCCCCCTTCGCCCCCCCCCCACCCCCACTTATCGTACACGAGGCATTTTGTCAACCCCCGGTTTCTTTCGTCCACGGTTTTAAGGAAATTGTTGTAATGTCGAAATTCAAACATAGGAAAGCCAGCGGGGGGGGCGGAGAAAAAGGGATTTTTGCATCCAGGGCGAAGATAAATTTGTTCTACCTCCCCCCTACGCCTGCCGTCGCATTTTTCTTACACTTGCCATTCACATCGCAGGCTCCTTATTGGATCGGGTCAGAGCCGACGAGAAGTGGGGGGGTCCAGCAGGGGCTGCAGCCCTGAGGTCCAGATGAAGTCTAAGAGCCCACATTGGACCGGCCCCCCCCGAAAAAAATATCTATGCCACTGCCCAAGGAAGGGGTCATGGGAGGGGGGCGGTCGAATTGAGCTTGGCGCCCCTTGGTCGTGTGGCTGGTGTTCGGAATTTATGAAATCTAAATCGCTCACCGAAATCGTCTCTGGATTTAAAATATTCCCTTACACGCCCATTGCTTTTCTTCGCCCAAATAAAGGAGACTCTCTCTAATCCGGTCTTTCCTTGCACAGAGGGTTGTCGGATTACCGGGAGTTCATAAAAATATTTAACTTTATTCTTTGTCAAATATCCCTCGTTTGTGACGTCATGCGAAATAACGCTTGCTTGTGACGTCACATGAAAGCGTAACCTTAACCCTTTTGTACCAGAGCTTGTGGACGGATTATCAGGGGGCTGTATTATCGGAATTCTAATCTAATGTGTTTGTTTTTATCCCTCTCCCTTGCTGCTGTTCGTCAAACTTTTTCACGAAAATAAACTAAATATGAATGAGTAATAAAATAAACGAGGGAAAACAAACTACAATGCTTATTTCTTTTCAAAACGTAACTCGTCATTTTTACTGAAAAATGATTTTTGATAGTATTCCGTTATGCCCGCTGTATACTATACGGCGTAATGCAGAAAGTTCATAATGTGGGAGGGGGGATTATAGGATCAATGGGGGTTACAGAGATATAACTGCATCATATATTTTATATAAATATACAAAATTTCATTCTTGGGGGGGGTTGCAACCCCCCATCAACGGCATCTTGCATACGTCCTATCCAGGGGGAAGACTTAAGGGACCGGTCTCGTCCGAAACAAAATTTGTATTAGAACTGCAAAAATACATACGATAGAACCTGCTTAAAGCGACCACCTTTGGGACTGGTTTTCAATGGTCAGCAAAGACGGGTGGTTTGTTAGTACGGTACATAATTATAATACAAGAGATAAAAATGAATTATATAAATAAATAAGAACAAGTATAGGAAAAAACAAAATAAATTATTACGGAATCGAGATGTGGAACAAGATCCCCCTGCAAATAAAGGAAATTAAAAAAAAAAAAAAGATTATAAAGGAGGTTTTATTTAAAATTCAAAAGCGATATAGTTGTCATGGTTACAAGTGTCTTTAAATACGGCATTTGACTTTTATCAAATAAAATTTATGTATATATGTGCGTATGTTTGATATAGGTCTATATAAATAAATTTTGATTTGATTTGAGTAATTGTGGAACCAAATTAACCAATGCTCACATAGAGAGCGTCTTAAAGTTGGCCACAACTTCTTATACTCCAAATTTCAAAGCAGATTGTGGAATTATTTTGATATTATTTTTCGCACTAATTTTTCTGTTGGTTCTGAGAAAAAAAAAACATTTCGTCGTTCATTCGCGCCAATAAAAATAAATTTTAAAACGTGACTTTAAAACAGTTTGTTTCTGTGTCACACCGCAGATTATTTGTTTGTTTTACGGCTCAAAGACTACAGTGGTCATGCTGCGCCGGGACCTACAGTTTTCCGAGGAATCCGAACCTCTTAAGGCCTGGGGAACCAAACCCCGGACTACAGTGAGCAGTGCGATCTTTATGAGATCTCTGAGTAAGCGTTCTTTTTGCACTGCTGGGA
>QLNU02014802.1:148860629-148872672 GCA_006491805.2 Dysdera silvatica
GTATATCTAGTCAAGATGGCAAATGTGTTTTGACGAGGGAGAGCCAGAATCATAAAGTTTTATTGCCCTCGGAAGCGGGTTCCTTTGCATATACAGATGGGATGTACTTGTGAACAATTACGGTACGAGGAAAAGTACAATTTAGGAAGGGCAAATGCTTAAGTACTATCTACTTAAACAGGTGATGAAGTCGACCTTCGGGCATCATCTGTTTAGCCAAGTGGCTAGAATTGGAAGTTAAAAATGATAAAACTAAATGTATTTTCAAATTTGAAAATGTATTTTGAAAATACAAAATACCTGAAAATATGTATTTTCGATGCAAAATACCTAGAAATTTGTATTTTCGATGCAAAATACAAATGTATCGAATACTGCCCAACTTTGGCTGTACAGTATGGTCCATAAAGTTATATATACGTGCACTGCAAGATCGTGGTGGATCAGTGAAACCGTACAGGGCTATCTGTACAGTGGTAAAAAAAATAAAAATAAATAAATAAATAAATTCGACCACTCGACTTTTCTCGAGAACTATTGAACTTAAAACAAAAATTTCAACGCCACTTTATCTAGAATGGCTAATTCTATAAAAATACACCAATGAAAAATATTTGAGGGGCCGTCTTCATATTTAATTTAACCTCAACTTTAAAATTTCCAATGGAAATAACCACTTTTTATTCGATAGTAAACTTTTCTGTAACCAAGTTATGCTAAATTTAAAATTTCATGAAATTTGGGTGATAAATAACAAAGATAATCGATGATGTTTGTTAGGGGACTATCCATATATTTCATATTGTAGTGTTTTGATTTTTCAGACTTAGTTTTCGTTAATTGAATTTTGTTGAGTTACTGTTAGTTGTTGAATTGAATAAACAGTAAATTTTTCTGACTAGCAAGTCCTACTTTTTTTTAAATTCCTCAATATTAAACGAGATAAATTGAAAATAATGAACTATAGTTTTAAAATTATTAATATACTAAAAGTTCTTGCCATTAGAATTAGGTGTTATGTCTACGTAATATAAAAAATTGTCATAATTTTTAAAAAATTATAACAGTATGTTATGTTTTTTTTAATATCTTTGTTATAGTTCTAATAAAAAGACGATGTCTTTACAAAATATCTTGCTTTCATTTTTATTTTAATGTTATTTAACTATAGGTAGTTTAAATCATCAAATTATGGTTTTAGCGTTTCAAGAACTACAACTAATTTTAAGTAAACTTGTAACATCATAAATATATATATATGCAAATGATGCTACGTTTATAAGCTTATTACTTTCTTGTTTATATATTCCAGACAATTCTTTTTCATAACTAAAATTAAACAATGAAAATTTCTTTAACGTTTTCGCATAAATTAAATAAATGCAGGGCCATTCTTTAAAAAAAAAGTCACTTCAGTCAAAACATTTTGTATGTGGAGACAGCCCACTAATTGTTAATTTTTTAAAGAACCTTTAATAACGAAATTAATAACGCAATTGCACTCCAATTTTGCATATTTACGTTTATAGTGCCGCTGAATCGAATATCATAAAATATTAACCCCTCTTTCAATTCATATTTTTTGGAATATTAATTTCAGAATTAATAATTAATATTTATAACTTTGACCAATCAGAAAGTTCATACAAAATGCCTTTGGATAATTGAGCTCTATGACGTGCAAAATTAATTAGGTTCATTCGTTATTTATTTCAAAAGATATCGCTTAAAAAAATGGATAGTAAACTTAACATTAGGAGATGCGAAATTCAAATATTTATAACTCAGCAACCATTCATTCAGAAGTTATAAAATTTGGAATATTCATATAATTTTATGTATAAAATTTAAAAATAAATTAAAAGGTGGGTGTTACCATTGGAAATTTTAAAATTGACGTTACATTAAATATGAAGACCGCCCCCCAAATATTTTTCGTTACCATATTTTTATAGAATTAGTCATTCTAGATAAAGTGGCGTTGAAATTTTTGTTCTACGTTCAATAGTTCTCGAGAAAAGTCCGGTGGTCGGATTTTTTTTAACCACTGTACCTTCATCAAGTTGTTGATGCATGGAGTTGAAAGTTAGTGGTTCAAATAATGTCTACTGTGTATAAGACTAATCATTAAATGCAATGGTGCTACGGTGGTGTTGTGCGGATGTGTTTGACTATCATATCGCTACCGGGTTCGATGTCAATGGTATGGTAGAACGAGTGTAGTTTTGATGCCCACGTTGAGGTCCCGGCGCAGTATGATATTGTCTGCCCTTGCGCCGTAGAACAAAGACAAAGAAATGCATCATAAATCAGATTATCGTATGCGGAAATTGTGTGTAAACCTTTCGAATATATCGAGGTATTTGGCGACGTAATGATAACGCGTTTGTCTGCCGTAGAGCCTCTATATAGGCCGTCACCAGCCGCCATTTTGCCGTACACTCCCGCTTTAATGGAATTATACGACGAATGTGAACATTTTTAAAATGTCGACAATAAATTCAATTTGTAACCATAACTTAGGCATCAAAATGGCGGATGCGCCAGCTCCCTTTTTTTTTAGGAGCCTTAGGCTGCCGTACGAATAATTCGGGCTTGATTTCAACAAGTACCCAGCGCTTGGCTCTTCCATTTCACAGATCCGTAATTCGGAGTTTGATTCTGCAGGTGAGAAAGAGGCTCAGATTCTTCGGAAAAATTCAGGCAACGTGAACTCAGTTGTCCTTGCGCCATACGGAGTTTGATTCTGTAGGAGAGAAAGAGGTTCAGCTTCCTCGGAAAATCTCAAGCAACGTGAACCCAGTTGTCCTTGCGCCATACGGAGTTTGAATCTGTAGATGAGTAAGAGGTTTAGATTCCTCGGAAGAATTCAGGCAACGTGAACTCAGTTGTCCTTTCGCCACGCGGAGTTTGATTCTGTAGGTGAGAAAGAGGTTCAGCTTCCTCGGAAAAATTCAGGCAACGTGATTCACTTGTCTTTGTGCTATACAGAGTTTGGTGCTGTAGGTGAGAAAGAGGTCCAGGTTCTTCAGAAAAATTCAGACAACCTGAACTCAGTTGTCCTTGCGCCAGGCCTGCAGCAAAACGGGGCCAGCAGAGGCGTGGTCCCAGTTGTCCTATTAATCTTTTTGTATACGTATATACACTCTGCTGCAATAAAATAAATACACCCAGAAAAAATTCACCAACTACGAAATTCGGCATGTGTATAGTGTTCGAGTAGTCGAACAAATGTTCAAAACATCAAAGCAAAACAAAACACCGTTTTATTGACGTGTAGCAGTACAAAGAATGTGCTTTTCAATAGGTGGTAAAACCACCCCTGGCAACCGTAAAAGCCGATACTCGGTGGGACATGGAGTCAATTAAGTGGCCGATGTTCCACTGCGATAGATCCTACCATAAACGCAGCAACTGCTGAAAGAGTTCGGAGGTATTCTGAGACGACTGAAGTTGCCTACATAACATGTCCCAAACAAGTTCGATAGGCGAAAGGTCTGGAAACCTGGCAGGTCTCTCGAGGACATTAACACCTCGAGACATTGTTGTGACAGCCAAGCAGGGTGTGGCCGAGCGTTGTCTTGCCAGTAAATTGAACCTGGCCGGCCAGATACCATTGTGTGTACCACCGGCTGTAAAATTCGTCAACGTACTTGCGAGTGGTGAGAGTACATCGTAGCACGAATAAAGGTGACCGGCTGTCCCAGGAGATCGCTCCCCAGACTGTCACACCAGGTGTAATGGCTGTGTACCGCTTAGTAACGAATATTGGATTCGACCGCTGACCTCCTTGTCTCCACACACGTGTACGGCGGTCATCAGCATCGAGTGAAAAGCAAAATTCGTCATTAATGATGACATTCCGCCAATCGGGACACTGTCCAGCTTGAGCGTACGCGGCACAATTCCAGACGATATCGCCTGTAGTGGGGTGTCAGAGGCAAGCGCTGTAATGGCCGTCGAGACCTGAGCCGAGCGTCAGCTAATCGTCGCCGGTTTTTCCTTTTCGATTCGGGCAGGAACTCGTTACAGAATTACAAACTGGCTCATTTCATTTCTAATATTCCGTCGCGGGGAATATGCTAACCCGTCCCCTTCTTCCGAAGAAGATAAAACACGTATATTATGCGCTTTGTTTCAGTTTAATTCTCGCGTTTGGTTTGCTGAACCTGACGAAGTGGTGAGAAAAGCCTCTCTACGACCTGGGAACAGTTGCGGATTAAAGTTTTTGAGTCTTCTGGGCTACTGGTATTATAAGGGCCCCCAGTAAAATAGTCCAAAAGGATGGTCTACAAGAGAACACGCCTTTGGGGGCCCTCTAGCTGGCGAGGCCACTGGGCTGCAGCCCCTAAGGCCCATGCGTTAATTCGGTACCGCCTGGGAACTTAATTAGTTGCTCAATATGCTCTGTTCTTTTCATTTCTAACTCCGATATTACCTTTATGATAACGCTTGCTTCTGTGAGAAAGCTGAGTATTTTAAATGGCCCTGTAGGCTTCTTTGGCCTATATTTCTGCATGAGTTTCTCGTCTTAAGTTGGTTGATAAAAATCTTATTCCTCTGATCTAGTTTAATTTTGTCATTGAGCCGCCTTCTTCTTTCTTTAATGGTTCCTATTTAATGGTGTGTTTAAAAATCAATTTGCTAATTTATAAATAGAGATGAATGTTTGAGGAATGTTAAGTAAGTGATATATTTAAATATTATTGCTTAAAAAATCACATCCACATTTTTCTGAAATTGTCGCTTTTTTGCCTTTAGTTTACTTTTTTTCTTCTTCCGGAATAGCGATAAAGAATTCTAAAGGGTAAGGGAAAAAAAGGAGGAAATTCTGTCCAAAAACCAAAAAATTATGGAGGTGTTCGTAAGATCTAAAACTGAAAAACTTTTTGCAGAAATTGTCTTCAAACAACCATTTACATAGTTGAAAAAATTCCATGCTATCATCACCAGAGCCAAAACGGTAGCCTTTCTCGACAAGTTTGACACCGTGCGGAAATAAGCTGAATTCTGGGCAAAGTACTTTACGCAACATACAACTTTTCTCTTTCAGGCATATGAAAAAAAAAAAAAACCGGCTCTAAAAACTATCGTAGTTCGGAAGTTGATGTATTCTAACGGCAGGCAAAACTAACAACACCTCTGCCTCTCTGTAGTTCCATATCACCTCTACTTTCCCTCCATTTATACCCTTGCTTCCCCTTTCTCCTTTACGAAAGAGATAAAAATGGCCATTGAGAAGGAAGGATATGGACATCACGATTTCCTGTGAAATAGATTGAATACATAGTGAGTATATGCATATGAATGATAAGCCAACATATTTACATTACCTCAAAGTTTTCATTTTGCATGAGACACGAATGTAGTTGTAAGTGGCGTATATGTTGAAATATACGGAATTAAATTTTTTGTGAGTATGTTCTTGGTTAATTATTTACGAGTAGTGACGTCAAACCTACGTCCCGCATGGGTTCTTTGGCACATTTTGAGACCCGTCTAAATACGATTGGACCAATTTTCATAAAGCGCACTTCAGAACTGTGGTTCTCAATTTACTTGACCCATGTACTCTTTTCACCATGCCTTAAGACGTTATTCCCGATATTCCTAAGATTCTTCTCGTTAGTAGTATTGACCGTTCGCGCTCAGTTGGCGTGTGATACCGTTAGCAGACGGGTTAGTCCATTGCAGTTTAGGGAAGGGCGTCTTGCCGAAACTGGTTTTTCGCGCGGGAAAAACCAGTTCCTCCAAGACGGCCTTCCCTAAACTGCAATGGACTAACCCGTCTGCTAACGGTATCACGCGCCAACTGAGCGCTAATGCACAGTACTACAACAGTTTGAACTTACAAATTGATACGCACTTCTCGCCCTTCCCCCCCAAAAAAAAATATCATGAACTTCTCCCCGATTAAGAACCCTTGTCTGTTTTTCTTTTGAACATACAGCGTAACAAAAATAAGTATTTATTGAAAATGGAAGCATAGACATTGCACAAGCTATCTCCTATATGAAATGATCCGTGGGGATCTATACATGTTAATCGGTACATATATAAATAGCGATTCGATTAGATTAATATATTGATTTAAATGATAAAATCAACATATTGATTCAAGCGTATTAACACCTCGGTTTAATCAGAACAGCATATCGATTCAGTCTTCGATTAACACAGATTACGTCATCAACTGAAACATCGATACAATAAGGTTAGCATATTGCTTAATCAAATTAACACACCAATCAATTGTTCGGGAGCTTAGGGATATTGCTTTTGAGCATTATTACTATTGGCGTAGGCAGGGGGTGTTGATGGGGGTTGTAACCCCCCATTGCAATGAAATTTTGTATATTTAACATAGGAATATGTGAGTTGTAGCTCTGTAACCCTCCCCATTGAGCCTATAACCCCCCTTACGAATTTTCGGCGTACGCCTCTGATCATTACACCTAATTTTTACTACCGTATAGAAAATCCGAGTTTGACTTACCAATCCAGACATGACAATATCCAGAGTCTGTTATTTTTTTTTTACTGATATGTATTTCGGGATTCGATTCCTTAGCTGGTACAGGCCCTCGGAAAATTGTAGATGATGACGCAGTATGGCCTTAGTTGTACTTCGCCATAAAACAAACAGAAAATGGATGCAAACTTATTCCGGTATTCACCATTAATTACAGTTCTGATATCGTTTCTGATCGCTAAATTAAATGAATTTTATGAATTAAGAGCCTGTAATTTTAGTTGACATGCAACTAAATTTATTTTAAATAAAAAGCAATTTTTTTCGTGCACTAGGGTCTCTTATTTCTTAAATTTTTTAGTAAAGAGCTATATCCTCTGATTTATTTTTTCATATTTTTCCAATGACTCCTCCACCACTTTTAACCTTTTTGTGTGTTTTGCTCCTTTTTTCTTTATGTTTTATAATCTCTTCTTTTATTTTTATTTTATTTCTTACATTTTTCCCACCTATATATAGTATTTCTTCCTAATTATATATTTTTTATTATATTTTATTATATATTTTATTATATTTTTATTATATTTTATTACATTTTTATTAAATATTTTATTTCATTTTTATTAAATACTTTATTATATATTTTTATTAAATATTTTATTTATTTTTTATATATTTTTATATATTCTTTTTTTTTATTATATATTCAAAGTGTTAGCTGTGTTGACTGAAGGGTGAAATCCTTAACAGTTGAAGGAAGGATTACCGAATACGATTAAATTTTCAACTCTCACCTTTTTTTTTAACGGCTCATGTTATATACACCCAGTGTTTTTTGGAAGAGAAAGGAAAATGTGTCAGGTACTCACGCCGGAGTTGAACCATCAATCACCTGGGTTTTACCGTCCCACTGCCTTTACCGCTGGTCAGCCTTAGTTAAGTACAGTCTGGCTAAAGAAAACATGCGAGAAAAGAGCCAGGTACTCCTAAAATCATTAACACAAGGATAAAATGCAATGGGACGTTGACCAGGAGATCGCTGGTTTGATTCCAGCCAGAGTGCATTGCATCTGTTTTTCTTTCTACCTAAAAGCACAGGCTCCAGTATGGAGCGCATAAAAAAGTGGAGCTTTCATGCTTAATCGTATTAGTGACGTTTTTTTCCATTCTGGTTGTGTTTTCTCAACCTTACAGTGAAGACAACGCATCTGATTTTCGGTTTGAATCAGATCCAGCGTTGAAATGACCATCCAGATAGTAGTTTCTATATAACCCCCCTGTGAGGGTCACTCCGGCAGTAAAAAAATATCGGGAAAAGGACTGAGGGAGGGAAGGAAAGGGACAAGAAAAGAAGAAAACTTCCGGAATGTCCCATCGCTCCTGTGGACACCAAATGTTTTGATATGTAGCGGGAGTCTTCATAACTCCTCCCCACTCCATACCACGTCACCCTCCACAACCAAACGCCCAAAACGGTGAGAAGGGAATAAAAATATGATAAGGAAGAATAGATTTTCGTGCACTTAGAGTACTTTTCTCCACAATATGCGCATCTTAAGTAGCCCACAAGTCATTCCCGCAACGTCAATCGGACGGATTTTTCGGAAACGTCCGGCATACCTCAAGCAAGCAAGCACACGCAAAGATATTTTTCGTCAAATATACAGCATTCAGATTTTTTACAGCGTCAAAAAATTGGTTCTGTATTCAGCAAACGATATACATAGGAAGTTTCGCATCGTTTGCTTTTCAGTAGCCTAAGCAATCGTTTCTAACCAGCAAGGAAATAAATATTTTAAAATATAGGTGGTTGTACTCGATGCAAACATTTTGTTTTTGTGAAAATGTGGAATAGCTAGGTATACGACTCACCCTAAAAAACGATTCCCCGTTGATAACAATTCGGCGCGAATTTCTATCAACGTTATTTAGCTGCATGGACTTATTAACATTTAATCAGAAAATTCTAAATTATTATGAAAACGCGTTTATCTATCTGAATGTGTATGTACGAAGAAAAGAAAGGGTGCATAAAATATTAATAATAGAAGATAAATGCGTCCTCTCATATATTTTTAAAAAAGGTGGATATTAGAAACGAGGGAAAGTGGAATTAAGGAAAAATAAGCCAAGACTAAGATAGAAGGTTAAGATAAAATTTCAACGTCATCAACAACTATCAAGAATACGAGTAAAAAAAGAGAAATCGAAACTCAGATTATTTGAATGAGAAAAGGAAATAGTGAAGTCTGATAGAAACAGAACGATAGATGATAAGGAAAATGAACTCTGGAAAAAATGGAACAAAAGCTTATGAAGAAAGCGGAAGAACGGATTATGAAGAAGATGAAATAATAGATTATGAAGAAGATGAAATAATAGATTATGAAGAAGATGGAATTATATACAATGGAGAGGATGCAGAAAAAATGATGAAAAAGTAGTGAGTAGAAAGACAGTAGCGCATGTAGTAATTCGTGAATAAAACGATGGATAAAGGGAAGAAATTATAGGATGACTACGAATTAGGAAAAATAGTACATGAAGGTAGTGAATCAAGTATTCGTGTAAACGACGAAATAAAAATGATGAGAACAGCGGAGTTGAAACAATTGGCCTGTATAGTGAATGCTACGAAGAATGAAGCACGTGATGTAAAAAAGATAAAAGAAATAGATAAAGATCATTACGCATAGAATGAATAGGATACATACCGGAATCGAATTGGCGACTTCCTGGTCGCTATTCCCATCTTGTAGCAGGTAAGCCACCAAAGCCTATGAAGTAGTTACTTTCAACATTTAAATTATTAAGCCTTTTTTTCGTCCATAAAGGGAAGAGCTAAACGAATATTTAACATCCATAATTGAATAAGTAAAATAAAGATGGTCAGGTTAGCTTTTGTGGTTTAGTGGTTAAAGTGTTGAATAAGGATATTGGCGGTTAAGTATTCTGCTCCATATTATTTGATTTTCTCTCCTTTCCGATTTAAGTCGAAACTTAGATATCACAAAAACGTCCCGAGGACGTTCCCTGGACGTCTGGCGTAGACATTCCAACGTCCCCAGGATATTCAAAATATACCTTCACGCATCCGTGGGACATCCTACGGTGATCCCTATCCACGTTTGAAGTACGTCTTTTGAAGGTCCTGAGGATATCCGCGGGAACACATTTAGGGTGTGTTACGACGGTTCTGAGGACGAAAGTAGGATCTTCTTTTAGGACGTATTAGGGACATTACTCGGATATTTTAAGGACGCGTTACGGTGGTTCTTTGGACAAAAGTAGGATTTCATTTTGGGACATTTTAGGGAAATTATTCAGATATTTCCAGGACGTGTTAAGGCGGTGTTTAGGACAAAACTTGAATCTCCTTTCAGGACGTTTTAGAGATATTATTCGAATGTTTTCAGGACGTGTTACGGCGATCCACTGGACTATATATATATAGTCTCATGGACGGCCGAATATGAATGTGCTCCGGACGTCCGAAATATATCCGCATTGTGTAGCACCAAGTATGGACGTACGGGACCAAAAAACGAGGTCCTAGGGACGTGCTATCTGGGAGTAGTTCTTGCTTCAACTGACCGAAATATGCCCATTGTAAAAGTGAACTCGTGATTGCGCGTTTTTATTATTTTTTCCGTTCTCAAAAACTGAATGTTCACGGAACTTCAATGGATGCTTGACGAAAACTTTCAAAACGAAATCAGAAATGATTTTTAAATAAGTACTTGAAAATCATAAGAATGCGCCATGCGTCATGACACGTAATAATTTGGGAATAGATCCAAGTAAATAAGTTGTAAGAGTTCGATCTCTAAATTGGAATTCTTCCTGAATCATCTTCCGGCAAGCTCTAGAGCTTCCAAACCAACTCGAAAATCTTGAATGATTCTCGATGACTTTGAATAATTTAAAGCGATCTAGCAACATCGATTTCATTCTCTCTTTTCCCCAAACTAATCTCCAGCTAACCCTTGAACTTTAATACCGTTATTAACGCCGACATTGATTTTCATTTCAGTAGCTCGTAGGCGAATAGTCCCAAGATGTCTTCCATTCTGAGGACTCGACAATATTCTCTAGTTAATGGGGGACTTCAGTTACGACGAGGCGAAGGCATTATATTTCTAATGCCTGAAAGACTCCGAGAAGGTCTTTGTCGGATGCCTCCGGGAGTCTAATCTAGGACCTTCGATGCCGTAGCAGAAATCGAAGTTGGTTGTGCCATCCCAATCTACTTATAGCACTATCTTTTCCCCTTGACAGATGGATGACTTGATCCTCAAAGGCTCATCGGGAATTTTAGAGCTCAGTTTGTGATAGTCGGGGAGGAGTTATTTATTAAAGGTTTCTGTTAGCTACTGACAACTCAGCTCTTAATAAGTTGGGAAGGATGCTGAATTAATTAACAAGGAAGGAGAATTATTGGTGTAGGCGTTAGTTTGGATCTCGCGTATGCTTCTGCTCAACCATTCTTGGTTTTGGGATTGCGTTTTCAGCTCAGTGGTATTTAAAATTTCTGATAGAGGTTTACATAGTAGCCGTTACTCTATCGGATAAAATATATAATATTTTTGGAAGTGTGTTTGTTATTTGTAATATTCTGCGTGGATTTATTAAGTCTTACCAAAACCAGTAAAATTTTTCATTGTTCGAGGCATAAAAGATAAAATGAAGGATGGGGTTTAAGAGACAATAAAATCGGTAAAATTAATAAGAAGTAAAAAATTACAATGAATATGAAAACAAAGTTCATAATAGGAACAAAATATGACTGATAATTATCTGTCGTGTATATATATATAAGGTTTGAAATTCCTCCATATTTTGAGTTTTCCAAGCTAAAAATTCTAAATAATGGGGAAAAGGGTAGTTAAGTGGTGGGTGGGGTTAAACTGGAGGACATTTATATATTTTTTTAACACTTTGATTGGTAAAGGAAGAGACAGCTTTCGAAACGTTGCGAATTTTTATATTCTCTGTAAATATTGCCCTTTCTTCTTTATATATTAAAATTTTAGTTATTTTTATTTTACTCTTCTTTAGCCACCTCTTTTTAATCCTTTTCCTCTTTAGTTTTATTCTGTCTTAGAAGTTGTGTCTTATTTTATTTCCCATTTTTTACCAACTCTAAAAAACTTAATTTACCTTTACTTACTTTCCCTTGTTTTTACTCTTCTGATCTCGATCTGCCAAATAAATTTCCCTTGTTATTTAACATTTATTTTAAATATAAATATCATGAGAAACATTTTCTTTAGCCCATATGTAAGATATTTTTTTCTTTCAAATTGCAATCCCAATATAAAAATCACATTACGATAATGACATTTAAAAGTACACTATAATCTTTATAATGTGCCTATTCACTAATCTGATATTCAGTAACAAGGCATTAAAATATCAAAATATTCACTAAAAAAAGTGAAACACGATGGAAAATTTCTGTAGATATGTGACATATGAAAGATTTAAAAAAATTTGTCGGTGGTCATATTTTAAATATTATTCAAAGCATTACTCATAAAATTATTGTACTTTATTATTTAAATATCAGTG
>QLNU02014802.1:148881492-148893206 GCA_006491805.2 Dysdera silvatica
CACTATCAAAATGAACCACTATCAAAAAACTTATTAAAACTTAATAAATTTTGCCGTATTGTTTTTTACTGTATCAAACAGTTACAGCATTGAAGAAAAGAACAGTTACTATGACGTTTTCTTTATACAGTGCTTCAGGTTCGAGCCAACTGAAAACGATTTGTATGGATCAATGCTTCTTCAGCCACAGCTCCGAAATTCAATAGCTCTATATAAGGAAAAGACAGCTTCTGCAAAGACTCTCCGAAAATGATAAATGTTCAGTTTTCTAGCCGATTGAGCTTGCTTTTGCTTTGCCTGCTTGTTTTCTTAGCCTCTTGGCCCCGAGAGGGATTAGGGAAAGCAAAGAGGGGCAGAAGAAGATCTCCAGCTTTATAGGAGAAGGCCGAGCAAAAGATGGATAATCCTGCTGCCCTTCATCCTTCTACTCGTACTCTCACATCCCATCTCTTACAGAAGCTCAAACTTACCGTCCAAGGGAAATCGAACTCGTCGGAAGCAAATAATTCCCAAAAAAGCTCTTTAAATCAACAACTTACGTTGTAACTTTTCGCAACATTTCAGCAGAATTTCCCCACTCTGACTTATCTTCGTTCCGCAGTACGAATCGTAATTTTCCAAAGTATTGTATCAGCCTTAGAAAGAAGGATGAACTCATTCATTTAAGGAAATTAGCATCACGGACTACTTTGCAATTACCAAATTTACCATGTACTTTTCATACCCTGAAGATAGTGGAAATTTTCTCGTGCTCTTCCGCTCGCAGTACCTCATCTACTTTCGGATAATGCCCATATTATAATAAAGAATCCATGGTCTCACTATTATTCCCCACTTTCTTTAGAGGCTTGGAGGCAAACCGCTGAAAAACAAAATGGCCGACGTGTCTTTACAATTGCGCATTCTGAGTAAGCGATCAAGGGAATCTTTACTCAATTAAGAGAGCACGGGCTTGGTGGGGAAGAGCGAGGTGTTTTCTAAATAATTAATAGTGCGGGGACTTTCTCTCTAATCAGCTTTGGAACTTCATTAGGACTATCTTTCATGTAAGGAGCGGCTGGCGGGTAAATAATTATTTTCGAGTCATTTTCGGCACCTTAAGAATTCTTCTCCTCTCTACGTATTTAATAAGGTTAATTACGGTTCTACCCCCACATCCATCCTAATCTTCTCTTTTTCCCAAGCTTTGTGGGAAAATTTTCTTTGGATGCTATAAACCAGTGTTTCTCAAAGTGTGGTCCGCGGACCACTCATGGCCCACGACGGCTTATAAAGTGGTCTGCAGGGTCATCAGCAAATTTTGCAAAACAAATGAGCTAGAAATTTCCGACGTAAATAGAATTTAGGTTCGGGTGAGATTTAAGGAATTTCTCATAAATATTACTTGTTATAAAACTTATCTTTCGGCATTTCGTGAAAGGTTTGAATCCTCTGCTCTCCGAATGTTCTGCTGAAAAAAATCAACAGATACGTTGAGGTAATTCTGTTGCGTTTTCTGCAAAAGAAATGTTGACCTGTGAGCAACTGTCACCTGTTGTGTAAAAAACGCATACCACGTGATTAGAAGTGCTATCATTCCGCAACAGAAAAATGACCCTAATGCAACAGTTTTATGTTGGAAAATTACTTAAAATACTAATGCGTTTTTTGCAACAGAAGATCGTTGCGAACTGGAACACCGAGTTTTCCAACCGCGAAGAACGAGAGACGAACCGCGAGACGAACCTCCAGAAATCAGCTTCTACAATAAGAACTCTGATAATTTTTTGTAGGTGTTGCCATTCACATAAAGATAATTTAATAATATCAAAATAATTATTTTATTTTATTTACTTCAAAAAGAAATAAATTCCCAATTCCCGGTATATACTACTTTCCCCTATGGTATTCCATCATTATCGTGGTTACCTGAGATGGGATCTATGGCCATATCTTCTTTGTTTCACGATTATCCTTGTAATTAAATTTTGCACACGATTACAACTGGCGTATCATTCATAGAAAAGTACCAAAAGTACTCTCGTGTCTCAAATGAATGAAACTGTCAATGCTGGCGTATTCACAGTTACTTTGACCAAGATTTTGCAGTTGCATCATAATAGGTATGTAAATTCAGTGATTTTGCTTTAACTAGATATGTTCTGATTAACATTAGTAATCAAAATTCAAAAAGAAAGTAATCAAAATTCAAAAAGAAAGTAATCAAAATTCAAAAAGAAAGTAATCAAAATTCAAAAAGAAAGTAATCAAAATTCAAAAACAAAGTAATCAAAAAAGTAATCAAAATTCAAAAAGAAAGTAATCAAAATTCAAAAAGAAAGTAATTAAAATTCAAAAAGAAAGTAATCAAAATTCAAAAAGCTGCCTGAGTAAATGTTTATGTATGAATATTTTTAAATATAAAAAAAATTACCAATTATTGGACCTAATCTACGATAGACTATTAATCTAGAATGTACTGATTGTGACGATTATCGATCATTTGGCACACCTCCAGCTTTGATCATTTTGAAAACATTCTCTTGCCATTCTTGTCATACAAAATAACTTGTATACCTACTGTTTTTTAATGGATTGTTCTATTTTATAGTAAAATGATTCTCTTGAAATTTTAGGAGCATAAGCAAGTAAGCGAGAAGATGGTAGTGCTAAAGTATCAGAGTTTCACTGACTTTATTTCTCTTGCTGCCACTAAACTTCGATATACAGAAGGGTCTTATACTGTACGTGATTGTATTGCATCATTTTGGGAAATGCTAATGTAATCTAGTCAGCATATGTTCAAGAAATGTATGCACTTCATTGCTTATCTCTGTTATGTCATTCATTTAGGCAATCAATGTCATATTCGTTCGGGGCCACGCCCCCTGTCATTCACAAATTCGTGACCCCTTATATTTGAACAACTACAGTATTTTCAGAATCTATTTTTTCAGCAGCTGTTCCTTTTTTTACTTTATTTTCTCAAATATGTTTACCGTAGATAACATAATTGTCTTAATGACTGCTAACTGAATGACGTTTTGGTTTCATTCGTTATTATCTTTTTTTGAGTGGAGAATTATTGAGCTCTTTTGAAGTCAGTTTTAATTTTGTGTATATCTAAATTTATTTATTTTCAACATGGCAAAAAACAGATTTAAGTTGAAAACAGGAACCTTTACTACGAAAGAAAGCATCGCTTCTGTACCCCGCTGGGGGCAAGCCACTGGTACTTTCCAGGTGTCCCTTATTATTTTTTTCTTTATTGCTGGTAGACATATACAGGGGCAATGAGAGGGGAAGGCAGCAGGAGTTGCAGCCCTGGGATGCAGATAAAGTTGAGGGACTCGTTCAAACGATGACCGTACCATGTAAGTCTGTTGGTAAACAGAAGGGAAGGAGTTTTCTTATCATTCATTCCCTAATTCACGGTATAATTTAACGTGTGTGATTTCAGATAGGGGTCATAGTGGCCAGTTGAAATGAACCTGGGGTCCCGCATTATGTCTCATCACCCCTGGACATACTGACTTAAGTATAACTCGTATTTATGTTTAATTTAGTTAATTATCTTTTTTTTTTCTCAGGTGGTTCTTGAAATTGATTGTACAGAAATTGACGAGGATGTGTTTCCAGTCTGCTTAGAGGACCCAGACATAAAAAATACAATCTTTTTGTTGTTATCAGAACAAATGACTTGGACTCCCGCTGCTGGTAAGGAATTGTTCATTAGCAAGCTTTACAAATGTATTTTTGTACAGTCAGGGCCGCAAGTACTGATAACCCCTCCAAATGTTGTCCAAGTACTACCCGCTATCGTAAAATTATGACTTAAAAAAAAACATTTCGTCTGCAAAAATTCCGATTTTGACAAAAGTTTTGTCAACAAATTCTCGCTGGATGGCAAATTCTGACTTTGAAAAAAACTTTTGTCGGCAAATTCTAATTTTCACAAATTTTTTGTCGGCAAATTTAAAATTTAAATAAACATTTGTCATTAAGGGGATAAAACGTACACACGTTAGGTGCCCCAGATGACATGGGATACTAGGTTAAACATGTAAAACTCAAAACTAAAATATGTGAATTCTTAAATTATTAATGAAAAAAATCATAACGTGATATAATTTTTTCTTCAACACGTTCATTTTCCATATATTAAATATTACTTATATGTAAGCTATTTAGTAATATTATGTACATAATATTTTTGCATGTAAAAATTGGCTTTTCAGATTCATGTATCTATCTGCCAGCGCTTTTTCAAAGTAAGAGGCCTGCGATATCGCAAAACGCGGGGTTGGGGTGGGGGGGGGCAGCTGAAAATGTTTAGCAACTGTAAATAATTGATGAAATTTAAAGTGATTTAGTGAAAATATAAGATATATTTTAATGGGATGGGGAAAAAAAAACTGATGTTTGTAAAGGATTCAGTTTTATGTAGGCAGGGGAGGGGGGGGATTATGATTATGTTATAAATATATTTAAATTTTTTAAAGTTATACATGTGTATATATAGAGATTGAGGGTGGAAAATTTTCGGAAACGAAAAATTTTCCACCCACGTCTGAAGTTATAACCGAATCATTGGCTAATAATATATTGGCGAAAAATATACGTTTACAGCGACTTGATAAATCAAAAACAAACTACTTAAGTTACTCTTATTCAAATTGTTCTACTCTCTCTCAGCATTTTAATTTAATTTATAAAATCTTACAAAAATAAAAGGAAGACTGCCCATAGTGCGTGTTCTCTGTTTATCGCAGTATTCTATGCAATAGCTTAATTCACAAATTAGCTTTTCTCTTAGCCTGGGCACAAAATCTTTCTGTTATCCTTTGACCTTTTTTTCCGGAAAGATTCCTCTCTTCCCTGTCTCTCTCTCTCTCTCTCTCTCTCCCCTTTTCTGTTTCTCTTCCCAGGTTAGAGAAATTCTGCTTTCTACCAATACAATTCAAGTAAAGAATTTCCTCATGGCTGAGTATTCTATTCGTCCAATTTTTTGTGCCGCACAAATATTCTTCCACGGATTGCTTGCTTAAAACTATTCTACAATCCATTTACAAGTTCATTAGATCGAAACTAGTCTTGTTTTTATAAATTGTATGCGCTCTTTCATTTTATTTGCTCATTCCAAAATTCATTATTTAAGTGTTTTTATTCCTTCCAGAGAGAACTACGACTTCCTCTAATTTCTAAATGATGGTGGTTAATTTAATCCAGTCTTTCAATCACTTATAGGCTAGGGATTACCAGAATCCAAAAATAATCAAACTTCTTGTTATTCCACATTTTGTGTCCATCATTTGATGTAATTGATGAATTCGAATTTGTTTCATTGGGAGAGAATTTCCGATCAACGATATGATCGAAAAAATGACATGTTGCTTCTAATAAAAGACTTAATTTCAACATTAAATTTCAAACGTTTCGTCTTCTGGCCATCCTGTCCATTGGACGTGTTTTCACTTTGCAGTTTGGAGCTATTTTTACTCACAGCACCGCAATCTATCCGTGTTATATCTATTGATATTGCAGAGGATGAACACAGTTTGTGGAATGGTAGCGGGTCGGTGATAATTATTTAATTATTTATTATTACTATTATTTTTGGCTTATCGTCCTTGCCGCTTTGGATTCAAGTTTTTTCTTTGGCAGACGTGGGTAGACAAAACCAGTGCTGGATTTACGTATAGCTAAAGTAGGAGCGGGTCAAGTATATAGCCAAGCCAGGCCAGCAGGAGCGTGGCTCCAGTTGACCCAAGCTTGTGCTTCGGTTGCTCCATCGAGCTATTTATATACTCGTGTTTATAAAAATTGCAACACCATGAAGGACTCGTCCGAATTGAATGAAATTTAATGTACAAACGACCTGTGTTGATACAAATAAACGATTAAAATTACAAAGCAAAAAAACAATATTACATGTCGAAAATCAGTATTTGGTGAAGCCACCACGCGCTGCAATAAGTGATGCTATACGACGTGGCATGGAATCAAACAGATGTTGAATGTGTGCCTGAGGAAGAGCATTCCAGGTTGCTTGTATGCGACCCCAAAGTTCATCTGTAGTAGCTATGGGACGAGGATCACGAGCAAGCACGTAGCTAGGATTTTGGTGAGGGGGTCCGTTGAAAAAATAAATAAATTTAATATTTAACAAATTAATATAATTATTGTTAATTAATTGTAATTTTTTAATAATTAATTTTACTTCTTCAAGTGAAATATTCTTAACACTTAGGATTCATGACTAGCAAGGGAGTGCGGAGAAGAATGGCCCATGGGGCTATAGAGCCCCCCTCCCCCCCCAAACAAATGAAAAAAATTAACATTAAAAAGTACAAGGTAGCGATTCGCACCCCCCAAAAAAACTTAATAAGATACTGCATACGCCACTAATAGAGAAAGTAAATGCTTCTAATTTCATCATGAACACAAGTAACAGCTTGTTGGTTGCTTTGAATAATAAATGGGAAAAACATTTTTGTATGAATTTAATTAGAAATTATGCCATTTGTGTCCGTTACACATGTTTGAAAGTCATAAAAAAAATAAAATTACAATATCAACCTTCTTTTCTCCATTCGTGCCATAACGCTTAATGCGTCATCTTCTTTAAAAGATATAATATATGGACATCAGTGCTAAGCCAGTTAATCGTTCATTACCCATCCTGTTCTTTAAATAAAATTTTATTCTCTTGAGAGCTGAGAATGATCTCTTAGCTTTGCATGTAAAGACTGATAAGAATGCTGAGATAAAGAGTAGATATCGCAAATTTGGATATAATTTTTTATCACAACCATCTAACATAAGCATAATTCGAGATGGTAAGGCAGATTTCTTCGTAGATTAGATTTCCATTTTTCTCACCACAAGATGCACCCTGCTTGGGGTGTTGTTTCAGAAATCCTATGTTCATAGTAAACTTTCCGTCTTTTTGATCATTTCTACATTGTTCAGTGTATAGTTTTTTGGAAACGACAGATCAATGGCAGATAAAAACTCTATTTTGACTGAATCTTTGTCCGAGACTCGCAATGAGTCCATCGACAGATGGTAAAAAAACTGACCACCTATAATACTTCTTGGGAGATTTATGTGGGCACTTGTCATGTTTTGCTTTTTCGTTTGTCTCGGGACATCAATATGAGTTTTGGAAACAGTTTTACCAACAGCTACAGCTTTCTGAAAGATCTTATGAAACTCATTCTTATCTTTATCGCCAGTGTGAAGATTCTTTAATATTTGCAGAATATCTTCACTGAACTTGCCGCAGAAGCTAGTTCGTGCTAAAGATCTTGGAAGTATACTGAAAGTGATAATGTGAGGCTAAAAATGTAGTTACAAACAAGCATAGATACAATAAAGCTTCCTTTCTCCATGGCGAATGGAAGTTGTGACACAGTGCTTGAAAATGACCAGTTATTTTCTGCAAGCTCTTAAAAACTTTGAACTATTGCAGCAAGAAGCTCAACGTAAGTATTTACAGTGACCTGACGCTCAACAAACCTTGTTTTTCAAAACCCCACCAATCTCGATTTTTTTTTATTCTGGTAATATCTTAGCAACATTTTCTTATAAAACGTTCCCTGCTTGTGTAAATGACTATGTAGAAACATATTATCGATCATTTCCGGTTTAATCACAGATTTAACGATCTCAATTATATTCAAAAAAAAGGAGGGGGCGGGGGTGTTGAAATAAAACGGAAGGCGTCTGAAGAAAATAAAACTTTTAAAAATGGATTCACTTCATCCATTATTATTTCTCATGCTCTTTTTTTTTTAATTTTTTTTCCTGAAGGGGGGTCTGGACCCCCAGGACCCCCCTTTGGCTATGTGCTTGTCAAAAGCGAGACGCCGACCAACGAAATCCCACACATGTTCAATCGGCGACATATCCGGCGAATAGGCAGGACAAACATAGGCGCCGACTTCAAAATTATTGTGAGTTCCAAAAATTTTAAATCGAATAACCGGCACACATTTCAAAGGATTCAAGTATAATTTAAATTTCATTATCAGATTATCTGATATATACAATAAGACACCTGAAATATTTAAAATGAAGCAAATTATAGAAAAATATTTTTTCTCTAGATAATTATTTAATGTTCTCCTAAACATATACACCCTTTAGTGTTTTACGATTGCTGCCAAAATACTCAGGTATGTCCAGCCTCACTACGTCTTTCTTTAAACAGAAGTTGACTGAAATAAAAACTAGATTCCCCAGGCGCTCCAGGGGTGCTTGGGAGGCAAAAGAATGTAAAAAGTAAAGAAAAGTGTTGATACCCCAGTTGTGGAAAGATAGGGTGGGTCAACTTATTGCTGTTAAGATTACCCACAATTCGTAGCAGCTGAGATCGTCCATGATACGCAATCGCACCCCAGACCATAACGCTGGGGGGTTCGTCCACTATGATGTTGTATAACGCACTCCGGAAGGTGGCGTTCACCGGTATAGCGTCTAACACGGATGCGGCCATCACTGTACCCCAAATTAAAGCGGGATTCATCAGAAAACACCACTTGTTGCCAATCAGCACGCCAGTCTCTATGTCCATGAGCCCATTGTAGCCGCAGGCGCCGATGGTTTTGCGTCAGGAGGATCCTGTATAAAGGAACTCTTGCACGCAGTCCACGGTGCAGTAGACGCCGACGAATTGATGAAGCACACAATGATACACCTGTAGCAGTGCACCAACGTTCTGCCAACTGTCCAGATGAAGCAAAACGGTCCGTCACCGCCATGCGGACCAGGTGTCTATCATCCCGTGCTGACGTCACCTTTCGGCGTCCACTCCCGGATTTCCGAGTTGTCTGGTTCTCTTGAACCCACTGCTTCCACACTCGCATCACTGTGCTGCTGTTACGCCCCATACGAGCTGCTATTGCACGATAAGAAAACCCTCCTTCACGAAGGCCGATCATTCGTCCCCGTTCAAACTCCGTAACTTGCTGAAATGTCGCCCTCTTTCGTCGTAGAGGCATAGTGACGTCTCATGTAACGTCATTATTTCTCTACGACGAAAGAGGGATAATGACGTCTTCTGTAACGTTTACCACTAGCAGATAACCATACACGCCCCGCTACAGCCCTCTATTTATACGGATCCATCAGCAGTTCAGAGGGCGCTGCTCAGCCCACGCATGCGCGATGACTCTGAAATTCTAATCATTTGAATAGCATACCCTAATTTGCATTTCCTGAAAGTTTCAGCTCAATCACATGATTCCTTCATGGTGTTGCAATTTTTACAAACATGAGTTTACATATAAAACAATTCCCGGGTGCCCTGTGCCCCAGTCCTGGCTACAGGCCCGGGCTGGGTCTAGTGATAAAGATCTTGGGTTTCCCTCGTTGTTTTAAATATTATCATCAAAACATAATTCAAGCCTTTTCCTAACAGCGTCCAATACTCTTTTATATTTGGCTTTTAAAGTACCTTGCATTTTATAAGAATTCAATTTTCTAATTTTGGTTGCAGAGGATAATCCCAAAATACTACTTGCAGCATCAACGTGTTCCAAATTCTCTATAGGACTAACAAATTCATCAATATTAATACAGGCAGCATCAACGATTTTAACAGCAGATATAACGAAGATTTTTGGGACATGAAGATTTCCCTGGGACACGATTTAAGGGGAAAGTTTTCTTCTTAGAAACATGAACAATCTTGATTTTCCTTAGTCCCTTAAACAGTAATCTGTTGTGTACTTTCAAAAAAATCACAAAAAAACACGGCCAAAGAGGTGGTGGTGCTGCTGTGATAAAAATTTTATTTCATGGTATTTACAAATACAGGAACGATTTGAAGATACTTTCAAAGAGAGCAGTAATTTTTCTTCAGAATAGCATTCATAAATCGGCTTTAAAGTCTTAGGCACAGCACTGTAAACATTTCTGTAACATTATTCATTAGTCACTATCCCTGCACTACACTGAGAATCCATTTTGATCTCTTCGGAACACCATTAACTATAGAAGAAAACTTTGCTCGTATAATATTGCAAGCAACAGACTGTTGCCAAGTCACATGAAGAAAAAGAACAAAATTAGAATGCAGAGGTTGTTTTGTATAATGGTATTTTTGTGTGGTAATATGTTAGTATTGTATTTTATTGGTTTTAAATTAATAATTCCTTTTATGGTTGAAACAATATTCGAAATGGGTTTGAGCAACTGTCTCTGTGTATTTGTGTTTTGTACTTTATTTTCTTTTTTTACTGTTAGTTTTGGATTGTTCCTCCAGATTTCAATTTTTACTTTTTATTGATAAGGTATTTAGTGTAAATGCGCAGTTTGAAAATGTTTATATTTTGAAATTCATTGAATTTTCTGATAGGGATTATATTTTAAGGGAAGCCCGGGGCTCGTCAAGTAGTTATAATTTACTTTTTTCCCTGGCTTCCCGTGGGGGCTTTGCCCCTACAAAGAAATCGTAAATAAATAAATAATTAAATTAATTACTTTTTTACGCAGCTGCACATTGTTGTTGTGTTTTGTTCTATGCATAACTCTAGTTTCACTTTAATCTCAAGCTTGAAATTTTCCCGGTAGCTTAATTTATTAATTTAACCAATTAATTAATTTAATTAATTTAATCAATTAATTTAATTAATTATTTAATTTAATTAATTTATAGAGCTTAATTTGTGCCAAAAATTGAAATTTTCCTATTTCGCTAACCAGAGATATTTATGCCTAAATTTCGCAAAATCTTGGGAAAACCTTATTTTTAAAGTGTATACATTACTTCAGTAAGTAATTATGTTATGTATATGCAAAAGATTAATATTGGTAAATGGCAAACCAAATAGATCATCCAACTTTTGAACATGTCAGTAACAGTTTTTCATCGGGAATAGATCGATTAATAGGAGCAGAGAGAGACTTAGGTTAACCAAAGTCCGTCTCTGGGGAGCCTCTTACAGGGTGCCATCTAATTAGATGGCACCCTGTGTGAGGCTGAAATTCGGCGCCCCTTCCATTACTAATTTTCATAGTTCCTTTTATCAGGGGTCTTCCTTTATTTTAGAGATCTTTTCAATGGATCCACTGAATAAATTTTCATATTATTATTTTAAAAAACGGAAAAACGCAATTAATAATCAGTGACGTCATTTGGCCAATGGCGCTTTGTGCTATGGAACCGCTCGCGCCTTCCTGAATCCGTCTTCTGGTAAGAGTAATAACTCCTGATGAAAGGATTGCTGTTGACGCATTCGAAAACTTGAGTGATTTATTGCGTTTGCTATTTTATCAATGTTTAATCTTTTGTACATAAATTTCTTCACTGGCACAGTTTTTTAATTCAAATTGTAAGCTATGGGAGTGATAAATTTCTGCCTTTTTTTTTTCAATTTTTCATGATATAAAATGTTGATAAACTGCTTATTATTAATAGATCGTGGTCTGGAAATCATTATTAATCATTTAAGTGAGTTTCAGAGTGTGCTAATTACTCGATAATTAAGTAAAAGAACTATCAGAAATTATCTTAATAAAATGCAGCCAATTAGCTATATTTTATACTTCACAATTAATTAATTACATTATCAAAAAGGAAGTGTTGTACAGAAATCTGACAGCAATTAATTGAAGCAAAGTCTAAAAGAAATAATTTTTTCAAAGAGAAATGGGGTGAAACATTTTTTCTGAAAACTAATTAAGGAAAAGGTTGACAATTAATAAATGTCAGTTAGAGAGTTATTTTC